>ML786381.1:186916-233998 GCA_009831015.1 Picea engelmannii | reverse complement strand
GTGTCAACTGAAAGAGAATATTCTCCAGGTGGAATATTCTCCCCTAAAATATAGGAGACTGGATAATGACTAATTATGACTAATAAACAAGGAATAACCTTAGGAAAAATAAATCCTAGGTGTGTGTGAAGTAACTCCAATAGATTCAACCCCCTCATCTTAGTATTTCCAACAAGTGGTATCAGAGCGAGTGCCTTCAAGATAGTCTAATAACTGGAAGGCATATCCTAAAAGAAGTGGATCAACAAGAGGGAATGTCTTCCAACAAAGCACCATTGTTTAATAGAGGTGGTTATACTCTCTGGAAAATAAGAATGAAAATATACCTGTTGGCTCTTGGTTTTTATGTTTGGCAATCTATTGTAGATGGTTACACCTACTCCACCCACAAATACCATAGGAAAAAATATTGGTAATGAAAACTCAAGAGCAATTAATTCCATTCTAGGAGGATAGATAAATTCTATACGTGTGAAGGTAGTGCATTGTAAGTCAGCTAAGGAAATCTAGGAAAAAATGGAGGTTGTATATGAAGGAGATAGAAAAGTCAAGGAAGCCAAACTACAAACCTATAGAGCTTAGTTTGAAAATTTGAAGATGAAAGAAGAAGAGAACATTGTTGAATACTTTCATAGGGTAGATGAGGTAGTTAACTCAAGAAGAGAAGCGGGATAAGAACTTATCGATAAAAATATTGTACAAAATATCTTAAGGTCATTACCTATGAGATATGATGCCAAGATTTCCATAATTGAAGATAGACCATAACTTGACAAACTCACAGTAGATCAAATTGATGGTTTTTTTACAACATATGAGATGAGAATAGGGAATGGAAACCCATAAAAATGAGAAACAACATTTAAAGCATCTAAAACAAAGATGAGGCAACATAAAAAGACCAATGATGAGTTATCAAATATATCTGATGAAGAAATTTCCAACTTCATGAAGAAACTCAAGAAAGGGACTGGGAAATACAAAGTAAAGATTCCTATAGTATGTTTCAACTGTGGAAAAATGGACACTTTTCCAATAAATGTCCCTATCCTAAGAAGGAGGAAAGTGATTATGAAATAACCTTCAAAGATTAGAAGAAAATCAAAACCAATGATAAAAGGAAGGTCTACAAGAAGAAAAAAACTTTATTTACCCAAGAAGACAGTAACTCATCTGAAGAAAGTGAAGAACATGAGACATGGCTTCTATTTATGGGAATGAAAACTCAATATGATAATCATTCAGAAGATGAAGAATAAGTGAACCTTGAAAAATAATTCATTCGTGCAATTGAAGAACTAATGAAATTTGAAAATAAAAACAAGTTACTAAGGGAACAACTTCTAGAGATTGAAGAAGCTACTAAATCAAGAGAAAAGGAGGTTTCCAAAACCAATAGTGAATCAGAATAATTGATTATTAAGTTAAAAACTCAACTCCAAGAAAAGAGAAGAAAAGAAGAAACATTGAATAAATAACTCAATGAAAAACAACAAATATTTAAGATATTGGAGGATGAAATAGTTCAACTGAAAGAGATACTAGAAAAAGAAGATATTCAGTCTAAGGTTGAAAACAACTAAAAAATCCTGAAAAACATTCTTAGGAGTCTGTTGATGGGCGAAAATGACCTCTTGTCAACTGGAAGAGTGAATCCGGTCCGAGGTTGTCTAATTAACCCAAGCCATTTGGATTGACTCACTATGACGGGTTTAATGGCTCCGTTGGCCAATCTAAAGTTCTAAAGGAAACGGAAAAATAAATTAAAAAAATGAAATAAATCACTAATTGTTAATTTCTGAAATATATATGTACATATATATATATATATATATATATATATATATATATATATATACAGTTTATTTAAATAATATTTATATGATAGTTCTATTTATCTAATTCATATATTCAAGATATACAAATAATGACTTTTAATTTGAACTCAATAAAAATCAAATGTATAATGGTTCTTTGATGAAAGTAGATAAAGAAAGGAAAAAGTACTATTTGATTTCTTTTGGTTTGTTTTTTATATCTATATGCATTCGTAATATTAAACTACTTATTTAAACAGAAAAATATAGACAGTGAAAATTATACTATATATAGGAATTTCTATATTAAACAAGCAAATAAAATAAAAGAACAGACTAACCTATTAATCACTTGAAGAGTATGCATCCAATTGTTTGCGTAAATCATACATCAGTCCATCCACGAGATAAATCTACTATGCATCTTCACACTATTTGGGACAAATGCTAAACTGTGCATTGACTGGTGTATTTAATTGATAAAACAAGAGGACGCAAAATAATAATTGTGATATAATAGACTGCAAGTAATAATGCATAAGATAAATCTGACAGTTACAACTTGCATTTAATCAATCAACATGTTTAAGGTAAACCTCATAATATGAATTGGATGATCATTCACTGTTTTCATAAAACTGAAGCATAAAATCGTGAACTATGAGAGAAAAACTATCTTGACAACAAAATAATTAGTGAAGACGAAAGCTATCAACAGTCATCCAATTATCAAGCTAAACAAATTATAGACAATAACAACATTCACATATGGCTAAAGCATAAAGTAAATATTTGTTATGTCTAAAATTAAGTCTAAGTTGGTCACAACTAGCCCCAGTCCAAGATGTCTGTTATTACAAAAGTAATGGATTTATAGAGGCCTCAGAAAAGATAACTATTTCCCTTTCTGAGATCAGATATTGATTACAAAAATAAAAAGGGGATACAACCACCCAGATCATACTAAATTCTCCAAAGCTAACAAAAGTTCATTTCTGTTCATACAAGATGCATCAAAGATATGACTGGAAGGTCTCAAGGATGCCTTAGATAAATTGGTAATCATGGATTCCTGAATATACTGAAAGAAAAAGGAAAAATAGAAAGATTTAGATACATATTCAACCATTAATTTGCACATTTCAAATTAACATAGCTGGCTACAAAATCTTGTGATTCCGTAGCTAGTTATTTTAGTAAATGAAATCCAATTTATTGAAAGAACTAAGCAATCTAGTTTCAACAAATAGTCCTATATTAAGATAAAGAATCATACCTCCAACTATGAGATCAAATCGTATCAGACAACCTTGGAATTTACAATGGATGTTGCAGCCTCAACATTTTTAAATACCACATTACCTGTTGTCTTCATACATTTTTCTTTTCCT
Organism: Picea engelmannii; assembly: GCA_009831015.1. Taxonomy (NCBI): domain Eukaryota; kingdom Viridiplantae; phylum Streptophyta; class Pinopsida; order Pinales; family Pinaceae; genus Picea; species Picea engelmannii. The sequence goes on along the minus strand of ML786381.1, from coordinate 230,790 downwards.
TGAATAACAGACCCGAGCCTATGGTTTTCCCTCGTTAAGACAATGATCTGATCAGTGAGAGACTTAACCCATGATTGTAGGTTAGGGATATCAGTATTGTATCTATCAATCCAGGATAGACAAACTTCACACTTTGACTATGTGGCGGTTGCATGGGGACAAACATGGTTGTGAACCAAAGAATCTTCCACATGGATAGTAGATTCATTACCCAATTTAACACTAGGAAACTCTGCATTGTTTTTCAAACAGGGAGGTAAATTGTCAACAAAGTTGTAGGGCCAATCAAGGTGTGGCTCAAACAAATGAGGGTCTTCTTCAGTGAGGAACCTATCGATTTCAGAGTCCGAACTCTCATGAACCTCGATCATGCTGATCGAGCTCGCATGAGAGTTCGACTTGTTATGAGGCCTCCTCGAAATCAGCCTCCTGACTCTCTTGTTCTTAAAATTTATATCAACATTGCTTTTAGATGCCTTCCCTGTAGGTTTCTTAAAATTTTTAACACAGTCATTAGGATGTATAACCTGCTCATGGACTTGTTCAATAGCCTTTGGATCAATTAATGGTTTGTTGTAGGGGGCTGAGACACGGGCCAGAGTAGGTGAGAGGGGCATTGTAGGGTAGATTAGGGTTTCGTCAACCATGAGTTTATCGATTTCTTCAACAATGGGATTAGAGAAACCATTTCTGATTAAGAATGAGTCCCAATTATCACTCTGCAATTCTAATTGATGCACAAGCAAGATTTTAATTAGGCTGTGATGGAAGAGGCTCAATTCTGACCGCTGCTTTCTATACCTTTTGCCCATTTTATAAAGACTCCTCAACAAATAATACGGCATGTTCAAGGGAAACCCCATAAAAACCATAAGCAGACATAAATGATAAAGAAACACCAGACCAAAACGCCCTTCACAGGTGACAAACTGTTTTAACACAGCAAGAAGACCGTGCCAACAAAATTTTATCAAAGAGATGGGCATACCTTTGTCACATCCTTTTATCTTCCGAGATGTAAATAGAAGAGTCCAAGGAACTTCTTCCACCTTTGCATTTTTGAACCACCTTTGACCGTTCGAAGGGAGTCTCGTAGCTTGACTCAAGAAATCCTCTGTAACCTCAAGTTGGACATCACCCACCTTAGCTCTAGACTTGTCGAAGGAGAAAGAGAATTCTAGGGCAGTTTGTAAATTAAACCATGAAATTGTCTACAGAAAACGAGCCAACCATTACTTTCCAGATCTTCTCTGGCATCGTCATATAAGAGCAGAGTTTGAATGCCATTAGGTTCAACTCTCACAACAGGAGCCATACTGGACAAGATGGTAATCAATCAAACACAACGTGTAGGGAGGGTTTGTAAGAACAAAACAGAGCCATACCCTGAGCCCGAGAAACACCAACAATGAATGATGTATGAGCAGAAAACTCATAACGATAAGATGGGTGTTTAATTGAAATGCATGCAAAGAGGGTTTGCAAGCCCAAGGCTAGTCTTGGAAATGATGGCTGACTGCAGATTGTATTTCCACCTTTGCATTTAGTACAAGCTAGGACCAAAGAATTAAAAGGAAATAAGTTTGTGCACAATGGGTTTGATCATAAGGTTTGGGGGAGGTTAAAAATAAAAAATCAAAGGCCTAGTAAAAGGAAATGTATAACCAAGAATTAAACAAAAACCATACCAAAACTCAAATAAAAAAAACCCTTTGTTGATATAACCATCAATCCCTAAGTATGCTTGGTGTTCAAGGAATCGAAACAATGAGAAGAGTTCTTCATGGCAAGGAACAAAGTTTCATTAATAAATTGTAGAAACAATTTGCCTTTAATAATATTTCAAATAGAATGGTAACACAGTCACAAGTTTTCATGCTTCTTTTTCATGCTTTTAGTCATGAATGAAGCATACAAAAAGAAATAGGGAAAAGCGACAACTTACAACTGTCATTTCAAAAATTGTTCATGAAGAGTAATAAAAATTCATGACCCCAGTTAGGCAACTATATAGATCGTTTAATTGATATGAAAAGTTAACAATTATTTTGGGCTGCCAATAGAGTCACAGATCATCAAATGATAAGAAAGGACTAGGATATGTTCCCTCTACAGAACAACAAAATGACAAAATCGGCTATGCAGATGTTCTTAAGAACCATATAAGATGAAAATAAAACAATAAAAGAACAATACCATTGAAATCTATCCCAAATAAATACAAATCTACACTTCCTACTAAAGAAAAAGATGACGAGAAGAATAGAATCATCAAAAGGAATCCCTCTGTCATAAATCAATATATCTTTCTTGGTTATTGTTATTCTTTCAAAAATTTTGGACATAAATAAACATAATGTAAAACTTATAGAAAGTACAATCCAAGAAATGTTCAAAGATATGAAAATAATAAGGATAATACAGAAAAAAGAAATTATAACTCCTCTCCCTTACGAGACTACAATGTTGAATGTTACAAATGAAAAAACTATGGTCATAAAGCTAGTGAATGTAGATTGTCAAAATATGACAAAAGGATAAATATTCCCAATAATAAAAAAGTATGGAAGAAAAAGAAAATAAGGTGCAATGTACCTCTATATGCAAGAAACCAAGGATGTCAATGGTATATAGACAACAGATGTTCCAAACACATGACTGGAGATCAAATAAAATTTCTCAAGTTAAAAAAGAAAGGAAAAGGAAAAGAAACCTTTGGAGATAATATGTCAGCCAAAACACTGGGAAAAGGTACTGTCAGTTTAGGAAATAAAAAAACAAAAGCAAAAGATGTACTTCTGGTAGAAAATATTAATACTAATCTCCTAAGTGTAAGTCATATATGTGATCAAGGTCACATACTTACCTTTGATTCTTAGAAATGTGAGATAAAAAAAAATGACACTGGAAAGCTAGTAGCAGTTGCACGAAGATCATTTAGCAATGTGTACATCCTTAATATAGATGAAGGAGAAAAATGTTGTTTAATTCAAGAGGATGAGATCTAGCTATGGCATATAAGATTGGGAGATTTAATCTTTGACAACTAAAGAAAATCCAGCAAGGAGGCAGTAATGGATCTACCAAACGTTATTAAGCCTTCAGATTCTATTCGTAAACATTGTCAAATAGGGAAGAGAACACAAGTTAGGTCCAAAAGAAAAAAGCATTACACAACAAAACCATTAGAACTTATTCACACAGATCTATGTGGAACTACCATAACTAAAAGTACTTATGGTGAACATTTTTTTATGTTGATCATTGATGATTACACAATATTGACCTAGGTATACTTTCTAAAAGAAAAATAATAAGCCTTTGAGAAGTTTAAAATATACAAATACCTTGTAGAGAATGAAATAGATCTCAAAATTAAATTTCTGAGATCATTCAATGGAGGAGAATTCACCTCTAAAGAGTTCATTCAATTCCACGAAAACCATGGTATCAAAATAAAATTTCCATCTCCCAGGACTCCTTAATAGAATGGAGTGGTAGAGAGGAAAAACAAAATAGTTCAAGAAGTTGCAAGAACCGTGCTAAATGAAGCCAAGATTCTAGACAAATTCTAGAGAGATGCAATCTACAAAATAGTCCACATACCTAATTGAGATCAGTTGAGACCCAACCATGATAAAATTGTTAATATTATGGTAGATGCAGGAGGCATTTACCTCTACGTGTAAACATGACAAGGATATAATACTCTGAGAAGCAAGAAGAAACCCTAATGAGTTGTCTAATAACCCTAGAAGACTTGTCGACTCAAGAAGATAATTTATATTAGGTTATTAGACTCCAAGAGAAGAAGTGGTCCAGAAATAATAATATATACTGAAGAGACAGATACCCAGAATGAGAAGTTGGCCTAGGCAGTTAGCCAGAATTAGTATAAATATAGGAAGCCAGTTCTAATTCTGGAAAGTAGTCTCAGAATTGTAGATCGACACTGGTGCACACTGCAGTTGCCCAATTTCTACACAGGTTTGGAGGAGAGCTATTGTTGTAGCTGCTGCAGCTAGCAATTATGCTTGGACTATCTCTTGGCTAGGGTTTAGACTATTTTATCATCTCTTGTTGGTGTGCTATCCTTGGGGAAAGGTGTGCTACCCTTTGTTTGGCTATCTAGCCCAGATTTTTCTTTCGGAGTGATTCTATGTCAAGGTTAAGGTGCTCGGAGGGTGGCTTCGGCTTATGGTTGGGTGACAATAGAGATATTGTCAATGGTAAAACGAGCACATCCATTTTATTTTAACAGGTTATGGGCCCACACCTCCTTCATTCAGTCTAACCGTTAGAAGGAAACATATCCAAAAGGATATTAAGCTCGTTGAAGAACTGTCGCTAGGGTTTCCTAGTAGGAGCAGTCACCAAAGCACTGTTGCTAGGTTTACTAGCAGGTGTAGTTGTAGAAACCCTAATCCTCTCGTTGAGGAACATTAAGTGAAGGGATTGATTTAATCTCCAGACATATCAGTGTGCCCTAGCATAGTGCATCTCCTAGTACTCTCAACAAGCCAAGACGTCAAGTTTGAGTTTGTGGTCAAATCTAGGGTTTGACCAAGTCAAAGCAACCATGAATTATTCTATGAAGCCAAAGAACAAGTTAGATGGAGCCTCTAACTTCAGAGCATGGAAGATAAGGACTGACCTCATCCTTTCCAAGAATAAAATGTTGGATATCATAAAAGGAAAGATGATGGAACCAGAGTTTGAAGAAGGAAAAGAGAAGGAACCACAGAACATTGCAGTCATGGAGAAGTTCAAATATGGTGACATCAATTCCATGAGTATCATAGTGGAATCCATAAAATACCACTTGATACCCTACATCTCCCATCTTGACTCATCAAAGAAGATGTACAATGCCCTAACAAATATCTTCTCAATCAGAAACATTGGACAAGTTATGAGTCTGAAGAATGAGCTCGGTGACATGAAGATGAATGATGATACTTTCTGTGGATCTCTTAGTTAAGATATCAACTACATGCTATTGAAGAGATCACTTCAGAGAAGGAATTGGTAAAAATAGTACTCAATGGTCTTCCCAAGATGTGGGATGCATTTTCTGCAAGCATGAACACAAGGAAGGAGTATCTGATTTGAAGAACTTTGGACTTTTTGTGCTCAAGAAGAATCAAGGATCAGTGAAAAAGAGAAATCCCAAAAGAAGTACGATGATCAAGCCTTCACAACAATATTCAAGAATTTTAGGAACAAAAGGATGTTTGGTTCAAGGAGGAAGTCAAATCAAGAGAAAGACACTTCAGAAGTACAATGCTTCAGCTGTTGAAAGTATGGCCACTACAAGAATCATTGTCCCCAGTTAAAGAAAAGGAAGGAGAAACACGAAGCATCAGTTTCCGAAGAAAAAAAACCTATAAAGAAGACTAAGTAGGACAAACGAGACTTCTTATTCTGAAGGTAACAATACTCTTCTTAGTTCTTGTACATATCTTGTTTGCATCGCCTATGTACACATCTTGTATATCTATCTCCTGTAAGATAATGTGTTCCAAGAAGAACTATACCGATGGAATAACAAAAAGATAAGGATTGATATCATTAGATAATACATGAAAGAATGAAATACATGAAACAAATCATGTGGAAGCTATTGCAAGATAAACCGAATCAAACATGAAGAGACCTAGAAAAAGCAAAGACAGAAAGAAGTCAACAATCGAGAGGAAATTGGAGAAATACTTATGACGTTTTGTAGAAGACAACAAGACAGAAGCATGGACTCAGCTAGATAGAGAAAACCAATTATATATTGTAGAAGACAATGACGATGTAGATGGAAGCGTGGAATTTGTTAGATGGAGGAAGCCCATTATATGCACTCTTACATGAAGAAAGTATTAGGAGGGAGCTAATCCTATGATCCATTGAAGATGATGAAGTATATATCCATGGTAGTAACCATGAAAGATAGTACGTGTTCAGTTCAATCTCAGAAGAAGTCTTCTTTGAAGATAATCCTTAAAGTATCCCTGATTTTCCATCCAGATCCGTGATCCTATGATAAAAGAAAGACATAGAATATTTAGGGCATGGAATCTATAAAAAACTCCATGGACCCAAAATCTAAAGAAAAACATGAGGAATAACATGAAGATTCCAAGAAAGAAGATAATCCTGAACAATCAGTCATTGTATCGAGAATCACAAGACTACCAGCCTAATATGAAAACAATCAAGAAGAACTGAAATTTGTCATGAAGAGCAATATATAGAAGAGTTATGAATGAAAGCATTCCAAGATCTATAACTAGAGGTTATCCTATATGGAGGGAGAAGACTATGATGATTTCTCGTTCTAGTAAAACAGACATACCTCTACATGGGTCATTATATCATTCATAGGTTGGAGTGCTACATCAAGATGAATGCAAAGACTATTCTCTAGATCAATTTAAAAAAGATCATATGAAGAGCAACCTCAAGACCTTGAGGCATACCAGAAAGAGACCCTTGTATATAGATGGAAGAAGATAACTTGGTGAAGAACCTCCAATGCACAACAGAAGCATGGTGAAGATTCTCTATAACAGAGATATTGTATCAAAATGATTACTTAGTAGATAAGATCTCATAATGACAGAAGAATTACCACATGGATATGTTCCAGTGTTCCAACAATGATATACTTTATTAATCAGATCTTCATGAAGCCTTCATAGGAAAACCAGTTCTCTAGAATGAAGTACATTTGAAATCAAGCATTACATTATCCATGATGAAGTCCAGAAAGGAGAAAGTGGTTCTCAAATACATATCTCCACAGATGAGTAGATAAGAAGACATTTTGGTAAAGCTTCCATCCAAGATGAAAGAGTTTGCATACTCAAGCTAGAGCTCATGGATATGACTTCCTTATTGAAAGAGGAAGAGATGAATCCTAGGTTGGGAGGGAGAACTGATATGTATTGATTTATGGACATTCATTTTTCAGTTCGAAAAATGGTCCAGGATGAGCAGTTTCCTTTCCAGTTCGGAAAGTGGATTGAGATTTTTTACGGACAATGATTTCCCATTGTGGTTAACATGGGAAATGGTCCAGATTGTAGATGTACCATAGAAAACAACTTCCCATTGTGGTTAACATGGGGAGTGGTCTAGGGAAGTCTCTCTTATTGAGGGTTACTCAAGAATACTGGCCCTCCTTGCCGGACAACGATTTCTCATTGTGGTTAACATGAGGAATGGTCCATTTTTGAGGTTGATACAGGAGTGTCTTTTCCTCTTGTGGTTAACAGAGGAAATGGTCTGGAAAATCATTCCTTAGGGTTTATACATTCTCTTCAGGGTGCACTTTGATTAGTGTAGGAGGAATGGCCCAGGGTGGGGAATGGTCCAGGCTCAACAATCAGGGACAAACATTCCTTAGGGTTTATATATTCTCTCTAGGGTGCACTTTGATTAGTGTAGAAAGAATGGCATAGGGCGGGGAATGGTCCAAGTTCAGAAATCAGGACAATTATTCTTCCTTGATTGAGTAGAATAGTCCAAACAACTCATTATTGATGTTTTATCTTTTTGATGGAATATATTCTTTCGGATCTCACAGATGTGAGTGAAAGATTAGCCCAAATGATTCAGTTTATATCATAACATTGTTTATGTGCAGGCTGATATTAGATGATTGTTATGAAGACTGCATGACAATAGATGTATACTACTGTGGTGGATGTGTTCCATTGTTTGTGACTATACGTTACTAATCAAGTACTTGTGTGCTACTTGGTGTGGTAGTATACCACTGGATTGTAGTTATGTACTACTATGGATAGACACAATTGTTTTCTATTTTTTTTTATTGCCTTGAAGACTATCAACAGTTTATTGGAAATAATTATCAACCAGATGAATGGTGAACAAAGATTTTCCAGACAGAAAATGGTTTAGAACATTTACTCTTCTAGATTAGAAGAATGGCTCTTATATCACTCAATGGAGTGAGCATCATGTCGGATTACTTAGATAGAGTATGGTTTAGAGAGATGATGTAGTTGATGATGATGATGGTGCTCATGATCTATTCATGATATAGTCTATATAACTATGTTGATGCTACCTGGTGAATGGTATATTTTGTACTCAATACCATTACCTGTAATACCTCCCTAGCTAGGAGGGAGTGTTAATATTATGGTATCTGCGGGAGGTATTTACCTCCACGTGTAAACCTAACAAGGATAGAATACTCCAGGAAGCAAGAACAAACCCTAATGAGTTGGCTAATAACCCTAGAAGACTTGTCGACTCAAGAAGATAATTTATATTAGGTTATTAGCCTCCAAGAGAAGAAGTTAGCCAAAAATAATAATATATATTGAACAGACAGATACCCAGAATGAGAAGTTGGCCTAGGAAGTTAGCCAGAATTAGTATAAATATAGGAGGCCATTTCTCATTCTGGTAGGCAGTCTCAGAATTGCAGAGCAACACTTGTGTGCACTGCAGTTGCCTAGTTTCTACGTAGGTTTGGAGGAGAGATGTCGTTGCAGCTGTTGTAGCTAGCAGTTACACTTGGACTATCTCTTGGCTAGGGTTTGGACTATCTTATCAGCTCTTGTTGGTGCACTATCCTTGGGGAAAGATGTGCTACCCTTTGTTTGTCTATCTAGCCTAGGGTTTTCTTCTGGAGTGATTCTCTGTCAAGGTTAAGGTGCTCAGACGGTGGCTTCAGCCTATGGTTGGGTGAAAATAGAGATACTGTTAAGGGTAAAAAGAGCACATCCATTATATTCTAACAAAAACTCCTTATGAACTATGGTTTAGTAGGCCAACACCTATAAAACAATTTAGAATATTTGGAATTAAATGTTACATTAAGAATGATGAAGATAATTTAGGGAAGTTTGGTCCAATATATGATGAAGGAATAGTTTTATGGTATTCATCTAATAAGAAAACATACATATGTTATAATATTATACTACTAAAAATAGTGGAAAGTTCCAATGTAAAGATAGATTATCTAAAACTAAACAAAAGAATATCCCAAGACATATAAAAAATTGATAAAAAATATTAGCAAGAAGATGATGTAGAATCTCAACAAGAAGATGATGGTAATGAAACATAGGAAAACAAACTGTATATTAATGAAGAAGACAATGAAGAAGATCCCTTTCCAAAATATCCATCAAAAGGAGTTCAAAAGAATCATCTTGAGAGTCAGATAATTGGAAATAAAAATGCAGGAGTAGAAACAAGAAGGAAACTCAAATTTTACTCAAAAAAGAAAACTGCTTCTATGATAAAGCCTAAATCATTTAAAGAAGCTAGCAAAAGAAAAATATGGACAAAATAAATGAATGAAGAGCTTGACCAAATAGAGAGGAACCAGACTTGGGAATTAGTTCCAAGACCTAAGGATAAGAATGTGGTAGAAACTAAGTGGATCTTCAAGAACAAACTAAATGAAAATGGGGAGATTATAAAGAACAAATCCAGATTATTCTGCAAAATATATTCTCAAGTACAAAGTATTGATTTTGCAGAAACTTTTTCTATAGTAGAAGGACTAAAAGTCATTAGGATCTTCCTGGCATTTGCATGTTTCAATAATTTCAAGATTTATCAGATGGATGTCAAGTCAACATTTCTGAATGGAACTCTAGAAGAATAATTCTATGTTGAACAACCAAAAGGATTCATGCTAACAAAAAATAAAGACTATGTGTGCAAGATAAAGAAAGATTTATATGGTCTTAAGTAGTCCCCAAGAGCATGGTTTTCAAGGTTACATCAGTACCTAAAAAAACAACCATATAAGAGAGGGGCTACTGACAACAACTTATATATCAAAATTGAATATCAAAATATGATTGTTGTCGTAGTATATGTCAATGATGTCATATTTGGGAGTAATATTGCTATAATGAGTAGAAAATTTTCAATTGAAATGAAATAAGAGTTTGAAATGTATATGCTAGGAGAATTGTCCTTCTTCTTAGGTTTACAGGTCACTCGATCAAAAAAAGGAATATTTATTTCTCAAACCAAATATATCAAAGAAATGTTGAAGAAATTCAAAATGGAAGACAGTAACCCAGTAAGTACTCTCATGGTCACTAGATGTAAACTAAGCCTAGATGATGACTCACCAAAAGTAGATCAAACTATGTACAGATCAATGATCAAAATTTTTCTCTATTTAATAACAACTAGACCTGACATCATGCAGGTTGTATGACTAGTGGGAAGATTTCAATCTGCACGTAGGAAACTCATCTAAAAGAAGTAAAAAAAAAAATCAGATATCTTAAAGAGACCTTAGAATTTAGATTATGGTATTCAAAAGAAAAACACTTTACATTAAATGCATACACTAATGCAGATTTGGATGGTAGTATAGATGACAGGAAAATCACCATTGGAGGAACATTCTTTCTAGGAAAATTTTTGGTAGCATGGCTAGGTAAGAAAAAAACATCCACATCACTATCCACAACATAGTCTGAATACATTATTGTTGCATCTTGTTACACACAAGTTCTTTGGATGAACAAAAATCTATAAGATTGACAATATGATATGATGATCCCATTAATATTAATTGTGATAACACTAGTGCCATAAGTATCTCTAAAACTCCAGTAATGCATTCTAAAACCAAAAACATCACAATTAAATACCATTTCCTAAGATATCAGGTTACCCAAAGAGTAGTTAAAATAGTGTACATGGACACCAAAGAGAAAATTGCAAACATATTCACAAAACCTTTGCCCATGATTACTTTTGAAAATCTTTGACAGAAATTGGGAGTAATTCACATACGTCATTAAAACCATAAAAGTCATATCAAAAGAAAAGGGGCACATGGATAGGGGGATATTCTGAACCAGGTGCATATTGTTGGCCACCCACCTTTTCCAACTGGCTCCTCTTGACAGTTTTAGTTCAACATGTTCTTCTGTACTTCTTTGTAATGGTGGGTTCTACACTTATGGGACTATTTGAAGCCCTACCCATCTTCCAGGTGGATACTGGTGGCCTCCCACCTAATCCAACTAGATTATTTTGTATGTTTTCATGTCATCACATCTTGTTGTACTTTCAGGGCCGTTTCAGGTCCCTTAACAGTGTTTTTTTGGCTCTCCACAATCTAACTGTAGATAGATTGAGAGTTTTAGGGTGTAATGTGTATTTCTCTAAAATACCTTTCCAACAGGCTATAACGCTCCTAAAACTAATGTCGTATGCAAAAGTTACAACATCAGGAAGTTGAGGTACCAGCTTACCCATAGGGGCCCACATAAATTTTGGAGTTTCACCTCCTAGGGTTAGTTTTTTGGATGTCTAGGGTTTTGGCATCCATGAGTAATATAAAAATGGCCTCTGGAACCTCATTGTAATGATTATGCTCAGACAAATGCGCATAGTAGCCACATCTATTATCGGAGATAGTTATTTCCATTCGAGCAAGTGTTTCAGTTCCGCAATTTTACAGTTTCATCCTATTTCATTTATTCAATAGAAGATATTGTTCAATGGATATCTATGTTTCTATTCATATCTTTGTGTTTATTGTATTCAATCTATTAATCAGTTCGATTTGCTCTTAAATCCAGATTCGTGGTATCAGAGTGTACTGCTCTTCGTTTAGTTTTCTTTGTGCATGTCCTCGACAAGATCTGGGTACAAGATGTTGGGAATCGAACCAATTGATCCATTGCAATATCGGTCGTGATGAGCCCGACAACAACCCATTGGAGACAAAAATAAATATTATGGAGGAGGAGATCCTTTTAAAAAACAATTCTAGGAATCCCTTGTGCGACAAAGGAACAAAATGATGGAAAAATTTGCGCAAATCCTCTGACGGATTCCCACAAGAGAAGCATCTTCATCAAGTGGCCATGAAACCCCCTTCAAGGTATAGGTAAATTTTGATATTCCATTATTTGAAGGACTGATAGATGCAAATGTTGTAGATAATGGTTGAATCTCCTCAAAGGGTATTTTTTAGTCCACATTTTTTCCGATAGGGAAAAAATTAATTTTGACTCCTCAAGGTTGTTCCCCATGTTAAGGAATCGTGGGACACTTACTTTGAGCAAAGGGCCATAAAGGAATCTGCGATATTTGTTGTTTCCCCTACATGGGATTCCTTCTGGGATGCCATTAAAGAACAATACTACCCTGTTGGAAGCTACGAGGGCTAGTACACCAAATGGACCACACTACGTCAAGAAAGGGACCAGACATTACCATATTTCACCAATATTTTCCATACCCTGTGCACAAAATTGGGTATAAAATACTTTGAGTGAAATTTAGTGCTCAAATATCGCGGTTGTTTGCATAGATACATTCAAACAAAAATGGAGTTTCTAGACATCGCCTCATTTGGTATGGCTTATAGATATGTTGTGAATATCGAGTAGAAATTTAAGAAGAATATGAGAGATTTTGGATTTTTGAAATCCTCACAGCCAAAGAAAGGAAAAGGTGGCCCCAACCCACACATCAAGGGACAAAGAAAATATGGCCACTCTCTGGACAACTATTCTTAGGTGCAACACAAGAAGGGAAATGAGAAGATGAAGAAGGACATGGGAAAATGATGTGAGCACCATAAAATCCCTTGGCACAAGACTGAAGAGTGTTGCTCAAAGAAGTCACTTGTGGTTGAGCTGAAGGATTCTGAGTCAGAGGTCAATTCTAACTTTGAATCAAATATCTAAAGAGGGAAGCAGATTATCGATGTTGAACCGAGTGCCACTATCACTACTAGAACCAGAGGCCAAGTGAACCAGAAGAACCAAAGGAAGGGGAATGCCTCTTTCACTCACAAATGTGGGTAAATGGGGATCTACTTCATTTCATTGTCGATAACGATAGTAAGAAGAACTTGATTTCAGTAGAGGTCATCAATTAGCTGGACTTGCTGAAAAAACCGCACCTGTAGCCCTACAACATCAGCTAGCTTTGCCAAGGAAGAGATCTCTGTGTCATCCAACAATGTCGTCTTCCCTATGACATCGATCCTTTCAAATATTAGGTATTGTGTGATATTTCACCCCTTTAAGTTTGTGATGTTCTTTTAGGACAACCATATTTGTGGAAGAATCATGTTGTGTATGTGTCTATACCGCGCAGTGGTATTATTACTTTGGGTAGACAATTGTATACGATACCAGAGGTAGCGCTGCCTACCACTATTTTTTTAATCTCTACTAAGCAATGCAGTAATGTCATTTCACAGACTAGGAAGTTCATATTCTTTGTGATCTATTCTCATAGTAAGTAGAAGGTTTTTTCCACATCCATGGCCTCTACACTAAGCCTCTCTTTGCAGCAGAAGAAAGTGGACGAGATCATGGAAGAGTACAGACAAATTTTCTCCCAACCCATTAGGGTACTGACGCACTGCCAAGTCAAGCATCCAATTGATATGACCCCTGGCGCACCTCTTCCTAATGGACTAGTCTATCTTCGCTCGTAGATGGAAAATGACGAAATAAGGGGTCGTATCAAAGATATTCTTCAAAAGGGGCACATCAGACCTAGCTCCTCCCCTTGTATAAGCATGATTGTACTGGTGTAGAATAAGTATGGGACTTGGCAACTCTACATTGATTATAGATCCTTAAATAAAATCACCGTCGGGAACCGGTACCGAATTCCCAGGATTGATGACCTTCTTGAGCAACTCAAGGGGGGAAAGTTCTTTAGTAATATTGACCTAAATTTTGGCTACCGTGAGGTTCCAATCGAACCAGCTGATGTATGGAAGACAACTTTCCAATCTAAAGAAGGTCTCTTTGAATGGCTGGTCATGCCCTTTAACTTAACAAATGCACCAACCACTTTCATGAGGTTGATGGATGATGTATTGAGAACCCTCACCAACTCTTTTGTCATGGTATATTTGGATGACATCCTCATCTTCTGTAGAACTTGGGAGGAGCACATGCGACACATTCAATAGGTTTTGAGCACTCTGTGACAACCCAAGCTATATGCCAACTTGGAAAAATGCTCCTTTGGCATCAACATGGTCCAATAATTGGGATACATTGTTGATGCCCAGGAGGTACATGTTGATCTCGCTAATATCCAAGTCATCCGTGACTCGCCAGCTCCGACCACACTAACTGAGCTTCAGAGCTTCTTGGGACTGGCCAACTTCTATCAATGGTTTGTGTTGGGACTCTCCCATATTGCATGGGCCCTCATCCAGGTGACAAAGGGTAGTGGTAGGGAAAATTTCATGTGGGGGAAGGAATAAAAAAGAGAATTTGATTATCTGAAGCATCACTTGTGCTTAGCTCTAGTACTCTAGTTTCCCTATTTGTGACAACTGTTTGATATTGAGACTGATGCATCTGACTATGTTGTAGGTGCAGTTCTCACTCAGCATGGTTATCCAGTGGAATACCATAGTGATACACTCCCAGATGCTGTCCGAAAATACCCCACCTATGAAAAGGAAATGTATTCCATTGTACAAGCTTGTCGTCAATGGAAAAATTACATTTTGGGAAAGGAGATGATCATCCACATTGATCACAAGCCTCTACAGTTCATACAGACACAAGGAAAATTGCATAATGACCGCCATCAGAAGTGGTCCACCTACATGCAACATTTCCATATCAATATCAAGTATAATACAGGGATCTCAAATCATGTTGTTGACTTCCTCGGTTGATCTCCCATGGATGCACTGGCCACTGTGGTCCATTCCTGTGTACATGAGGCATCTGAGTGGCCCCAACTTTATCAAGAAGATCCAGACTTCGCCACCACCTATCATCTCTTGGGTACATGCATGACTGTCACCTATTTTCACATTTAGTACAGACTATTATGCCATTTGGTCCATCTATGTGTTCCTACAAGAGAGCGTGCAAAGCTCATTTGGGAATCCAACTATAGTTAGATGGCAGGACATTTTGGCATGGAGAAAAATGTGCACGTTCTTCAGAAACATTTTTATTGGCCAAAATTTTGACAGGACGTCAACAAGTCTATCAAATATTCCACTTCGTATGCCATTTCCAAGCCAACCATCAAGAATCAAGGCTTATACACCCCTCTTCCTACTCCCAATAAGCCTTGGGAATTGATCTCAATGGATTACATGTTGGGCCTTTCATCCACCAAGTAAGGAAATGATTTTGTATTTATGGTTGTTGATTGGTTTTCGAGGATGGCCATCCTTACAGCCTATAAGAATAATATCACAATGAAATATACTTCTAATATCTTCTTCGAATGATTGTGGGTCCATTTTGGGATACCATATACCATCATCTCCGACCATGACAACAGGTTCCTCAACACATTTTGTTCGAGTCTCTGGTCACTATTGGACACTAAGCTCACTAAATCCACTACTTTCCACCCACAAATAGATGACTAAACAAAGGTCGTCAATTGGATTATTTTGCACATCCTGTGCATGTACAACTCTAAGCATCCACATACATGGGATGAGAGTCTCGCCTATGTTCAAAACAATTACAATAGGGATCTCCATAGCTCCACCGACCATATCCCATTTCAGGTGGGGATGGGATTCCAACCTTTGGGTCCCATTGATGTTGCACTACCTCTTGACACCACATAGACATAATCTTCCCATGTTCAGTATGAGACCGATAAATCCACCAGATTCATTGAGAGGATTCAACACATCCACCAATAGGTCCATGGGAATTTGTAGAAATCCAATGCTAAGTACAAGAAACATGATGATCAACACAGGGTATCGCACCAGTTTTAGTTTGGAAACAAACTCTGGTTACATTTGCAAAAGGATCATCTCACAGAGGCTAATTGGAAGCTCCTCCCACTTCTCTATGGGCCTTACACTATCACCAAGGCTGTGGGTAGCAATTCTTTTGAGCTCAACACTACACCCTTCCTTGGCTTGCATCCAGTGTTCAATGTGGACCTCCTTAGCCATATTTGTGACCATTGTTGGACACCTCAGAGATCACAGAACAACTGACACCAACAGAGCTCAACCTTGACTACATGGAACAAGCATCCACTGATCAGATAGTGAGCACATAGGTCAAGGTCACTCGCTAGTAGAGGATCCACCTTTATCAGGTTGTCAAGGTAGGGAAACTCCTACACCAAGGAAAGTGGCTCACCCGAGGCAAAATTCAACATAAGTTTCCTCACCTGATGGGGGAACTCAACGCAATTGAGACCATTTATTCCTAATGGGGGAGGAATGATCTAGGTGGATATTGGTGGCCACCCACCTATTCCAACTAGATCCTCTTGACAATTTTAGTTCATCATGTTATTTTGTACTTCTTTGTAATCGTGGGTTCTACAATTTCGAGGGTGTATGAATCCCTACACACCTTCCAGGTGGATATTGGTGGCCTCCCACCTAATCCAATTGGATTATTTAGTACTTTTTCATGTCAACACATCTTGTTGTACTTCCAAGGTCATTTTGAGGCCCTTAAAAGTGTTTTTTGGCTCGCCATAGTTATATTATAGATGGAGTCATACTTTGATGGTGTAATGTGTACTTCTCTAAAATACCTTTTCAACAGTCTATCACACACCTAAAATGGAGGTCATATGAAGAATTTATGACCCTGAGAAGTTGAGGTACTAACTTACCCATAGGGGCCCACATAATGTTTGGTGTTTCACCTCATAGGGTTAGGTTTTTGGATCTATACGGTTTTTGAATTCATGAGTAGTATCAAAAAGGCCTCTGGAGCCTCATTCTAATCATTCTTGTTAGAAATATGTGCATAGAAGCCACATCTCTTCTCTGAGATAGATACCACCATTCGAGCAAGTGTTTCATTCCTACAGTTTTACAGTTTCAACATATTTCATTTATTCAATAGAAGATATTGTTCACTAGATATTTGTGCTAGTATTCATATCTCTATGTTTATTGTATTTAGTCTGTTAATCAGTTCATTTATCTCCTAAATACAGATCAAATTCGCCAGAGGGGGAGTGAAGAAACATCCCTTTTTGTCATTTTTTTCAAAGGGGGAGAATTATCAGTAAAATCCAGTTAAGATTGAAAAAAGGGTTTTACTTTATGGAATCAATTCCAAAGGGAGAGAATGTTGGACATGGTGTTATGTTGTTGGCATTGATGTTAGGAATATCAATATGGTAATTTATTTATATGTCTTTGAGATTCTAAAGATCAGGAGAGATAATGTAGGACTTTGCGCAGAAGACATAGAGCGAGGTGCAGAGGAGTCCAATATAAACGTAAATTTCATAAGAGATATCCTTCTGGTTGGATAAATACAGTGCATAAAGGAGAACATTTACACAAATGTTAGATGGAAGAACATTAATCGAATCTCATAAGAGATGGAACATTTGAAGTACAAAGGATACAAGGTTCTGTGAGTGAATAAATTATTTTGTAAAGGATCAAGTTACAGGAGTCATTAATTCTTAGTTCGAGACAATCAATAATCGTTATATAGAGGTGAATTTAGAGGTTGGGAACTATTAAATCTAAATTGTTATATTAACATTCTGGACTGTTGGTTCAAGTAGCAGATAATTTACATCGACACTTCACCACTTTTCCACTTCGATGATTACTAGAGACAAGGAAGGAGATTCAGATGATTTCCTAGCCGTTGGATCAAGATTTGATCTAGAATAGAAATGTTGAATCATCTGATCACACTAAAGGAAAGAAGGAGATCAACTTCGACGTTGATCACTCCAGTGAAAAGGACTCTGAAACATGTAAGTTTACCCAAAGGATGAAGCTCTAAAGTCGCAAACTCCCGTTGATCGTCAGATCAGAGGAAAAACATGAAATACCCTCAACCGATAATCTAGAGTGAAAACATTGAAACCATTATATCTCACTAAAAGGAAGAATGTGGTCAACTCCGAAATTGACCTACTCCATAAGAAGCTTAGATAAACCAAGAAATCTTGAAATTGAGAGCCCCATAGTTAATATAAGTCATCGATCAAGACAAGAAAATATTTATGGTGATAGATCTATTCAACACTTCACCAATGATCGAAGGATGGTATAAAAGTTCAAAAATCCTTGAAGCCACAAATTACCGAAGCCACAAAGTGTAAATCCATTATCCATGAGGGATACATGTGGTAGAAGACAAATATGACACATTGCCCAATCAGCTAGTGACAAGTGTCAAGGTATAGTTGGCACATTAGGTATATGAAAGTAATGAATCAAGGTGAAACATGGCATCCACTCAATTAGTTCCACGTCAATAGTGATTTCAACAAGCCATGTCACTTTGGGACTACATCCTCTGGGGATATCTAACTTATCCTAGCATCTAAAATATCTGAAGCACCGAAGGCCAAAGTCAAGAGTTAACATTTGGCCATTGATCTAAGATCCTACGATATATTTCTTGACCTTACGATCAAGTACAGTGGAAGGATAGAGTAAGTGTGAATCATGAATTAACACTAACCATTGACTTACTTAGAGATCATTCTCGACCATTGATCAATCATAGTGGAAGGATATCTTAAGCTAGGTGCTAACCGACACCAATTGGTCACCACCATTCTATGAGGTATTCGGTAGGTAAACCTTTGGAGGGATTTCTATACTCCAGAGTCCCAGAGCCACGGATATACGAAGTCCCAGAGTGAACAAGAATCATTCATATCAACTCTTGATTAAGTCTTGACCATCAATTTGTTTGAATCCTTTGGATAAGCCAATATCTTCCATCTAACAGAAGATTAAATATTAACCGTCTGATCTACTAGTGAATACAGTATACACACTTTGGTGAAATTTTCTCTGAGATGATTGAATGACTACAAAGACCAAAAGTCCTGAAGGACGAAGTAACGGAGAATCTAGTTACAACATCGGTCATGTGATAAGGTAAATAAGAAAAATGGGATAGAAGTAAATAATACCTCATATGTTTGAAAACAATCCCACGTAGAAGAATAGGGGTGGAAGAAGAAAGCGCTAAAAAAAATGCTTGGAATGGATAAGATAATGGTTTCAATATCATGGTCACACAAATTTTGGTTTAAGGGAGAACCTATTGATTAAGACTCAAATTCAAAACAATTCGAGATCTATAGACTAATGAACTAATACATAGTCATGATTAAAGAAGAGTTAAATCATGAGCATATGAATAAATAATAAAAAGGAAAAATGATATTATTTAAAGTTTAATATTATCATTTAAATGAAGAGGTGCAATGTTTCAAAATTCAAATAAAGGGACACAATGCTTCAAATCTCACACCAGTTGGAAGACTATATAAACAAGAAAAATGGTGATAAGAAATTGTCTCTGCAGTCCAGATTAGAAGATCAAAAGAAGAAGCAATGCCCAAGAAGAAGAACTGATGATACATATGCAATGAGGGTGGAAGGGAGGGAAAAGGAAGGATTCATATCCTTTACTAAGTAAATTGTGAAAACAACAGAGTTGGTGCTTCTTAGGGTTGGTTCCCTAAAAGACAAGGGAGTTGGTGCTTCCTAGGGTTGGTGCCCTAAAACAAGGGAATTGGTGCTTCCTAGGGTGGGTGCCCTAAAACAAGGGAGTTGGTGCTTCCTAGGGTTGGTGCCTTGAAGAAGGGGATTTGTGTCTCCAAGAGTTGGTGCTCTAAAAAGGATTGGAGTCCTTCACCTCTCAGATTATTCTTTATAAAATCTTGTATTTCATGTTAATTATATTTATATAATTGATTTTAAATACAACTCCATTGTTGATCTATTACGGTGGTTAATAAAATAAGAAAGTAATTTCTAATTGTTTAAAAATGTAATATTGATTCAACCCCCCCCCCCCGCCTCTTACTATTTCCAACACATGATTCCATCATGGTTGTGGGGGATATATTAACTAAGGAAACACATTTAATTCATGTGAAGAATACACACAAGACATCAAATATTGTGTAAATATACATGAAGGAAGGTGCTAGGCTACATGGAGTGTCCAAGACAATAGTTTCATACAAAGACACAAAGTTTACTTCCAATTTTTGGAAAGGTTTATTCAAGGGATTTGGGATAAATTTATATCTCAGTATAACATACTACCCAAAGACAAATGGGAAAATAGAGAATACTAACAGAACAATTGAGGAAAATCTTAGAATGTATATGATGGACCGACAATCAAAGTGGGAAGATTATATTCATTTAGTTTAATTTGCTTACAATAATGGGTATGAAGCGTCATTAAAAATGAGTTAATTTGAGGCATTGTATGAAAGGAAATTTAACACACAAGTGATTTGGGATAATCTAGAAGACAAAGTAGTTATTGGGATAGATTTCTTGAAGGAAATTGAAGAGCAAGTGACAAAGATCAAGAAGAATTTAAAGGCTTCCTAGGATAGACAGAAACGTTATGCAAACAAGAATAGAGTTTTCAGTGATTTTAAAGTGGGAGAACATGTGTTTTTAAAAGTGAATGTGAAGAGAAGTTTTCTAAGATTACGAAGTTACCCAAAGTTGGTAGGAAGATATTGTAAATCATTTGAGATCTTACAAAATGTAGGGCTAGTTTCATACATGCTAGCATTTCCTTCATCCATGGGAGTGCATAATGTATTTCATGTGTTATTATTAAATAAATATGTGCCTGACCCTAACCACATAATTGATTATACTGCGATCCAGGTGGAACATGAAGGGGATTTTTTGGTGGAACCAATACGCATCTTGGACTGGAATGTCAAAGTGCTTAGGAAAACATATGTAGGGATGTTAAAGGTTCAATGGACCTACTACAGTCTCAAAGATGCGACATTGGAGCATGAAGAAAACATGTGGGAAGAATACTTGCAAATGTTTTACAATTTTGAAGAAAACAAAATATAAGAATGCAAGACTCCATTTTTAACAACTAGATTTCTAGAACAAAATCTTAGAGTACTATCCAAAATACATTGGGGACCCTAAGAAAAGAATGGTACAACCCGATATACTAAGAGCCATTAAGGGGGTACATTTCTCGGGTTAGAAGGTTGAGAGGAACAAAAAAATTCGGTTGGAACTACTACTCCAGTTGTAAAACTGCAGAATTTTATTTCCTAGTATTAAGATGTAAATTTGCGCCTGTATATCAACATAGTGTGCACGAAGGATGATGCATAATTGTATGGGATGGATAATGTAACATCCCCGATATAATACACAATTTAATTAATTACTAATGTAGATATAATGTGTGGCCACGACCAAGCGATGTATATGCCAATTATATTTCTAAATTTTAATAATAAAATGTGATGCTATTTGTTGGGGGATATTGACAGAGATGGGGGATGAATTAATACAGAAGAGAGGGAAGGTTCTAAGAATAATGTCTAAGAGGTGTTTGTTGAGGAACATATATGAATTTATCTTACTCAAGCATTTTCATATCTTGCTTCACTAAGGAAAGACAATCGAGAATATTACCCTATGTTTATAGCCTCAAAATGTATTTCCCAATTCACAAGTATTAATTACAAGGGCTTAGGATGATTTTTAAAATAAAATATTGGTGCAAAATATACCATTTTTATATAATTTTCTGATCATATATAGATTGTAGAAAGAAAATGTGGAGATCAAAAGAAAAAATAACCAAGTCACAGATTATAACAAATGAGACAGAATAGAAATTGCTTTCTTTCATTCCAATAAAGCAAAAGTATCCTTCTCTTACAAAAATTCCTATGGTGGAATGGACCAAGGTAAATCGTAGAAATCCTCGATGAAAACCATACAAAATTACTCTGACAAGAAGCAAAAAATGAACTTTAAAATCTGGATCATATTGCCACAGACTTCGTCCCACTTGACTCTGTACAATATCCTTTATCAGTCATGAAACTCAATTCATAAACAAACAAGTCTACATAGACTATCAAAGGTAGATCAACACCTCTGAAACAAGCATCTGAATGATATGGTTCAACTTTGAATCTTTCTTTCTACAATAGGACCCTACTATCAAAAAGAGAATTAGGCCTCTAATGAATTGAAAAATGAAGGAAAACTGAACTATCTCAATAAAACTCAAGAGAAAACCTTAGTATGTTTTCTCCTTCTATTCTCCATTTTTTCTTCCTTCTCATTTGGCTTTTATGCATTCCAAATTAGTTGAAGTAGTTCAACTACCTCATTTAGTTAAGTTAACTAAAACTTAACTAATGTTTAGTTTAGCAGAAGTAATAATATTACTAATAATTGGGGGTATTTTATTAAATAATAACTAAGTAGCTGGGACCCCTTGTGACTCCCTTTTATTTCTTAACAAAAATAAACATAATTATACAACCAACCATCACATGCCTCCTTGTGGCTCCCATAATTATTTCCACAATTTGAAATTTAAAGGTCAAAAATATTTCAAATTATATCCTAAACATATAAATATCCATAATATCCCAAAAAATAGTTTGTTTTCCAAAACTTTATGTAGTTCAATGTCCTCAATAAATAAATTATAACACATATATCAAAATCAATATTTTCCACTTTGAGAGGAAATTATTCCTTTGTCACTGTTGTCCCCTTTGGACTTTCCAGAAATAGCCTTATGTTGGGTGGAACCTTGAGGCTTGATCTCACTAATGACATGGGAGCAATCATCCCTCAAGTGAATATGGGAGGAAACTGACTTGGATGAGTCACTTGAAGGAGAGGAGGGAGAAGAAAAACCTTTACCTTTGTCATGCACATGGTGAGCCTCGGTTTTGAGTCATTTGCTTGCATGGGAGGACTGTACAGGTGAGTGTGCAGGGGAAATTTGAGAATTTGGGTTTACAGGTGGTGGAGGAGGAGATAATGACAAGTTTGGCCAACCACGATGGTGGGAGAATGTTGGGTGAACAATATCCTTCCATCCATCATTATCAATAACTTCAGGTTGCAAAGAGACACAGGGAGGCATAGGGATACCGAGAACATTTTGGGGTTGGAAGGGAGGCCTCTCTGATCTAGGATGACCTATTCCTTGCCCAATACAATTTAAAAATCCATGTTGAAAAAGTTGGTTCAACTCCTAAGGATCGACATCAAAATGTATTGAGAATATGGGCTTTCTAGGCCCTCTATTCTAGTTACCTCTTACCCTATTGTTTTGACCATGAATGCCTCTATTGAAAAAGCTCATCATGTATGAAACAATTATTAGCAACTATCTCTTAACAAACCATACATGACATTCTCTTTATATGAAACAAAGTTTGGCTCATAAATTAACATAATATCCATGCAATCCAATCCATAAAATTTATCTAATAATGTCCAAATGAGCAGGGGATGAAATAGGGTTCATGGGATATCTGGGGGAATTGTAATAAGACAAAAAGTGATATCATGACAGGGAGGAAGAGCATGATTACTTATCGACAATTCATTAAATAAATGACTCTGCAAACAACACCAAAATATATCAGTTGCCATCTATCTATGTGCCATTTTTTTATCACTGTCATACATAGTTTTAATTTTATTTTAGTAAACAGGGTGTGTAAAAATGAATTTGGGATTGTGATGGGGTTATAGTGAGCGAAAAAATAAGAAAATGAGAGGGAATAATACATATAATATTCATGAATTAAATCAAATCAAGAAACAATCATAACTCTGTTTCAATTTCAATCCATAAGCATCCACTTTCAATACGAAAAACATTTAAATGTTCCTCAATTGCATACAGATTGTTTGTTGTCTTTAATAAAGAAAAAACAATTCAATTGCCCATAATTATTCAATTATTTCAATCTGTGCATCCTATACAATAACTATACAAATAATTTCCAATTCCATAGTAACAACATAACCATTTCAGCCATAGTCCTTCGTTCTCTAATGATGATCTATTCTATTTAAAACAAGCATAATATGCATAGTGATTCTAGTTATCCATATCCAACATTCAATTCTTGAAATCTTATAATAATAGACCCAACATTAATCACCAAAAATCACATTTCCAACATTGACTGACACATTCCACTGTCATCAAACAATAATCGGGCCTGATTTAATCATACACAGGTCATCAACAATGTAATTCACACAATATTGATTCAACAACAATAGTGAACCCAAAACATGTAGCCCTGAACTTGATATCCATGTGCATTAACATGCACTTTTCCCTTTAAAATAAATGATCAATAAAATACATAACCATATCATGCACAAAGAGAACATAACCATATCGATAGACAAGTGTCTCCTTTAAACTTTACATAATCATGATCGTGCTAGGATTTAACACAGTGATGAGTGGAAAGACCACAATCGACCAAACGGAAAGCTCTCGGGCTATAGGTAATACATACAAATTAATCATAGAGAGGAAAAACAAAGATTTGATCAAGAAAGGTCCTGAATTTAGAGAGACCATGCCTTTTATAATTACCACCATCATTAAACTAGTAAACCAAAATCTTGACAGAACATAAAAGGTGCCCGAGGAAAAATAGAAGGAAGTCGGGTTGAATAGAACCAAGTCTTGTTCTTGAGAATTTGATTAATCTTCGACACAAAGAGAGACTGAAATCATGTTACCTCTTAAAATAAATTACCACCGAGAATCAACCATAGGTAATAGAGTATATCCTTGGAACAACAGAGGTTTCATGTTTTCTTTTGAAAGAAATTGCTACAGTCTTATAACCCTAAAATCTTGACAAAGCCATAAAGAAAATGCCCTATTAGAAGCAAAGCAATTTGAGCTCAACAACCTAGGCACACACAGATTCCTCTTGTTAGCACTGAGACTCACCCTCATATTGCAAGAGGATAATCCCAACACCCATAAAATAGGTTTGTGAATGTAGATTAATTAAATAAGTTCAAATGGACAAAACTCAGCATAGTAATGTTTCAA
The DNA here is from genome assembly GCA_009831015.1 of Picea engelmannii. Taxonomy (NCBI): domain Eukaryota; kingdom Viridiplantae; phylum Streptophyta; class Pinopsida; order Pinales; family Pinaceae; genus Picea; species Picea engelmannii. Next base: position 205,933 of record ML786381.1, on the reverse strand, counting down.
CACAAAAAACCTAGGCTGATATGCATAAGCAAATGAGGTTTTGGTTAAATTCAACTAGTGGCTTAAGAATAAAAGTGAGTATATTGAATACTTGGTGTGGAAGGTGGATAGGTATGCTATAAGCATCAGGCCTTTTAGTAGATAAGTGAAGAAAAAATTAGTCACACAAACTTCTTGAACAAAATTTAAAACACTAAAAAACATTTACAACAACATTATAATCAAACATCCATTATAGCACAACCATAAAATCTCATAAGGATCATCCAATAATGACAATTTAGAGTAAGAGGAAACAAGATGATGAAAATAGGTTGACTTACATTAATCAAAATATCTCAAGTCTCATACATAAACCAGAATACAACTCTATTTAGTCAAAATATTACAAAATAGGGAGATATTCTCAACCATTCGAACCCTACATAACATTATTTTGATGTATTTATAACCAAAATAGTAGACAACATATTAAGCTATGAGTTGGCCTTCATATCCTAGGATTCTCCACAAAAATCTACTAATCTAACATCTGTACAAGTGGATCTAACAGACTTATAGAATCAAGGAGCCTGTTGGCAACAACTCTAACAAGATATAAATGACATGATTTGTTGTTTCTTGGGCACACCTGCTCCAGTGACATGTGTCCTCCAAGCCTTTGTGCTGAGCTCCATCTTCCACTTGTTGATCCTTGGTTCCATACAAATCATCAAAGCTAATAAGAGGAAATGAAATCAAAATGGATGACTGTAACAACCAGTTCGTACCATCATTTCACAACGCAACTAGTTGTTGGATTACTGAGAGGGGGGGTGAATCACTAATAGAGAAATTTAAACCTTTTCAACCATTTAATGAAATTTTTATATCAGTGTAGCATTATCATCCAATAATTTCTGAGTAAATAAACAATGAACAAATGAGTAATCATACACATACACAATACACCCGTTTTTTTACGTGGAAACCCAAGGCAGGAGAAAACCACATAATTATTTTTCTTTTATGTATTGGAGAATTACATTCATTGGAAGCACCAACTTCCTTTGTTTTCTAGTTGCAACTAGAAGGAGGCTCCAACCCCCTAGTTTCTCAGGATATAACCTGAGGGAAGCTCCGACTCCCCAATTCTCTGGCTACAACCAGAAGGAGGCTACAACCCCCCATATTCCTCGGCTACAACCACCTATCCTTGCCCCATCCAACTGCCCTGACGTAGAAGTAGAGTGATGGAACCATTGTCACACTATCACTATGAGATATAATGTTGTAGACTTGTACCAATGAACCTGCAATCAAACTGTAACAACCTGTGCCAATAACCTGTGCCAACATGTACCATACATCAACCTGTACCTCAACTTGTACCATAAACAAGTGCATCAACCATGCACCAACCTATACTATCAATGAGTGCATCAAACATCCACCAAATATGTACCAATCATGCATCAAATACACATCAACTATGACTTATCAAGATGTACTAACATCATCAAGTATACACCTCATGTATGTGCCAAATCATCAACTACTTGTCTCAACCATGTACCTCAACCATACACCAAGTACATAACCATCAAAAGTTATTTAGGAATACATAACACTATCCATAACCAAACACCATAAACCCTTACATCAAACCATGTCCCACAACCCCATTATTATGTCGCCTCAAGCTAAACCAACAACTTCAGCAACACATCACAACCAAAAGACCAATACCCATATTCCAAATACCAAAAACAAAATACCAATTGTATCCCTCAAAAAATATGACATATGCAGCAATATTGAACATCTAATACCATCTCAAGAGATAAACCCTATCTCACAAAACATACCTCAAACAAGATGTGCCACATCTCTCATAAATAGAACCCAACCATGTTGTTTCTGCGATTTTTCTGCCCCACTTTTTCTTTCGTGACTTTTCTTTCGCCCTTTTTCTTCCATGATTTTTTTGCTGCATCTGTTTTGTTGTGATTTTTCTTCCACACCTTTTATGTTGCACTTTTTCTACAACACTTTTTTTTCCACACTTTTCCTGCTGCACTTTTTCTGCTGCAATTTTTCTCTATCAATAATACCTTCCCAAATAACCTTTCACAAAAATAGATATTCAATGATATTCAAGTGTGATTAAATGAGAGAGCCTTGCCTGTTATTTATACTTTCATGTAGCATACCACTTTCCTTATTTTAGGGAGTTATCTGTTAAATTTATTATTTAAATAATTTCTTTTGCAAAAACTTTGACTTTTTGGGGCAACTAGATGACTCATGAGGGTTCTCCAACTTCACATGGCCATAAGTCTCTAACCGTGAGGAGTTATGTGACGTTCCACATACCACCATAAATGGAATGACATATACTATCCATATAGAATAGTCTTACCTACAAATATATCAAAAATCATACCATTATCCATCAAACAAACTTGGGTCCATTATCCAAACATTTGTGCTACCAAAATTCTCTACCAGACTTTCTTCAAGGGTTGACATCAATGAAAACTAACCCAATTAATCAACAGTCTCCCCCTTTGGCATTGATGGAAACACTCTGATGCAATAGTGAAGTCATATCACTCATGCTACCCTTGGAACCATACCTATGTGCTCTTTCTCCAAGCAATCCTATCTTTGCATATGATAAATATCTCCCCCTTTCTCATCAATGGTAAATGTATCTTTCCATCTGGGGCTACTCCCCCTAACTGAACTCTTCCTAAAACTAATCTCCAAACTTGAACTTTCCTCTTTATGGTGATTCCTCATGTAAATCTAGGACATATAAGATAAGCATTCAAAAGAATTCATTTTGGAGTAGAAATTACTCCAAGTCTCTGGCGAAGATACTCAAAAGATTCTCTTGGAAGTGATTTTGTAAAGATGTCTGCCACTTGTTATTTTGTGCCCACATATTCAACTCTAATGTTCTTCTCTGCAACCTGTTCCTGTAGAAAATGATACTTGATTGGAATGTTCTTTGTCTTAGAGTGCATCGTTGGGTTCTTTGAGATACTGATGGTGCTTGTATTATCACAATAGATTGGAATGGGATCATCATACTCAACCTGTATATCTGTTAGAGTTTGTTTAATCTATAGAAGTTGTGTGCAACATGATGTTGCTGCAATATACTCTTCCTCAACTCTAGATAAGTATATTGATGATTGTTTCTTGCTTAACCATGATACTAAACACTCACCCAAGTAGAATGTTGCTCCACCAGTGCTTCGTTAGTCATCAATGGAACCTTCCCAATCTGCATTTGTGTAGGAAATAAGTGATAGATCCTTTCCTTTTGGATACCATAATCCAAATTCTTTTGTTCCTTTGAGATATCTGAAGATCCTCTTCACTGCTAATACATGCGATCCCTTTGGTGCTTCTTGAAATCGTGCCACCTGTCTAACTACCTGCATTACATTTGATTTGGATGTTGTCACATATAGTAAGCTACCAATCATTGATCTATATTGCCTCCGGTCTGTAGACTTTGAATCATCATATTTTCTCAACTTGCAATTGGTTTTCATAGGAGTGGTAGCTGGTTTGCAATCTTCCATTCTGAACCTCTTTAGAATTTCTCTTATATACTTGGTTTGAGAAATAAAAATTCCTTGTTTCTTTGATGTATCTAAAGTCCCAGAAAGAAGGATAGTTTTCCAAGTAATGACATTTCAAATTCATTCTGCATATCCTTTGCAAATTTCTATCTTAACCTGTCGTCATTACTTCCAAAAATAATATCATCAACATACACTTCAATTAATAAAATACTATCTTTCCCCGGATGGGGTGTTAGTGCGATCCTCGTGGCAAGGGACGAGAGCAGGCACAAGCTGATGTGACACGGAGCCACGTGATGGGCTCGTGCCGCAGGATGCTGTCCTCCCTGGTGCTTAGTTTCCATTTACTACGTGTCAAGGGAGCATTTACGCACCCCATTCTTCCTCTGAGCAATTTTTGAATGGCTTGGCTCGTTATGTTTGCTATCCATCCGTAGCTGCTGTTTGCAAAGCTCCTCCCTTCACAGCAAAGGCTGGACTCGAATCGTTTCCTTTGGGTTGCGGTCATCCCGGCTACTCTCTTGCACTAGGTGTCATTAGTCCCCCTTGCCAGTCTCACTGTGCACATGATGACTCGGCCAAGGGGAAGACCGAGGAGGGTCTCTCCCTGGAAGCCCCGTCGACCCTCGGTCACACCTCCTGACTTGCCCTCCATTTGTTCTTCCTCCCGTCTTCAGACTGAGTTCACCATTGCTTCCTCACCAGTTTCACAGAGTGTGCATTTCAACTCCATGGCCATAATCCCTCGGTCGCTGACCTCACTCCTACGGCACCTTCAAGACCCCCTGGTGAAGTCCTCTGCCCTAACGCCAATCCCTGGGCCTCCGAGCAACCTGAGCAGCAAACCACCTACACACGGTGAGCGTAAGCGAGCGAGACTCCTTCCCACGGACTCCTTTGACAATGCGCACTTCAGAGACGACTGGTTATAATGCACGACCTGGTCTTTGAACTCAAGTGGTAGGTGGAAGACCTTCAATTTTGCCTACAGGCCACAGAAGAAAATGTGGCGAGCTTTCTTCATATCCTCTCTTCCATGCATGCAGAGCTCTCCTCGAGCCCAATCGAACCTACTCCAATGGAGGCACCTACTACTACTACAGGTGAAGGTATGGACAGGGCGTAGAAACCAACAGAAGTGGAACGGGAGAAGGATGAGTGAGGGAGCAAAGCTGAGGAAACCGCATGCGACGAGGGAGAGGAAAAGCAATGGGCAGACCAGTCGACATATATTGAAGAAGTTCCTTGGACAAAGGACCTCCGAGCCACATGGATAGGCTATATGCCAGGTGTTTAGATCCTTAGTTTTGTTTTTCAAGTTTTATCAGGCTCGTAGTTTTAGATGACAATCAGTTTGAACACTATTTTTTACTTTAACTTATGACTTATTAGACATATGAACTGGATGGGCTGGCTGGATTGGTTTCCCCTTTGTTGGGGAAATCCGGTAAATGCAGCCGGTATATCTCTGTATTTTTCTACTCTGCATCAGCTTTAGCAGGCTCTTAATATACATATACTTCTTATTTACAAAAAAAAATAAAAAAAATATGATCTTGAGTTACCTTGATGTAGAGGTTGTTGTCTGCACTTAATTTTTTGAACCTTGCCTTTTGTATATATTTAACCAATCTAGAGTACCATGCTCTAGGAGCCTATTTTAGACCATACAAGTCCTTCTTTAATTTACACACATAATCTACGTTATCTGACAACTGAAATCCTTCTTGTAGTTCAATGTACACTTCTTCTTCAAGTTCCCCATTCAAAAAAGCCGATTTCACATCCATATGATACACTTTAATATTCTTGGAGCATGCATAAGCTAGGAGAAATCATATTGCTTCCATTCTGGCAACTGGGGAAAATGTCTCTTCAAAGTCGATTCCTTCAATATGTGTGCATCACTTACATACCAATCTATCTTTGTTGCTTGTAACCTACTCATATTCATTTAATTTATTTATGAATACCCACTTTGTTCCAATCACATTCATATTCTTTGGTCTGAGTCGTACTAAGGCTCAACCTCCACGCTGGAAAGTGCCACGTCTTGCTAGAATGATGAAGCCCTCAATAATTCTGCCCTACTACCAAAAGTGTCCAATCATCCCGAGAAATATTCCAAATGATAGACCGGGCAACTGTAAGGACAACCCAGATGTCCAAATTCCCAAATCCACTCTCAAACCCCATATATCTAAATTCTCCACTGAATGGTGTGCCCCACTCGATGAATGAAACCCTAGCTGGTTCAGGCCTGATGAAAGAGGCCTTCAAATGCTCTTAAACTCTCCAAGAATATAGATCGGGCTATCAGAATCCCATGGGAGAAGTTTCAGGTTCAAATCTCAAGCATATCTCCCTAGATATGAGTTTTAATGAATCACAGGACATCCCCTATGGCTCCAAGACATCCCAATCTGCAGTAAAATGTAGAATGATGATAACCCTCTAGAAAAGCCCTCAAATTGATGGTCCTACCCCTGCAAACAAAACCCAACTATCAAAATGGCCCTAGGCCCTCAGGATAAGCTGGATCAAAGCTCCCTCTAGATGATGGTGCACCCTTGCTAGAAACACAAGAACAGTATGGCCTGCTTGTTACACATCAAAATTACTCACTTTGATAGTGTCGCAAGTGTCGTCATTACAAAGGTCGCAAGTGTCGCATTTTTCTCACAAGGTCGCAAGTGTCGCATGTTGCTCACAAGTGTCGCAGGTGTCAAAGAAAGCATGCTGCCATGATGCCCATGTCATGCCTGTAAACGACATGAGAAGGACACTTGAAACACCTCAAACATTTTATTTGGAAGAGGAGAAATGAGTCAGAAGGCTTGCAACCCTTTTTCCATCTGAAAGCACCTCAAAAACTGAGTTTTTGGAGAGGAGTGCTCCCCCTTACACTACCTCGGAGCACCGACGCTCCCCCTTACACTGTTAGGGAGCGTTATAATGCTCCCCTGGCCTTTTTGAGGGAGTGCTATAGATTTTGAGAGTGTTGGTGCCCCCTAAAGCTTACTAGGGAGTGATACAATGCTCTGATGGCCCTTTTGAGGGAGCGCTACCTATTCTGGCAAGTTGTTAATTTGTTGAGATGAATGGGGGAAGCATCTTTTCATTCTTGGAAGGCAGTTGGATTCGAATCCCTAGTCCAACCATGATCCTAGGGAAGATCCTCAACTGAAGGAGGAAAATCCTCACCTTCCCCAAGGATATCTCAAGTGGTTGAGCATCTCCAAGGCTATATAAGCAAGCTTTCTAATGGTGAAAGGGGACTGCAAAATGGAGAATTACACCAAACTTATGATCTCATAAGTGGTGTTGGAACATAGCTGATTGGGGGAAGAATTGTTGATATGAAACTTATGATCTTGGAGGAAACACACAGTCAGCCAAAGGAGAGTGATCAGTGAAGCTGTTGTTATCTAGGTTGTGAACCTTTCAGGCAAGGGTTAGATGAAGGGGACTTGACGAAGCTGTCGCATTTGCATCTATGATTGTAAGTACTGCTGTCGTTTTTCTCATTAATATGACACGCTTGGCATGTTTCTTTCTAGTTTGTGTCTAATGTCACATGAACTTATCATTAGTTGATAGATCTGTTTTCAAGCTAATATCAATAGAGTAGGAAGTGCTTGTATCTTGTTTGTCTGAAGAACTCAGCGAGGTGCAAAGGATTGGAGCATAACTTGGATAATGCAGGGACAAACTTCGATAGGAAGGTACCTCTATCATCCTTCCTTCTCATGTGTTAGTTTAGATAGATTTGAAAGGAAGTCAGTGTCCATGCTAAGCATTTTCTGTCTAGAGTTAGGGTCAAGCTCTTAGAGACAATCTACCTGTCCGCAAGGAGATTTTCCTACAACATAAACTGGCGACTCCACTAGGGAAATAGCCTCGAATAGAAACTGGTGACTCCACTGGGGAGATTAGCCTCAAATCAAAACTTCTTGTTTTGATTTCTCCTCATTGACCTAGTTTTACCCCTTGATTGTTTCAGACCTGGTTCACTCCTCTTTTGATTGGTTTCATGAGCTGATTGGCTCCTCACCTCATCATACTCAGCATAATTGTCGAAATTGGATTGCAATTTTCTGATTTTTTGACATTTTTGGGAATTTTTTGACCCTGGCACCCCTGTCCTAGTGTTAATAGAGCGCCAGCGCTCCCCCATATCTTTACACAGAGCGTTATAATGCTCCTTGCCTTTGGCAACAGAGCGCCAGCCCTCTTTGGCCTAGAAAACCTTCTAGAATTGCTTTTTCTAGGTTTTTGCCTCTGTGTCTCCTCTACTGAGTGACCTTGTGAGTCAATGTTTCTTCTCTTTTAGTCTTGACATTTGTCTTTTTGAAGAACAAACATCTTACTATTTGGATTTTGTAGCCTTCTTCGCCATTGTTGTTGAGCTTTTCCGTCATTTGGAGTCCAAGACCCATGCATTGTCTTTATCTTTATTCAACTGAGTAAAAACCCTGGTGAAGGTCATCCAAGGCCTACAGACCTCTTCATCTTAATTTTAGTCAAGATTATTGTTCTTCAACTTTTTCTTTTGGGTGTGAAGTTTGTTTTTCTCTTTGATTGTTTCTTTTCTTTCACTTTTCATTTTGATTGCAATGAAAGGGTGTATTGTTTGTATGACTTTTGCTTGTGCTAGTTTGGCTTTCATTCATACAAGAAGATAATTAGCAAGATGAGCATTGTGTTGAATTGATCATTGTTCATATGAAAACAATAAAACGCATCTGCATGATTGACTGCGAATATTAGAAGGTATCTCCAAAGTTTTAGCATTGCATCAGGGTTTGATTGAGAATTGTTTGAGGACACTCTGTATCTGTGCTTGATAAGTGAAAAGAAATCTATCTCTCCCTTAGATAGATGTTCATCGAAAATGAATGACTGCTTATCATATTCGATGCATTCTTTGGGTCTGAGTCATAATTCCATTTGTTTCACATCCATCCACCCCTTTGCGTAAAGAATAGCCATAAAATCAACGCTAATTAAAAGTTATTTAGAACTTTTTCTTTTCTAGGATCCTCCACCAACAGTATAATAGGCTTAGTACTTTGGATTAGGCTGTGAGCATAACTCTCCAAAGTTTCCAAAACAAACACTAGCATCCTGAGTTGGGGAGAGTCAAATCCAATTATCGTATAATTCTGCCTGGGATCGCCCTCTCACACAGGGGTTACGCACGAGGTCGCATTCAGGGAAGCTACGGGGACTAACCCTCCGTGGTTTAACTGATTGTGGTGGTCAGATCGTATTATGGGGATCACTTTGAGGTAAATCCACAATTACTGCGTGGAAGCCTTTTAGTTGATTTCAGGCTTGATACCCTGCCCGTATGTTCAGATCAGACTGTTGACTATTCCCTCCCAGGGGCTGACTGCAAATTGGTAAACTTAGTGGCCATAATATTTAGGGTCTTACACAAGGTGACGGTGATGGGAAGTCTCACTGTACCTGGAGAAGACATTGGTCAAACTCACTCGGGCTCCTTGGAGGGTAAATCCACAATTACTGCGTGGAAGCTTGCACCAAGGCGTAAGTTTGTTAAGTAGGTCACCATTGTAACTATTCCACCCTATCTCCGCCCCTTCTGGACTTGATCACGCGATGTTGGATTTCATCACCAACTAGTACAGTCATCGAGAGAAGGTCCTATTTGCTTGGTTGTGATTATTAGATTCTATTAGCGTATGTTGTTTCTTTTACTTAGTGGACCTTAGGTCGAGTCAGTGTTAATGTCATCGAATCCTGGGAGTACCAATGGAGGAACCCCTTCTTCTATGGAACCTTATACCTTTCCTTCATTTGGAAACTTTGGTCCTCCATATGTTGCCACACTGTGTCTTCCAGGACTCACTATTGGATTACCAGTTTGGTTGTTCCCCACTCCGGTGATCCCAAATCCTCCCAATGTTTCAGTTGGACCTAATACTTTGGATGTCAATACACCACCCACACATCAACCTCACGTCGAATTTTTTCCTTCTTCACCCATTAAGTCTCCTTCCATTTCTCCTTCTTCGCCTAGTGAAAGCTCCAAAGCAAGTAACCAGGTTGATCAGAAGAAGAAGAAATGGAAAGAGAATAAGAAGAAGAGCCCGAAAAGGACCAAGACCCCAACCACATCAGATGTTGGCCCTAAGCAACCAGTTACTGTTAATAGTACTGGGAGTGTTGATGATATCAACAAGATTAAAAGGAAGAATCCAAAACCCAAATTCCCTTGCAACCTTTGTAAGGGTGACCATTTTCTGAGGGATTTCTCCGGTCTTACCCAGGTCTTAGAAATGTGGTCCTCCACGTCATCGACCTCTGTCGATCATGTCGATGATACCCCTTCAACTAGTGATGTTCAGGTTGGTAAGAAGAAGAAAACTATCAAGTTCCCTTGCATGTTATGTAAAGGTAATCATTACTCTCACCTTTGTCCTCGCATGGACGAGGCTTCTTCTCTTTTGGAAAAAATTCAACTTCCAAAAGGTTATCGAAAGATTTCCTCTGACCCATCATTGCTTGATGGACTGGTCAATCCGGTTCCATCCACGATCACTCCGATTGATCAGGTGGTCAATCTAGTTTCCTCCTCGATTGAACCACAAACCCAAGTAGCTGGTCCAGTTCTGTCATCGATCAGCCCCACTCTCCATCAAAAGAGTGACACCAAAGCAGTCGATCTGTTTCCACCCATCGACCCCATTCTTCCCTTGGAGAATGAAACTCAAGTGGTCAATCCAATTTCATCATCGGTCGATCCCATTCCTCCATTAAGGAATGTCAAAGTGACTGATCCAGTTCCTTCCTCGATCAGTCCCACTCTTCCTCTGAAGAGTGCTAAAGTGGTCTATCCAAGTCCACCATTGGTTGATCCGATCCAATCATCGGTCGATCCTACTCTCTTTCTAGAGAGTAAACCCGATACTACCCATGTTTTTCTTTTTAATACAGACTCTACCATGCCTGGGGGAATTCCTCCTCCTCCTGTGGAACCCCCTCCAAGTAATGAGGCCATCCTTTTTGATTAGGGTGCGCTAACTGGACCTCGTCTTCCCTCCCACATTCCTTTCCAGATTACAGTACAGGTTTGTGGTCGGGACGTTCCTCAAACGCTGATAGATGAAGGTGCGTCTGTTAGTATTTTGTCTTTTTTTGCTTGGTACACTTTGGGTTGTCCGCAGCTTGCATCGGTTACACAGAATCTGTTAGCTTTTAATAGAAGAACTAGTCAACATTTAGGGATCCTTCCTCAGTTTCCTGTAACTTTGGGAGGGAAAACTGTCTTTATCGATGTCATGGTAGTCTGAGACCCCTTGGATTTCACTTTACTCCTTGGACATGATTATGTCTATGCTATGAAAGCTCTTGTATCCACCCTTTTCCGTGTGATATATTTCCCTCACGATGGAAGAATTGTGACTATTGATCAACTTTCATTCATCGGCCCTAACTGGGTTACCTTCCTAAGTGGTTCCTATATGCAGACAGTATCGCCCCCACCGCATGTCAATTATGTGGCATTGTCTCCCATGACCTCAACTTCCGACGATTTGGATCCGGTAGTTGACATGGTGATCTCTTCGATAGGGTTATTGGAGCTCGATCTCCTTACCCCTATCGCGACCCTCGACATGTGTCCCTTCTCGAGTGATTATCTTCCATCCAGCAAATATCTGTTGGAAGCCATGAACGAGTTTTGTCCCTTGACATGGTATCCTTCCAGAGCATTATCCTCTTGGAAGCCATGATCAAGAAGCAACCGCGAGCATAGTTTCCCTTCTTTGTGGCAAGCTCGTTAAAAAATTAAACAGAGGCCACTAGTTTTCATGTTGGGGGCATCGCGAGCATAGTTTCCCTTCTCTGTGGCAAGGTCATTAAAAAATGAAACAGAGGCAACTAGATTTCATGCTGGGAGCATAACGAGCATAGTTTCTCTTCTCTGTGGAAATCTCGTTAAAAAATGAAATAGAGGCCACTAGCTTTCATGCTGGGGGCATAACGAGCATAGTTTCTCTTCTCTGTGGCAAGCTCGTTAAAAAATGAAACAGAGGTCCTGAGCATAGTTTTCTTCTCTGTAGCAAGCTCGTTAAAAAATGAAACAACAATATTGGGATTGAACCTGGAACCTTGAGCATAGTTTTCTTCTCTGTAGCAAGCTCGTTAAAAAATGAAACAACAATCTGGGGATCGAACTCGGAACCTTGAGCATAGTTCTTTTCCTGTGTCAAGCTCGTTAAAAAATGAAACAATCACCTCTCCCTTAAAGTTGAGTCTTTCGCCAGATCTCATAGATGTCGAGTCGATTCTTTCGTTAGGTCTTGTTTTGAACCTTCATTTCATCCACCTGTATCCTTTTTCTCCATCTAGCACAGAAATTGGTGACAACCTCAAAGTCGGTGAATGAATTGAAGCTTGGGGGGCATGTCTCCATCTTTTGATGATCATTCTAGAGCTAAGCCACCATATTTCAAGATGGGGGCATACCGAGCTTAGTCTTTGTTCTTTCTCGTGCTCGTAAATACATGAGAATGCAACCGGGTAAACTTTTATCTCTTTTTCGGACCCGTACGGATACACGAACACACGAAAAAGGAACCCCCCTTGGATTCTACTTTAAACCCTTTTCAGACTCTCTAAATATGAAAAGATTGTTGAGTGACCTTGCTTCCTTTCACACTCGTTAAAAGGTCAAAAAGGGCGTCTCTCGAGCGATAGTTTACCCCTTTTTCGGTCTCGTTGGACTACTGTACGAAAAAGGAACTGAGAGAGTTCTCTTTTAAGTGTTTTTCCAAACTCTATAATCCTGAAAAACCTTCGAGTTTTCTGTCTTTGGACTCGTTAAAGAACACATCGATAGACCCATATGGGACTGAAATCTTACTTCTTCCAGTTCGTTAAACAATGGAAGAGGAACATTTCGAAGGTGAGTTATATTGAGCACGTGTTATCCTCCTCGAGCTCATTAAACCAAAAAGAGGTACTCATCTATCTGGATGGGGGAAAAAATTGAAAGGAGCAAGACAAGCAATCTCTTGAGAACATCACCCAGCACTTCTTAGAGTCGTCCTTGAACATGGCACTTTGTCACTTTGCACATATCATAATCCACTGAACCTCTGCACTGAGCCAATCCTCTGAGTCCCTTTCGCTCCTTTGGGTCACCCGACGGAAGTCATAGTATCCATTGCATAGTTTTGGTCTGTGTCATGTTTTGTTGTTGTGCCTCAATGTTCAAGGGAAGTATCCACCTTGAGAATCAGCCATCCCAAGTACCTTGCCTCAAAACCTGTGTCATTCCATGTCCATTTGATCTGCCAATCACATATCCATGTCTGTTTCATGTCGTTGATGGGGGATACATCAAGGCCCTCCCTCAACGAGTCTATTCCTGTCGACGCCAACACATTATCCGGGAATCAGACTTAGAAACCAGTTAGTACTTTGGGACCTGCATGCCTCAATGGCAGGCCTCCTCACATTCGACAGTAGGTTTACATCATTGACCTCTGATCGAATGATTCCACGGGTGTTCGACTTCATCTCATCTATTCACATTCACTGGAATGTACTAGGGTACCTTGGGAATCATTGACATTAATGGTGATCTCCCTCGCACTTGTTAACGATTCACACCATTGACCGGTAATCAAGTGGTTTCTGCCATGTTCGATGTCAAGACATCTATTCGCATGGTCAGATTCGTACCATATTGGGATTGGTAAGAAGACCCTGGGTTGAGCGATCACTTTGATATGTGCTTTGCCCAGGCTACGAAGGAGTTTCTATTGGACAAATGACACATATATTGTTACATAGATCCACTTTGTATTGGTCGTGGCTATGTCTTGTCATCTCATAGATCCACTGTGTATTCTTCATGGCTACGATCCGTTCATGTCATTAGAGTATAGATCCATAGTGTATTTTCAGTGGCTATACCTTTTTATCAATACGATTATGGATCCGCAGTGTATTTTATGGCGGCCATATCTTGCAAGTATTGATCACCCAAGCATAGGTATGCCTGCCTGGGTTTTGAAATATGTCATGATATTTGTTGGATGTTTGTGTGCATCTTATGTCAGGTTCTTCGAGTCTATACCCTTGCTTGAGAGTCTACAAGGTATTTCAGTTATCATTTCGCATCTTCTAACTTCATACTTTAGGGGGAAATCTGTTACACATCAAAATTACTCACTTTGATAGTGTCACAAGTGTCGTCATTACAAAGGTCGCAAGTGTCGCATTTTGCTCACAAGGTTGCAAGTGTCACATGTTGCTCACAAGTGTCGCAGGTGTCAAAGAAATCATGCTGCCATGATGCCCATGTCGTGCCAGTAAATGACATGAAAAGGACACTTGAAACACCTCAAACATTTGATTTGGAAGAGGAGAAGTGAGTCACCAGGCTTGCAAACCTTTTGCCATCTGAAAGCACCTCAAAAACTGAGTTTTTGTAGAGGAGCGCTCCCCCTTACACTACCTCGGAGCATCGACGCTCCCCCTTACACTGTCAGGGAGCGTTATAACACTCCCCTGGCCCTTTTGAAGGAGTGTTATAGATTTTGAGAGTGCTAGCGCCCCCTAAATCTTACTAGGGAGCGTTACAATGCTCTGATGGCCCTTTTAAGGGAGCGCTACCTATTCTGGGAAGTTGTTAAGCTGTTGAGATGAATGGGGGAAGAATATTTTCATTCTTGGAAGGCAGTTGGATTCGAATCCCTAGTCCAACCATGATCCTAGGGCAGATCCTCAACTGAAGGAGGAAAATCCTCACCTTCCCCAAGGATATCTCAAGTGGTTGAGCCTCTCCAAGGCTATATAAGCAAGCTTTCTAATGGTGAAAGGGGACTGCAAAATGGAGAATTACACCAAACTTATGATCTCATAAGTGGTGTTGGAACATAGCTGATTGGGGGAAGAATTGCTGATATGAAACTTATGATCTTGGAGGAAACACACAGTCAGCCAAAGGAGAGTGATTAGTGAAGCTGTTGTTATCTAGGTTGTGGACCTTTCAGGCAAGGGTTAGACGAAGGGGACTTGACGAAGTTGTCGCATTCACATCTACGATTGTAAGTACTGCTGTCGTTTTTCTCATTAATATGACACGCTTGGCCTGTTTCTTTCTAGTTTGTGTCTAATGTCACATGAACTTATCATTAGTTGATAGATCTGTTTTCAAGCTAATATCAATAGAGTAGGAAGTGCTTGTATCTTGTTTGTCTGCAGAACTCGGCGAGGAGAAAAGGATTGGAGTGAAACTCAGAGCGTGCAGGGACAAACGTCGATAAGAAGGTACCTCTATCATCCTTCCTTCTCATGTGTTAGTTTAGATAGATTTGAAAGGAAATCAGTGTCCATGTTAAGCATTTTCTATCTTGAGTTAGGGTCAAGCTCTTAGAGGCGATCTACCTGTCTGCAGGGATATTTTCCTACAACAATGCTACCTTCTGAATTGCTAGATGGAGATGGACTGAGACTAGAATGGTGTGGAGGAGTCTTTCATCCCTAAGACCAAGTTGTGGAACAAGGTGAGTGGATATTCCACCACTGAGTTACTCACAAGGGTTTGTACAAAAAAACCCCCAAACTGAATTCTCAAGAGAAATAGAAAATGATAATCCAAAACCAGAATGAGTAATAGGTGTGCCCCAACCTCTAACTTATACGTTTCTTCTAATTCTATGTTGAGTTAGGTTAGCTCCTAGGGTTAATATTCTATTCTTCTATTGAGTTATCTTTCACTCCTTTATCCTTTTCCTTTCTTAATTCAACTTAAAAATATAACTTCTAACTTCTTGACTTTCCCCCTCTCAGTGTGAGACTATGACCTAGTGGGGGTGCCCAGACCACTGAGTCTCCTCATCACCTCTCTAAGGGGTGGGAGACATTAGAATCTCCCCTTCTTGAAATTGCTTGTCGTCAAGCAATTCCAAACCTTCTTCTCTAACCACATGATCCTGCTCCCAAGTGGAATCCTCAATGGGTACATACTTCCACCTGATCAGATACTCCTTGATGCTTCAGCTTCAGAGCCTCTTCTCTCTGACTTCTAACACCTCCTCTGGAATAAAAACAAGTTGTCCCTCCTCATCCATGGGACGAACTGCCTCAATAGGCCTAACATGTTGACTGAGAGATTTCTTAAGGAACAAGACATGGAAGACGTTGTGAATTTTGCTACCCTGTGGAAGCTCCAGCTCATAAGCTACTGCCCCTATCCTCTTACTGACTCTGTAAGGTCCAAAGAAACATGGCTGCAGTTTCTCCACTCCACTTCTTTTAATGGAGGCTTGCCTGTATGGTTGCAACCTCAAATAGACTAAATCGACAACCTCAAAGGTATGATCAACTCTGTGCTTGTCTGCTTGGACCTTTTTCTAGTTTTGTGCCCTCTGTAAATGATCCTTCAATTCCCTGAGAATGTCTTGGCTCTGCTGTATCCAATCCTGTACCATCGAAGCCCTGCTGTCACCAAATGCAATCTCCACAAATGATAAAGGATCATAGCTATATAAAGATCTGAAGGGTGACATGCCAATGGACATATGTTGGGTGGTGTTGTAGCAATATTCTCCCAAATGTAACCATTTGACCCATGCTTTTTTTTGTCCTGCTACATAGTTTCTGAGGTAACCTTCCACCCATTTGTTGACTATCTCAGTCTGACCATCTATCTGAGGGTGATATCTAGTACTAGGAGTCAATTTCATACCCACTAATCTAAACAACTCCTACCAAAACGTACTCATGAATCTGTTGTCCCTGTCACTGATGATGGTTTTGGGTAGGCCATGTAGTCTGAAAACCTCTTTGAAAAATAATTTGGCCACCTATGTTGCACTGAAGTCTGTGGCTATGGGAAAAAAGTGTGCAAACTTCGTCAACCTGTCTACCACCATGAAAATGTAATCTTTCCCCTGTGCTTTGGGCAACCCGGTGATGAAATCCATGGATATACTTTCCCACTTGTGCTCTGGAATAGGTAGGGGTTGCAACATTCCTGCAGGGTGCATGTGCTCATCCTTGTTTTCTTGGCATGTAGTGCATTCTTTGACATGCTTCATCACATATTCCTTGAGGCCTTTCCATGCAAACCTCTCTCTCACCTGCCTGTACATCTTACTGATGTCTTGATGCCCTGCTATTGGTGAGTTATGACATGCATGTAGGATCTTAGCTTTGAGAGTTGATCCAGGAACTAAAAAGATCTGGCCTTTGTAATAGATGAGGTCATTTATGACCCTGAATTTGTCATTCTGTATTTTCCTGTCCAATAGTAGAAAAGAGAACTAATCCTTTGCATATTCCACTATCAAGTGTTCCTTCCATTCGATTGACATACCAGACATGGAAAAAATGGATGGCCTTCTGGATAATGCATCAGCCACTACATTGTTCTTTCCTTTGACAAATTCAATGTCAAAGTCGTAGGCTTGTATTTTACTTACCCATTTTTGTTGTCTTTCATTCAAATCCTTCTGCTCCAATAGATATTTAAGACTGTTATGGTCATTTTTGACCACAAACCTTGCACCTACCAAATATTGCCTGAATTTGGCTAGTGCATGCATGATAGCCAACATTTATTTGTCGTAAATGTTGTAAAGTAGTTCAGGACCCCTGAGTTTCCGACTTTCATAGGCAAGGGGGTGCTTGTTATGCATCAACACGACCCCTATACCTTCCCTCGAGGCATCACACTCCAAATTGAAGGGTATGCCAAAATCAGGAAGAGCTAGAACTAGGCAGGTGCTCATGACCTCTTTCATTTTCTCCATCGTGACTTGGGCCTCATCATTCAATTTGAAGGACCCCTTTTTGGTCAAGTCAGTCAAGGGTGCGCATAGTTGAGAAAACCCTTTGACAAATTTCCTATAGTATGTGCATAGGCCCAGGAATCCCTTTAGTTCTGTTAGTGTTTTCGGAGTAGGCCATTCCCTAATGGTTTTTATTTTCTCCTGGTGTACCTGTACCCCTTTTTCCCCTATGATGTGTCCCAAGTAAAGAAATTCTGTCATTCCAAACTCACACTTGGATTCCTTGGTGTATAGTGACTGTTCTTCCATGACTGACAGGATTTGGTCCACATGTTGAAGGTGTTCCTCCCAGGTCTTGTTGTAAATGAGCAAGTCATCAAAGAATATCAACAAGTGTTTCCTCAACTGTTTGTTGAACACATGGTTCATGCAAGACTGAAATGTGGCTGTGGCATTGGTTAACCCAAAGGGCATCACCAAAAACTCGTAATGGTCGTAGTGACACCTAAAGGCTGTTTTTGAGATGTCCTCCTCCCTCATCTTGATTTGATGGTAGCCAGACCAAAGATCAATTTTTGTGAAATATATAGCTCCATGTAGCTCATCCAGCAACTCATCAATCCTGGGTATGGGGTACCTATTTTTTATCATCTTTTTATTCAAAGCCTGAAAGTCAATGCACATTCTCATCGTTCCATCCTTCTTCTTCACGAAGACTACTAATGAAGCAAATGGGCTTGAACTTGGTCTGATCTGTCCCATGTCTAGAAGCTCCTTGATGGCCTTCTCTATCTCGTCTTTATACTTCTTGGGATGCCTATAGGGTGTGGTGATAACAGGATTAGCCCCTGCTTCTAGCTCAATGATGTGCTCAAACCCCCTGTCTGGTGGCACACCTGGAGGAATCAGCCCAAACACTTTTTGGTGCTTGTCAAGGATTCTTTTGATCTCTGGTGTGTAATGCACCTTTCCCTTCTCATCCACCCGTGTTGAGACCTTACATTCCACTGCGTATACTATTTCTTCCCTTCTGAAGATGGCTTCCATCCTCTTGGCCGTGACCACTCTGGAAGAGTTACTTGTCATGCCTCTGAGCACAACCTTTCATCCTCCTTCCTCCACAAAGGACATTTCCATGGTCTTGTAATTTGTGGTGATGGGTCCTAAAGTGTTGAGCCATTGCACCCCTAGGATTATGTTGGTATCAGGAAGATCCATCACATACACATCCTGAACTAACTCATGCCTTCCCAAGGTGATTTTCATACCTGGTATGTATCTGTTACAGGGCATAGTACTACCACCTGCTACCTCCACTTTGAATCCTTCAAAATCTACTGAAGGTATGTGCCTCCTCTTCAGTAATGCTGCATCAATGAAATTGTGGGAAGATCCTCCATCAATCAGAACTGACACTCTCTGTCCTTGTAAGACCCCTCTCATCCTAAAGGTGTTGAACTTGGGTACCCCGCTGATAGATGCAAACATAGCCTTCTCTCCAACCGCATAGTCTAGTTTTGGAACCTCCTCTTCTACTGCCTCTAACGTTTCGGCCTCCATGTTTTGTATCTGACCATACTCATCCTCTTCTTCATCATCTGAAGTGACCTCAATGTAATGTACCTATCCTCGTCCCATGCACTTGTGTGAGGGATTCCATG
>ML786381.1:150179-175246 GCA_009831015.1 Picea engelmannii | reverse complement strand
CCCCCCCCCTCTCAGTTAGTTCATACCTGTAACAGGATGGCCTTCTTGAATATGTATCTTTCTATTTTCTTCATTCTTCTTTTCTAACAACCTACAATGCTTCTCTTCATTCTCTATAACTGATTTGGATGTTTCCGTCTCTTCAACGTTCTTGTTGAGATTGACTATTTTAATTCTCAATGTGACAACTTCTTCGTCAAGCCTCTCAAGCTCTTATTTTTTATTCATTATCTGAGACTTCATGACTTCTTCTGTTATTTTCTCTTCTTCAAGCTCAATTTTTAATGTGATCATTTCTTCTTCAGGTCCTTTATCTTCTTGACTAAACTTTGCCTCAAGATGTTTTAGATCGTTAGTTCTTTCCTTAATATGATATGTCAATATATTCTCTCTCATTTCTGGTTCTTCCTTCTGTGTTTCTATGTTGGCTTCCAAATATTTCTTTCGATATTCAATATTTTCTTTAATCTTTCTGGCTTATTCTAGCTGATTTGTTAAGTTCTCGATGACATGTTGGGCTTCTTAAAAACTGTGAACACTTTCCTTTTGTTTCATCAATTCTTTCTTGAGTGACTTGTTTTCTTCTCTTAGTTCATGTAAAGCACTAGTCAATTCTTCTTCATAATTGTCTTCCTTTTCAATTAGTTTTTCTGTCTCATTTCCTTCATGGAATTCTATTTCAAGATGTCATTTTTTTCACAATTAAAGAAAAACAACATACCTCTGATGATTATGTACTCTTCATCTTCTAAATTTGTTTTACACGATGAAAAAAATTCTTCTTGATCTATATCTAGATCTTATTTGGAATTTTCGGAATCTGCAATCGGTGAAGAATATATGTCATGTAACTTAATTTATTCGGATGATGAACATTTGCCAACCTTTTCTCTTATCGAATTAGGTAATCCTTTCGAGATGAAATCCATTGATATTTTGTTATTCTTCTTCAATTCCTTCTTGGATGAAGTCTTTTCCCTTTTTGAACTATGATATCTTGTAACAATTGATAGCCAAATATAATGTCTCTGTGACTGTAAAACTACTTTCTTCCTTCTACTCCACATCTCATACTTTAAACCATTCTAACATTAAACATTGGTACTCCATTGTTAGAATAATCCATGATCTTCTTCGAGTAGTTACACTGTTTCCAGAAGGAACCTTCTCTGATACCAATTTTTGGATTACTGAGAGGGGGGGTGAATCAGTAATAGAGAAATTTAAACCTTTTCAACCATATAATGCAAGTGTTATATCAGTGTAGCATTATCATCCAATAATTTCAGAGTAAATAAACAATGAACAAATGATCAATCATACACATACCCAGTACATCAGTGTTTTTACGTGGAAACCCAAGGCGAGAGAAAACCACATGATTATTTTTCTTATATGTATTGAAGAATTACATTCATTCGAAATACCAACTTCCTTTGTTTTCCAATTGCAACTCAAAGGAGGCTCCAACCCCCTAGTTTATAAAGCTACAACCTGAAGGAAGCTCCAACTCCCAATTCTCCGGCTACAACCCCTATGTTCTCCGGCTACAACCATGTGTCCTTTAACCATCCAACCACCATGACATAGAAGTAGAATGATGGAACCACTATCACACTATCACTGTGAGATATAGTATTGTAGACCTGTACCAATGAACCTGTAATCAACCTGTAACAACCTATACAAATAACCTATGTGAACATGTACCATACATCAACTTGTACCTCAACTTGTACCATGAAAAAGTGCATCAACCATGCACCAACCTGTACCATCAATGAGTGAATCAACCATGCACCGAATATGTACCAATCATGCATAAAATACAAATCAGATACGACTTATCAATATGTACCAACATCATCAAGTATACACCTCATGTATGTGCCAAATCATCAACTACTTGTCTCAACCATACACCAAGTACATAACCATCAAAAGTTATTTAGCAATACATCACACTATCCATAGCCAAATACCATAAACCGTTACATCAAACCATGTGCCACAAACTCATTGTTATGTATCATCAAGCTAAACCAACAACTTCAACATTACATCACAACCAAATGACCATTACCCATATGCCAAATACCAACAAAAAAATACCAATTGTATCCCTCAACAAATATGATATATGAAACAATACTGAACATCCAATACCATATCAAAAGGTAAATCCTAGCTCAAAAAACATACCTCAAACAATATGTGCCATATATCTTATAAATAGACCACAACCATGTTGTTGCGTGATTTTTCTGCCGCACTTTTTTTGCCGCGATTTTTCTGCCATGATTTTTCTTCCTCATTTTTTCTGTCACACTTTTTCTGCCCCAGCTCTCCTACCACACTTTTTCTGCCACACTTTTCCTATCACACTTTTTCTGCTGCAATTCTTCTATATCAATAATACCTTCCCAAATAACCTTTCACAAAAATAGATATTTAATGATATTCAAGTGTGATTAAATGAGAGAGCCTTGCCTCTTATTTATACTTTCATGTAGCATCCAACTTTCCTTATTTTAGGGAGTTCTCCATTAACTTTATTATTTAAATAATTTCCTTTGCAAACACTTTGAATTTTTGGGGCTTCTAGATGACTCATGAGGGTTCTCCAACTTCACATGGCCATAAATCTCTAACTGTGAGGAGTTATGTGACATTCCACATACCACCGAAAATGGCATGACATGTACTATCCATATAGAATAGTATTACCTAGAAATATATCAAAACTCATACCATTATCCATCAAACAAACTTGGGTCCATTACCCAAACCTTTTTGATACTGGAATTTTCTACCAGAATTTCTTCAAGGGTTGACATCAATGGAAACTAACCCAATTAATCAACACTGGTAGCATATTTTGTAGCATCCACCTTTGTAAAAAAATTCTGCAACCGATTCCCTAAAGCATTTAGTAGGATATTCTGTAGCGCCCTCCTGTAACACTGTTTTGCACCGACTTTCCGTAGTGAATTTCCACTCTATGTCTGGCTAGATGATTCTGCAGCGCTTTCGGTAGAGCATCTACATAACAATTTGTATGGATGATTCTCTAGCGCCATGCGCTACAAAATCTTTGTGTTTTTTCTGTGTCATGCAACGAACCCTCAAAAACCTAAAAAGTCTTAGTAGATGGATTATGAGCCTGTAGATGCCTCCAGTAGGTGAAAATATAATATTTCCCTTAACACTTCAATATTGCAAAAATTAATCACCATAAAAAATGGATATGTCATACTCTCCATTTATCTTCTCAATATGGCACTCCTCCTTGTTGCAGGAGACCTTCCCTCTGTCACAAAAACATTTCTTTCTTTTGTAGGGGGGGGGAATTCTCTCTACTGTAGGGGCATTTATCTCTATTGCAGCTTGTTCTAGAACATTTAAATTCCTCTGGGATAGATCATCCTTGAAAGACTGCAATTCTTCTTTGAGCTTTCTGTTTTGGGACTGTATAATTTTGTTTTACCTGTACATAGTATTAAGTTTCCTATGAAGAGGCAGTAATATTCTTGCTTTAAACCTAGACAGATCAAGGGTTTCATTATACATTTCCATGAGCTCCTTCATCTTCCTTCTCTCATTCAATCTTCCCCCCTTCAAATGGGAAACTTCCTTCCTTGCATCCCTGAGTTATCTGATCAATCTCTTGAAGGTGGGATTATCAGGGGGAGTGTTTATGTTTATTAATTCAATAGGATTCTCAATAGCTTCATCTTTACCTTTGCTTTTCTTCTGAATAGAAGCTTTGGTCATGACCTCAATAGGATTCCCAACAATGTCACTTTTACCTTTAACTTTCTTTGGGACTGATGCCTTGGATATGACTTCTGTTTTAGCATCTTCCTTGTGGGCTTATGATTTGGTGAAAGGCCTCCTAACTCTGGTCTTAGCTGCTATAGTAGGTGAAGGGAAATGAAATTTTCTCCCTTTTTTGGCTGTGGTTTTGGATGATGAAGGAACTTCCTCTAGTGCAGGTGCATGACGAGGTGAAAATTCTCTTTGAGGGGAGTGATGGACTTTCGTCTCTTCTTCTTCAATTTCCTTAGGAACTTCTTTGTCTTGGGAAATAGGTTTTATCTTTCTGTTTTTGCTTGTTTCTTCTTGGGAAACACTACTAGCTAGAAAAGGGCTTTGCACCCTAAATTGAGGGGTGGAAACTACATCTAGTTGTAGATTTGTAGGGACAATGAACTGTTCCCAAGTAAGGTTTATGTTATTCAATTCTTCCATTACAAGCATCCTGATCAAACCAGAGTGGAAAACACTAGTGTTCACAACCTTGGACTTGGATTCCACTCTATCAAGCATTTTTCCCGTACTTCTAAACATATAAAAAGGTATATTCATCAAATCCTTTCCTGTGAACTATAGCAATAGCCTAATCTGATACTAGTATATCATGTTGAATCTTCCTTGACATGTAAAATACCTCTAAATAGCTTTCAACATTTTGTCAAAACCCTCAACCAAGTGGCTCCTAGGCACCCCCTTGGACAAATTGTCTTTTTGATAATCTAGATTGAGGAAATCCTTAGAAAAGGATGCATTGAGAGTCATAGATTGGAACCAACTCTCACCAGTGTTGGGTATCTCAATGGTTGTTGCAATAGTGGCCTCAGATACCTCCAACTCAAGGGTTCCTACCTTGGTCCTAGTGTCATCAAAGATTAAATCAAACTCCCTTGCCACTTCATGGTGTCCCCTCTGCATGTTTTGACAGAAAGATAGACAACCAAAAGTTTGGAAAATATCCCTTATCATAGGCTCAACATCAAATAGGTGCATCTCAGAAGGCTCAATATTGACCAAAATCCCACCCTTGTGAGATTTCTTCTATTAGGCTGTATCCATTGATAGGAGAAGGAGGTCAAGTATTGTAATGCTACAAAAGGTAAGGAAACCAAACAAAGGAAAATGTCTTTAAGTTTTGAAAGGTGATCCTTAATTGGTGTTTCAGGGATTTCTTCCAATTAACATATAAACTAATAAGAGACTAGTTTTATGGTTGAAAATGGGGGAAAAATATCCTATGAGAAATGATATGCAGGAAGACTGCACTGTCCAATTTTAAGATAACATAGGGCCACCATACAATGTTATCATCATTTTAAAAGGCAAGGGATCCTAAACTATTCACTGCAAAAATACTTTGAGATGAAAATATAGGATGAGACAATGAATAAGGAAAGATAATGATGGAGCTATGAGCATAGAATATGGCACTGGTTTGATAGGGAATTTGCAGCGCTAGAATAGGGGATCTATAGCACCGTCTAAAAATGGTTTTTGTAGCGCAGTGTGGACAACATGAGCCAAGAGGATAAATGAGAATTCAATCTTTGAAGCAAATTGAATCGATTTTAGTGGAGGAAAATGTTAGTATGCATATTGCTAAGAAGTCTATGGTTGTATAGGTAAAGGGACTAGTAGGTGGGAGAAATTGTAGTTTGCAGTGCCAGGTGCTAACAAAAGATAAGACAAAAACCTTAATGATATTCAACAAAGATCGGATGGATCACAAAGTACCTGGACATCGTAGCTTGATAATTTTTGATATGCAGCAAGCCTGGAGTTGTTTGCAACTGCCTCAGTCTCCAATTCACCTCAGACATATACTTATGTAGGATAATCCACATCTCTGTTTGGACTAGTAGTTTCTGCAAAATCGAGCTAGGAGTAGGATTTCAAATTTGGTAAATAGTTAGAAATTCATAAATGACCAAATCACGATATTGATTTTGAAGCCAAGGGTGTTGAAAACAATAAAATACGTGACATAAACTTCATAATTGTGAATGATGGTAAAGAGGGAGAGTGTACAAATATGTGCTACGAAAACAACTAGTGAGTTGGAAGCGTACTTGACAAGGCTTGATTTGACTCCCTAACGGGCAAAGGGAGAGAGTGGAGAGGTTCAATCATATGAATGGATGGAGTGACTTATTAGGTGTGTGGAGTCATGGGGTTGATAGTGCAAGCTATCAATTCAAGTGATGATTCAAGGATATAAACCACAAAATGAACCTAGGGTATAAACCATAGGTGTGGGTCAAAAATGTGAATCGATTCCCAAACCTTTATTTGTTTAAAATAACCTAAGAAAATTATAAAGATAAAATTAATACAAACTTAAAAAGACCAAAAAGTAAAAATTAAAACCTAAGGAGAAAATTGACCCATGACAACTTCATGTGATAACACCTCTTAAAACTTTATTGCAGAGAGGAAATGAGGGTTGATTTAAACAATGAAGAATCTTCTAAAACACAGAGAGACCGTGTCTCTTCCCAAAACCTAGGAGGATGATTACAATTGATAGTGAGGCTCACAAAAATAATAGTCGACCACTATAACAGAGATGAGAGGAGTGAGTGTTAAAACTCTTGTGAAAAGAATGTCAGAGAACAACTCGTAGCCTTTAGATACATACACAGGACTCCATTTACATTATGGGAAAAATAAGATTGGACTGTGGAATGCTTTCAATGATAATGACAGTAAAGAAAAAGCCATACAAACAATAGATTGGGGCCCAGCCAAAAAAAACCACACCACTGCCGACAATTGCATTGCAACCTAGATAAAGAATCACAACAATGACTAAGACAAAAAAGGGGTGAAAACAACTGATACCCAGACTAGTGGTAAAACCTCACAACAATAAAACTCAAATCTCATTGCACTATTCTTATCATTTTCCACAGAGATTCATCATAAAAAACCAAGATGACCAAATTCACTTTTATCGATAACCAATGTGTTGACTTTAAAAGTAATGAAACCCATTACTTTCCTTTAAAATGCCAACATTCCATAGTAATCATAGAGAACCCATAACACAACATCAATACTCAGTAAAAAACTCAAGAAAAACATGGAACCCATGCAATCCTAAGCCACCATTTGATTCATAATACAGAGAGACCATCATGGATGGAAAGCAAAGAGCCATACCTATGAAAAATTGCTTCAATGATGAGTTGGTTTGAGTTTTCCCCTTCCAAAACCTGAAATTGCAGAGCTTTCACAACCAAGAGAGAAAAATGAAACTATGGCTAGGGTGATGGCCTCAAGGGTGGCTTGGAGTGACGTGCAGTAAATGCATTTCGATTCCTCACCTGGCCCTATTCAATTCTATGTACTAGCCATACCATCAACCATTAAATTCAAACAAATAATCATTGCATAAATTCAATGCCATATCCGTTGTAAATATTCAATGCCATATCCATTTCATATTGCACCACCCAAAACATGTCACAACTTTAATAGAAAGCATATGTTAACATTACCGTATGTCTTTCCCGTATCAAACTTTAAACAAGCACATAGTAAAACAACTAGGTCCATCACTTTGTAAATATTATATATACATTCAAGGTTTATATATATCAACAAAATTTAGCAACAATGCATCAACGAACCATTTGTCCTATCAAATGAAACCAAGACTGTGTCATCAAATGTATAGGATTGTGTAGGAAACCTCATAACATCAAGAACATATAAGTGTAACACATCTATCTTTGTGCTTCTAGTCTACAACAGGGTCCCACCTACTAGTTAAATATTATTATCATAAATAAATAATAGAGCTTAGCAATCCTTTTGGGAAAAATTCATCGTTGTGATTTTAATCGTCAACAAACTGGCGACTCCACGGGGAAATCTATTTCCAATAGATTAAGAACTCGGATTGTCTAGTTTTGCAGACCATGTAAACATCAGATCAAATAAATAGACATTAGAATAATTATGCAACAGGGGGAAGTGAGCAGTTTAAAGGGAAAAATGATTGATATTTAGGGAATAATTCATGGAAAGTGTTAAGTATGAGGGGGTTTGTCCCTGTATGCACAATCATTTGATTAATTATAGTAAGAGTATTCTTGACTGGAAGGAGAAAAATTTATTGATGTGCTCTTTTGAATCTTGGGGTGGATGGAAGAAAAGGAAAGCAAAAAAGGGATAAAACCACTATCTTATATAAGAACAAATGAAGTAGATAAAAATTTGAACGATGATTTCAAGGGGAACATCATGAAAACTATGTAACCTGATTGTTATTGATTAACAATAATTTGCAAAATAGCGTCGTTGTGGAAAAATTTATTCAACATTTTATTTTGACAAGGAATGAAGTCAAATAAAAGAAACAAAATAGCAAGAAATGACATAGAAGAAATGAAACAGTTGAAATGAAATAATGGAAAAGTAATCACACAATTGTAAAATCAAAGCAAATAAAACAAAATATAATACATAAAACATTCCATACAACATTTAAACTTTCAAGTTGGTTCCACATAGTGTTTTAAGTGGGAACCGTTGGTGCTATAGGAAAACAATCACTCTTGCAAGTCCTTTAGGATATAGGAATTTGTGCCCAGAACAAAAGTGATCTTAAAAGAACCCAAGCATAACTTTTGGAACTTTGAATGCCTTCCTCTATAAACATGAGATGAATCCAACAAAAATACATTCTCATTAACCTTAAATTTGACAGCGTTGACACTTTTATTGAAATATATTTTAATAGTTTGTTGTCGTATCTTTATATTATCCAAGGAAAACGTTCGTTGCTCCTTAAAGCCAAAAGTGCATTCATTCTTTCAGATATATTAAAAGAATTTAATTATTCAACCTGTAGAATTAACCTTAGAGAGTAAAGTTCCACCTCTGTAGGAATAATGGCTTCTTGACCATAAACAAGATGGAAAGGAGTGCAACCAGTGCTCACCTTGGTGGTAGTGCGATCTGCCCAAATGGCGTAAGTGAGGAATGTGTGTCATTGAAGAGGCTTATCTTCAATGAGTCTCTTGATAATTCTAACCAGATTCTTGTTGGTAGACTCGGCTTACCCATTTCCTTGGGGATAATAAGCTAATGAGGTAAAATGTTTAACCCCCAATTTGGCTAAAAACTAGGTCATCTTAGCATAAATAAAAGCAGGACCATTGTTTGTAATAATTTCCAAAGGAAGACCAAATCTAGAAAAAATATTAGTCCAAAGGAAATAAATCATCTGCTCATCCTGCAAATTCTTAAGCAGGACAACTTCAGTCCATTTCATAAAATAGTCTGTGTCTGTCAAGACAAAAACTTGCCCTGTTGAAGATGGAGGATCAATAGGACCAATAAAGTCCAAACCCCATTTTGAAAAAGGAAATTTAGGGAGGACATGTTATAAAGGCATAGCAGAAACATGTTCTTACCCAACAAACTTCTGGCACTTGTCACAAGATCTTGAAAAAACATAAGAATCATGAAAGATTGAAGGCTAATAGTACCCTTTCCCGATAATCATAAAAGTAGTGGTTTTAGCAGAAACATGACCTCCTACATGAATAACATAATTCAAAGATCCATGAGTCTCTTGTAACAATTTATGTTCTTCCTCATTGTTCACATAACAAAGTGACATACCATCGGATGATACCCTAAACAAGAAGTCTCCTATAATGACATATCCAGAAGATTCAAGATGGAGCCTTCTTCTTTGATGGGTATCTAAGTTATCTGGACATTTTTTATTTTGCAAGTAATAAACAAGATCTCTATAGAAAGGATGTTCAGATACAAGAAGGATTTGATTGTCAATGTAAAATAGTGTTGATAGAGAGATATCATGTTCATCAATTTCTTCACTTGTTTCAACATGCTGAGCTAAGTGAAGGGCTAAGTCACATCCCTTGATATTTTTAGAAGTCGTGATGGTTAGATCATGTTCCTGGATCTTGGAAAGCTAGTGTGAAACTTTCCCTGAAAGATAAGTTTGCGAGAGTAAAAAATTGACAGCAGGTAAAGGGACTTCTACTAGCGTGTGATTACCTAAGATGAAGTGGCGAAATTTTTCAACATCTTTAACAAGAGAAAAAACATGCTTTTGAATAAAGGAATATTTAAACTCATCATCTGACAAGCTTTGAATCATGTAAGTCACTAGTTTTTCATTAACTTGGTCATCGCATTGCATGAGGATAAAAGAAACTGCTTTCTCTATGGCATTAGTATATATATCATAAATTCCTTCTCAAAATCTGGCTTCGCCAAAAATGATGTGGAACTGATTGCCTTAATGATCCCTAGAAAATCATTTTTGACGTCATCTGTTCAAGAAAAGGAGAGATCTTTCTTAAGAAGATTTTGAATTGTCTTGACCATTACAAAAAAATAAGAACAAACCTACAGACAAAGTTGATAACACCCCTAAAGACTTGAACCTCCTTTTTGGAAGTAGGAGCAATAATATTTAGGATAACAACAATCCTTTCAGGATCTATGCTTATTCCTGAATCACAAACAATGTGACCAAGGAGATTTCCCTTGGTAACTATGGAAATAGAATTAGAAGGATTTAAATAAATGAAAAATTTCCTGCATCGCTTGAGAATCTTTCTAAGATGACTGAAATGATCTAATAAGTTTTTAGAATACATAGTTAAGTCATCAAGATAAATCTGAATAATTTTGTCGATCAATTCGTCAAAAGATATTTTCATAGCTCTTTGGAATGTAGAACTTGCATTAGATAATCCAAAAGTCATATGTTCATAAGAGAAAGTGCCCCAACATGTAATAAAAGTGGTTTTATATTTATCTGTCCTCTTTACCTTGATCTTATTGTAACTAGAAAAACCGTCATGTAAGGACATCATCTGTGACCTTGCAACTTGTTGCAAAATCATTTCCATATTAGGGAGAGGAAAATGGTCTTTAATATTGGTTGTATTCAATGCATGAAAATTAATGCATAATCTAATATGACAAGTTGATTTCCGAATGAGAACCAAATTAGAGACCCACTGAGAATACTTAATAGGGAAAATTATCCCACCCTTCAAGATTTTTTCCAACTCCTTTCAAATAGTTTCTTTCGGTGCAGGGTTAATGGGTCTTTGTTTTTTCCTAACCGGTTTGATTCCCTCCTTGATAGGAACGACATGATGTATAAGAGTAGGATCAAAACCATGAAGATCCTCATAATACCAAGAAAAAACATCTTGAAATTCACCAAGCAACTCAATGAACTTCAATTTTTCTTCATCAGAACATTGGGCACCTATTTTAACATTCTTTGGACACACGGGTGTTCCAATGTTCAAGGAAATGGTTTCACCCACTTTCCTTTTCGACTCCTCGTATTTATTGTTTTCTTTTTTGCCTACATCACTCAATGAAACCTAACTTTATAGAGAAGTCAAGCCCTTCAGAGTTTTGTTATTTTCCATTGATATAATTTATTAGGCTTATAAGGTTTATTGAATGAAAGAAAATATGATCTCATCACTAGGGAAGACCTGCCATGACTCTACATTGTCAGGGATATGTGGATGATACAAATATTGAAAGGTGCAATGAGGTCTTTGTGGAATAATTTTTTGAGTAGGCAAGGTTACAAAAACAACTAACCTCTCATCCATTGAGTTCAATTCCCTTTTAACATGAGTTATGTTGAAAGATAACAAGTTCGATATAATTTCCCAAACACTTTGGGTGTAATGTTTCATTAACTTGTTGCTAGGAGAATATATCTTATGTAAAAGGTTTACAACAAGTTTAGAATCCCCAAAAACTGTAAGGTGACCACAACCTAAATTATAGGAATTTTCAATGCCTAGCAGTAATTCTTCAAAATTGGTGACGTTGTTAGTGCAAGAAAACTCTAACCTATAGGAAACGTTGTGAATTTTACCCATAGGAGAGTACAAGATAATACTGGATTTGTTTCCTTCATTGGAGAATGAACCATCAAAATGCATATGCCACATCCCATCCTCTATGTTGATTTGTTCCAAGGTAGTGTTGTCCTCATATGCAAAGATGGAATACACTCCTAGGTCCTCCTAGATATAATTTGCATTAGGTTGTGGAATGATTTTTATATAAGGTGATATTCTTCCCTCTCTTAGGACTATAATGTTTTTACCATTCCGAGGAAAAGATAAGTGGGTCTCGTCAAGTGAGAGGTATCCACCCATCAAAGATTTCCAATCTCTTCCTAAGATGATCGAGTAACTACTTACTAGCATATCAATTACCTGAATATTAAGGGTTGTCCTTATTCAAGGATGCATGCACAAAACCAAGGTCACATCCTTGATTTCACTTATGGTCGATTTTTGTAAACTATTATAAGAGAGCATCCTTTTGGAATTTTCATTTGTACAATACAATCCTATCTCTTCCTTAATAATTTTTAACATTATACTTGGGTCCGAACTGTCGTCAATGATACAACAATGGGTTATTTTGTCCATAATATTTACAGAAATAAAAAAAGGTTTTTTTTTTAAGGGTTTCTAAAATTATGTACACCTACTTTATTTATAATTGAATCCTCTTTATCTACCTCTTCAGAGAGGTTGGCTACAATGGAAGCTTTTCCTTCCATGAAAATTTTCAGATGCTTTTGTTGCTCAGAGATGGAAACCATGTCCAGGAGGGTAGCATCGGATTTCATATTAGCTAATTGATTTAGAATGTTGTATTTGGAAGAGGGAAGAGGGGAGGTAGTTCCTTGACTGTCAGGAGCCTTAGAAGCCTCAACAACAATGGCTGGTGAAGATGAGCTTGGGCTAGAAGAAGTGCAACGAGGATCATATTTATCTTTTGGAGCATAGGATTTATTCCTAGTATTTATGATCATAACATCATCTCGCTATGCAAAATATAGGACAAAAATAGTAGTTTCATGCCTTTTACCAAATATTTTATCGATGGAACTCTTCTTTACCTCACACGTAATTTCCTGATGGTGTTCCTCACAAACGTTACACCAACTACGAGGCATCATGGATTTAGGTTGAAATTTATTTTCATTAGGATTCTTAAAGGGTGGTGAAGAAGAATATGAGGCCCCAGGGGTAAGTGAGGGGACATTTCCTTTCAACTCATATTCTATCATTTGATTATTCATGTCTTGTACAAGCTATAAGAGGTTAGACATCTCTACCTATTTAACTGAGTCTCCCTTAGGAAGACCTGTCCTTTCAAGATATTCATCATACTCTAAACAAGTATGCAAAGCAGAACCAAGGTTATCAATGATTTTTTTCTCAAGCCTATGATGGTAGGGGGGAGGTAGAGAATTATATTAATGCATAAAAGCGGCTTGGTTCTAAGGGATAATGAGTTCAATAATTTGGTTATATATTTTGGTGAAACACAATTTGAAAGACTTGATAGTTTCACCATATTTATAAGCAATGTTATTGTACTCCCATAAATGATCGGTTGGGCTCTTGGACTACCCATAGGTATACTTGAACCAATAGACTAACTCCTCCCAAGTGGAAACAATATTGGGAGGATGATCAAAGAAATCGGTTGTTGCCTTCCCTTCAAGGGAATTAACAAATAAGCACATACAAGTGTCATTGTCATTGGCTCCTACGTTATGATAGGAATTAGAAAATGCCACCAAGTGTTCATTTGTAGTGACTGTGTTATTCCTTTAAAACATAGGGAGATTCTCTTTGAACTTAGGAAGTGGACACAAAGGAGGTGCTAGGTTAAGAGGGGAGGAACCATGCCACAGAGTAATTGTAGCATCTTCTTCAAACTGAAAAAGACCATACTTTTTTATGAATTTGGTAGGGTTTGTAGAAGATTGGACAAGGATTTGATGAATATGAAAGATACCAATCACTGACGATGCTTAAGTTTGAGATGAAGAAGAACCTCCAGTGAAACCAGAGCCACCACTAGATTTCATCTTGTGAACGATAGGTAAGGGAGAGAAATATGAACTGGCTGAATCAGACAAAGTTCTCATTAGATTACTTTATTGGACTGACAAAACAATATTTCTTCTTCCTATTTCAGCAATAGGGTTGATCTTAGGTGATAAACCTCTTCTTCTCCTAGAGATGCGAGGGTTTAAGGAAATGAAAAGAAGATCAAAACTTCAGGAATAAGAAAAGCTATGACTTATTCCTAGGTTATCTTTCCCTAGCTTCCCAACGTTCTAGGATAATTATGTCTTTTTCAATAAATGCCCATGAGTGTTCAAGCTCAACCTGGGTATTAACGGTCTCTAATATGGTATTAAACAAGGTTAAAGCAATGTTGGTTTGATCTTTAAGACCGGGCTCAATATTGGGCTGCCTTGCAACAAGCACAGTAATGAAGAAAAGAAATAGTCAAAGGATCAAAAGAAGAAATATAAATATATTCAATGATAATCAATCATACAATCAACGAGAGAGATATGGAAGATCTCCTTAGTATGGTCGCCAAATAAATGTTGAGGAAAATATATGAATTTGTCTTAAGAATTTTTGAATCTTGCTTGGCTAAGTCAAGATAGTCGATAATATTACCCTATATTTATAGCCTCAAAATGTATTTCCCAATCCACAAGTATTAATTACAAGGGCGTCGGCTGATTTTTTAAATAAAAATATTGTTTCAAAATATAACATTTTAAAGTAATTTTCTGAACATAACAGATTGTAGAATGTAAATGTTGAGATCAAAAGAAAAAATACCAAGTCACATATTAACACAAATGAGACACAAAGCAATCTATTTATTTCATTCCAAGAAATAAAAAGTATCCTTCTCTTACAAAAATCCTTGTGGGGGCATGGACCAAGGTCAAACTTAGATATCCCCGATGAAAACCATAAAAAAAGACTCCAACAAGAAGTAAAAAATGAACTTTAAAATCTAGATCAACTTTCCATAGAATGTTCCCCACTTGGCTCTGCACAATATCCTTTATCAATCATGAAACTCAATTCATAAACAAACAATTCTACATAGACTATCAAAGATATATCAACACCTATGAAACAATCATCCGAATGATATAATTTAGCTTTGAACCTTGTTGTCTACAATAGGAACCTAATATCAAAAAGAGAATTAGGACTTTAATGAATTGAAGAATGAATTAAAATTGAACTATCTCAATAAAACTCAAACGGAAGCCTTACTATGCTTTCTCCTTTTATTCTCCATTTGTTTTTCCTTCTCATTTGGATTTTATGCATTCCAAATTAGTTGAAGTAGTTCAACTACCTCATTTAGTTAAGTTAACTAAAACTTAACTAATATTTAGTTTAGGGGAAGCAATAATAATAATAATTAAGGGTCTTTTATTAAATAATAACTAAGTAGGTGGGACCTCTTGTGACTCCCTTTTATTTCTTAACAAAAATAAACATAATTAGACAACCAATCATCACATGCCTCCTTGTGGCTCCCATAATTATTTCCACAATTTGAAATTTAAATATCAGAAATATTTCAAATTATATCCAAAACATGTAAATATCCACAATATCCCAAAAAATACTTTGTTGTCTAAAACTTTCTACAGTCCACTGTCCTCAATAAATCAATTATAACTCATAAATAAAAATCCATATTTTCCACTTTGAGAGGCAATTATTCCTTTTCCATTGTTGTCCCCTTTGGAATTCCCAGAAATAAACTTAGGTTGGGTGGAACCTTGAGGCTTTATCTCACTAATGACATGGGAGAAATCGTCCCTCAAGTTCATATGTCGAGGACACTGACTTGGATGAGTCACTTGAAGGAGAGGAGGGAGCAACAACAACTTTACCTTTGTCATGCACATGGTGAGCCTCAGTTTTGAGTCGTTTTCTTACATGGAAGGACTGTACATGTGAGTGTGCAGGGGAAATTTGAGCATTTGGGTTTACAGGTGGTGGAGGAGGAGGTAATGACAAGTTTGTCCAACCACGATGGTGGGAGATTGCTGGATGAAAAATATCCTTCCATCCATCATTCTCATGAACTTTAGGTTGCATGGATACATGGGGAGGCATAGGGATACCAGGAACATTTTGGGGCTGGAAGGGAGGCCTCTCTGGTCTAGGCTGAACTATCCCTTGCCCAATCCAATTGAAAAATCTAGCTTGAAAAATCGTGTTCTACTCTTGAGGATCGACATCGAAATGTATTGAGATTCTGGGCCTTCTAGGCCCTCTATTCTAGTTACCTCTTCCCCTATTGTTTCGACCATGACTGCCTTTGCTGAACAAGATCATCCTGTATGCAACAACGATTAGAAACTAGCTCTTAACATACCATACATGAATTTCTCTTTATATGAAACAACGTTTGGTTCAGAAATTAACATAAGATCCATGCAATCCAATCCATAAAATTTATGTAATAATTTCCAAATGAACAGGAGGTGAAATAGGGTTCATAGGATATCTAGGGGGATTTTAATAAGAGAAAATGTGATATCATGACAGGGAGTAAGAACACGATTACTGCTCGATAATTCATTAAATAATTGACTGTGCAAACAACACCAAAATATATTAGCTTCCATCTATCTCTGTGTCATTTTTTTATCACTATCATACAGAGTTTTAATTATATTTTAGTGAACAAGGCGTGTAAAAATGAATTTGGGATCGTGAGGGGGTTATAATAAGCGAAAAAGTGAGAAAATGAGAGGGTATAATATGGATATTGCTCATAAAATTAACTAAATTAACCAACAATCATAACTCTGTTTCAATTTCAATCCAAAAAGCATCCACTTCCAAGAATAAAAACATTTAACTATTCCTCAATTGCATACATATTTCTTGTTGTCTTTAATAAAGAAAAACAATTCAATTCCCCATAATTCTTCAATTATGTCAATCTTTGTATCCTATAAAATAACTATGCAAATCATTTCCAATTCCACAATAACAACATAACCATTTGAGCCACAATCTTGCATGCTCTACTGTTGATCTCTTCTTTTTAAAACAAACATAATATGCACAGTGATTCCAATTATCCATATCCAACGTTCAATTATTTAAATCACATAATAATAGACCCAACATTAATCACCAACAATCACATTTCCAACACCAATTGACACAGTACACTATCATCAAACAATATTTGGGCCCAATTTAATTGACACAATCTTGATTCGACAACAATGGTCAACCCAAAACATGTAGCCCTGAACTTAATATATGTGTGCATTAACATGTATAGACTTCCCTTTAAAAGAAATGATCCATAAAAGACATAACCATATAATGCACGAAGAGAACATTGCCATATCGACACACACATGTCTCCTTTAAACTTGACAGAATCATGATTGTGCTAGGATTTAACACAGTGATGAGTTGAAATACCATAATCAACCAAACGGAAAGCTCTCGGGCTGTAGGTAACGCATACAAATTAACAACAAAAGGAAATACAAAGATTTGATCAAGAAAGGTCCTGAAGTTAGAGAGCCCATGCCCTGTATAATTACCACCATCATTAAACTGGTAAACAAAAATCTTGACAGAACCCAAAAGGTGCCCGAGGAAAAATAGAAGCAAGTTGGGCTCAATAGAACCAAGTCGGGTTCTTGAGAATTTGATTAATCTTCAAAACGCATAGAGACTTAAATCCTTTCACCTCTTAAAATAAATTACCACCGAGAAGCAACCACATGTAACAGAGTATATCCTTGTATCAATAGAGGTTTCACGTTTTATTTTGAAAGAAATCTCTACAATCTTATAAACCCAAAATCTTGACAGAGCCATAAAGAAAATGCCCAAGTAGAAACAAAGAAAACTGATCTCAACAACCCATGCACACACATATGCCTCTTAAAACTCTATTCATAGAGGAAACAAGGGTTGATTTAAACAATGAAGAATCCTTGAAAACATAGAGAGATCGTGTCTCTTCCCAACACCTAGGAGGACGATAAAAATTGATAGTGAGGCTCACAAACATAATAGTTGGCCACTATAATAGAGATGAGAGGAGCGACTGTTAAAAATCTTGTGAAAATAATGTCAAATCACAACTCGTAGCGATTCGACACATACACAGGCCTCCATTTACATTCTAGGAAAAACAAGATTGGACTGTGGAATGCTTTCAGAGATAATGACAGTAAAGAACAAGACATAAAAACAATAGCTCGGGTATTAGCCAAAATGAACCATGCCACTGCCAACAGTTGCATTGCAACCTAGATAAAGAATCACAACAATGACCGAGACGCAAAAAGGGGTGATAGCAACTGATACCAAGATTGGTGGTAAAACCACACAACAATAAAACTCATAGCTTATTGCACTATTGTTATCATTTCCAATGGACAATCATCATAAAAACCCAAGATGACCGAATTCATTTTTATCGATAAGGAATGCACAGACTTTACAAATCAATAATACAAATTACTTTCCTTTAAAATGCCAACATTCCACATTAATCACAGAGAACCCACAACACAATATCGATACTCAGTCGAAAACTCAAGAAAAACACAGAACCCATGCAATCCTGAGCCACCATTTGATTCATAATACAGAGAGACTATCATGGATGGAAAGAAAAGATCCATACTTGTGAAAAATCGCTTCAATGAGGAGATGGTTTGAGTTTCCCCTTCCAAAACCTGAAATCGTGGAGCTTCCATAACCAATAGAGAAAAATACAGCTATGTCTAGGGCAATGTGGTCAAGGGTGGTTTGGAGTGACGTGTAGTAAATGAATATCTCTTTCTCACTTAGCCCTATTCAATTCTACGTACTAGCTAGTCCATCAACCATTAAATTCAAACAAATAACCATTGCATAAATTCAATTCCATATCCATTGTAAAGACTCCATGCCATATCCATTGTATAGAGCGCCACCTGAAACATGTCACAACTTTAATAACAACCATTCGTTAACATTACCATATGTGCTTCCCATGTCAACATCTAACCAAGCGCATAGTATAACAGATAGGTCCATCACTTTGTAACTATTATATATACATTCAAGGTTTATATATAATGTTTTAACCATGGCCTTAGGACTTATCCATAGTTTCTTTCCCTTTTGTTTTGAGTTAGCTCCCATATCATTTTACTATTTTTTTCATAAATCATGTATAGATTATTAATCAATGTTATAACGTAACATAACATAGTACCTGTAAAACAAAATAATCCTGATACTCATAGCACTACCTTGTATTGAAAGTGGATATCAACAACATTTAGAAACAATGCATCAACCAACCATTTGTCATATCAAATTAAACCAAGACTGCATCATCAACTATATAGGACTGTGTAGGCAACCTCATAATATCAACAACATATAAGTGTAACACATCTATATTTGTGCCTCTAGTCTACAAGGGGTCCCACTTACTAGTTAAATATTATTATCATAAATAAATAATAGATCTTAGCAATCGTCAACAGGATCCAAGAGGGAACTACTCATGTCTATTAATTCAACCCACTTCCTAAATTTACTATGTGTATATGAACCTTCTAATATATGATTGCGTGTTCGCAAAGACAATCATTGAATGCATGTAATAGGGTGGGTATGAGAAAACACATATCATAAATATTAGGAGCATGGGGGTGTTGGTTAGATATATGAATTATTACTTCTTCTTGGGTTGACCCAAGTTCATATCTCAAAAGGTTTCCAGCAAAACCCTGTAAAACTATCAACACTCTTGGTAAACCAAAAGGAAACACTACGCATAGGGTGCACATCGCAGTATCACCCGAGATAGCCTTATGCATGACTACAATACCCATGTGTGTGTAGTCTAGAAATGAGTGGGGATATGGGAGTGTATTCTATCTTTCTTGATAAATTAAAATTGTTATTCATTCAATTATTTCTAGTATTCATTCATCATTAGCCTTATGCATACATGCTAATATATCTATTTAACCATTCATTCATAAACTAATCATTGACAAAAGGTAAATACTCAATAAACATCACATAGAACATAATTTTTACCGTGATTCACCCCCTCATGGGGCTACATCCACAAATATTTGACTTCTCTACTCTATTATTTAATCTGGTGCAAAATATGGC
Organism: Picea engelmannii; assembly: GCA_009831015.1. Classification (NCBI taxonomy): domain Eukaryota; kingdom Viridiplantae; phylum Streptophyta; class Pinopsida; order Pinales; family Pinaceae; genus Picea; species Picea engelmannii. Next base: position 155,375 of record ML786381.1, on the reverse strand, counting down.
GTTGCACGCATCACATCTTCACTTATACAACCATGATGAGGTTAAGGAACCTATGTGAGGCAAACTAGATCACACCGGGCTCCTCATATTGTGATCTAACTCTCAAAATCTATCTTATTCGACTCTTCTACATTTTTATTACAATTGGTAGTCTCTCAATAATCATAATAATCATCATCAACTCACCAACAACTATCAACCAACCTTCAAACAACCTCAACCATACATAACCTAGACCTCCTAGGTTCTTATTTATACTATTTTATAGTCTTATAGTCGTTACAATCCTTATCAAAAACCATAACCCTATCATGGTAAGGATTTCCTTCCTGTGCGCCACGTTGCTTTTCATCTTGCATGTCGCTTTTCCTTCTTTTTCTGAATGCTTCTTTCTTGCCATCTGTTACCCATGCTGCAAAATTAGGTCTTTCCCAAAATAGACCTTTTCTCCAAAAATAGGTTTGCGCCCAGAATAGCATTTCTTCTCACAAGAGGCTTGTGCACAACATGCCCCCAATACTGACATGTGGCTTGTCTCGAGCCACTCAGGTGGTGTGTGCTCCCTGTACTTCCCTGTCCAAACTGTGGAACTTTTCTATTAGTTCCTTTTTCCCTCATTTGTGAATCGTTTCCTGGTAGTGCCTCTATTGCCTATGTTGTTATCTCCTCATGCATTAATGTTGTGCCCTTTTTCTGTTCTTGTGAGATACTTTTCTCCTCTTCCTCCAGCTTCACAATCATCTTTGCTACTTGTTCTTAGAGAGGTTCCAATTCGACTTGTTTTTCTTGCTTCTATGTCTACACTGTTTTCAACTCTATCTACAGAGTCTTCATTTCTTGAGTTCCCTTCAAGTGATCTATGATACTCATTGTTTTTTTTCATTTCTTTAGCTTTTGTATGGAAGCATTGATTCTCTCATACTGTTGGTCCCACTATTGGACCTTTTCATCTTCTTCCAGGATACTCCATATTTGTGTGGTTCTATCGAACATCTCTTCTACTTCCCTTGCTTCTTTCTCCATCTCAAATATCTAGAGTGTATATTGTTGTTCTCTCTATTCTCAAACCTACAGAGGAGTCGTAGGATTGAACCTTTCTTTGAGCTCCTCAATTTCCTTCTTATATTTGTTACTTGTCTATGAAATCATGTTGATATTCTCCTCTACACTCCTCTCAAGTGTTTGTGCGTTGTCTGGGATACGATCATATATTGTTGTTAATCCATGTTATAGTTTATCTGCACATTCTTTCTCCTCCTCTTTCTTTGAGGTCAGTTGGTTGCATGTGATTTGTGACATTTCAGTGATGCCTCTACCCACCTCCAAGTTGGTTGCATCCGCACAAGCCTTGGATTTCACTTCTTCCATTACGCTAGCCTGGAGTCTGTATAGTGCCTTGGTGGGTATTTGTGCCATGAAAACTTCAAATTGATCCATGTCCCCCATGTGATTATGCGTAGTCCCCTGATACATTATAATTATTTTGCACGTGACTGTAAATGTCTCCTTTCCCTATACTACAATTTGTATTGTATCCTCTCCTTCTTTCTGCGTAGGGGGTCATTGTGTCTTTTCCTATTGTTGCACTACGGTTTTTGGTACTGCTTTGCTCTATACTTGTTGTAGAGTTTCATGGACTTCGATGAGCTTGGAAATGATACCTTCTCTCTGTGCCTCTATAATACAAACCACTTCTTCCCCCATGTCTTGGACCTTGTCTGTGACTAACTCTACATCATCCTCTCTCAAGGTGATGACTAGGTCTACCGTGATGTACTTCCTCTTTTTACATGCTTCTTTTTCATGCATTGGATTCCTTATTATTTGTGAGGGTTGCAAACAACTTGTTGTACCCTGGGCCCTCTCTTCCCCAGCTGGTGAAGTATCCCCCTTTCCAGTATATGGTTGTCTTCTTGTCCTTGACATTTTTTTTTTCCTTCTGGGTCTTTTCGGTACTACACTGTTGGCAAATGTTTAATAGGTAGAATATGCTTGTCATTTATGGCAAGTACAACAGTGAAGATGGTAGGATAAGAAGGATAAAATCCCTTGGGGATTCGGAAGTGAAATCTTAGGAGGAACATCGTCGAGGAGAACGCGCGCAACAAAGCTCAAGATATAGGAGTTCGCAGAAGAGAAGGAAGACATAGATCGAGAGCTATTGGATCTCATTTAGAAATCCCCTCAGCCATCAGATCGGATAGGAGCAACACGAGGTTTACCATCGTGAAAATCCAAGGTGAAATCCCGAAAGGAGGGTTGACTCATTGGGGTTTCACATATCGGGAATCCTGTGAGCCAATGCATTGCGGCATTGGAAATTCCGAAACCCCCATGAGGAGGTTTGGCTGTGGTAATATAGGGGGAGGTCATATGGACCATAAGCTCAACTGGAGGGCTAACAAATCCCAGAAGCAGAAGGACTGTCCATCTCAGGGGATTATGTGGACCGTTGATCTGACTCCCTGTCGGAGTGTCGAGGATCGAGAGTTGGAGATGTCAAAGAATATTGACATCAAGAATCCCGAAATCGCGATGTGTGAAATCCTGATTGAACCTGAAACGTCAGATCAAGATGTGATCTAGACCGTTGACTCGACTCACGTCAGCTAGGGACACGTGGCACAATTAGGTAATGACAAGTGTCAGACTGATTCAACATTTCAGGCACATGTAAGTAACGAATCAGAGTGACACGTGGTAGTATTCAACACGTGTCAATCCACGTGCGACGTCAGCAGATGGACACCACGTTGGAGTTTCAAGGATCATGTGTTGGAAATGTCAAAGAAACAATGCAACATAAATCCCGATTTCTCGATATGAAAAATCCCGGTGCAATCTGAGCCGTCAAATCAAGATCACATATGGACCGTTGATCGGAGTTTCAAGGATCTAGTGTTGAAGTTGTCAAAGAACATTGACATCAGGAATCCCGATATCGTGATATGCGAAATCACAATATAATCTGAGCTATTAGATCAAGCTTTGATCTGGACCATTGATTCCAGTCAATAGAGAGGCATAGGGGATCGAGAGTTGGACATGACAAAGATTATTGACATCAGGAACCCCGATTTCACGATATGCGAATTCAAGCTTTAATCGCAGCCGTTGAATAGAGATCAGATCTGGACCATTGACATAACTCCATATCGGAGGGTCGCGGATCACGACATCAATAGGAATAGAAAACAAGGCAACAAGAATGCCGAAATCGCGATATGCGATATGGAAATTCAATCACAGTTGTTAAATCAAGCTTGGATCTGGACAGTTGATGTAACTCCATATCAGAGTTTCGAGGTTCGTGACTTGGAGAGGCAAGAACACAATGCAACAGGAATGTTGAAATGTCGAAACCCAATTTAAAGGCAAGATTAATAAAGCTCATCCAATGACGTAGATTAACCTGAAGGAGATATGAGGGCTACTGTTGCACAACACAGTGAAACTGCTAGAAACCATTGATGGTTTCTACCAGAGGACGCAAAGACACTTCGGGATGACTGATAGAGGAGGTGAAGAGCCTCTGAGAGGAATGAAGATGTTCATGGAGGCGATTGACAACTGATGAGCATTGAGGCCTGTAACTGAAACAAAGAAGGTGAGTTCGACTGTCACAGAGAAGACGAAGAGTCTCAAATTTCTAGAGAGGCTGAGGAATCTCAGTATAACATACAGTGATGTTGGACACGTGGGGCGAACCACCAGAGAAGATAAAGAGTCACGATGATGATTAGACATAGCACTCGAGAGGTGGAGGATAATGACGTGGAGTCAACATGCAGAGGCATTGCGAACACTACATGCACAAGGTGCACAAAAGATATAAATACGCGGTACAGAGAAGAGATGGGGTTGTGGTTGCTGTAGGAGTTTGCTATGGTTGTTGTTGGTGCAGGTGATTCATGTGTGAAGAAGGAGGAGAGTGCAACAACTGAATAACACAAAAGAGGAATTGTGCAGTGAATGGACATGGCGCACAGAGAATAAAAAGCGGAAGAACAGATAGCGCAAGTGATGTGAGAAGAAAGGCAATTAGGCAGACAGAGCAATGAAATGTAGCAGAACAGTGATAAGTCTGGTAAGCCATTGTTGAACATCATATCACTATAATAAATTTTAGTAGCAAAGATTGATATTTCAGGGTGGTTGGTAGGAGCTAGGGAGGACTGGTGTCCTCAAAGGTTCAGGTGGGTGCTTGGACACAGGGAGTTGTTTCTTCCTTCTAGTTGGTGTTAGAGAAACCAAGGAGTTTGTGCTTCCTTCTAGTTGGTGCTAGAGAAACCAGGGAGTTGGTGCTTCCTTCTAGTGGGTGCTAGAGAAAACAGAGAGTTGGTGCTCTCAGCAAGTTGCAGCTTGCTAAACTGAGGTTGTAGCCTCATTATGAGTTGGTGCTCATATGTATGATACTGTAAATATTGTAACCATTACTTATCATATAAAGAAAAAGAGGTTTTACCCTGCATGGGTTTCCTCGAGAATTATCTGTCTCTGTGTTTATCATATATGTGAATGATGATGAAAGTGCCATTGTTTATTTCCCTACATTATTGTGATCATCATTTAGTGTCTCTACAAAGAGTTTAAAAGAACCATAATTGTTTAAGAACAGTAACAACTGATTCACCCCCCCCCTCTCAGTTGTTTAACAATTGGTATCAGAGCCGACCCCTTTTATATAAGGGTAGATCCTAGAGCTTAAACATGTCAAGCCATGAAGGAAATTCAACCAATAAGGCCCCTCTATTCAATGGAACAAACTTTGCCTTCTGGAAAGTTAGAATGAGAACCTACATCATGGATTTAGGTGCATATGTTTGGGATGTGGTAGATACTGGTTATGTAAAGCCAGTAGTGCTAGCTAATAAGGATGACAAACTAGAATTTAGCTTCAATGCTAAGGCCATGAATGCTATCTTGAGTGGGCTTGCAGAAGTAGAATTCGTAAAATTTATGCACCTAGGAACTGCCAAATAAATGTGGGACAAACTCATTAACAGTTATGAGGGTAATGAGAAGGTAAAGGATGCAAAGTTGCAAACCTACCGAATACAGTTTGAACAACTGAAGATGAAGGAAGATGAAACTATTGGAAAATACTTTCTGAGAGTAGAAGAAATGGTAAATGCAATGAAGGCACTTGGTGAAACAATTGGGGAACCTTCTTTAGTTCAGAAAATCTTGAGATCT
>ML786381.1:129573-145815 GCA_009831015.1 Picea engelmannii | reverse complement strand
AAGGTTTCAAATGGAAGATTCTAAACCTGTGGGTACACCTATGGTAACTGGATGTAAATTAAGAAAGGATGATGATTCACCTGATGTTGATCAAATCTCATATCGATCAATGATAGGAAGCCTGTTGTACATCACAACATCTCTCCCAGACATAATGCATGTTGTAGGAATGGTAGGAAGATATTAGGCTGCACCTCAACAGAGTCATTTGCAAGCTGTCAAAAGGATATTCAGGTACTTAAAAGAAACAATGACTTATGGTCTGTGGTATCCCAGAAATCAAAGTCTTCGGTTGACTACTTATTCAGATGCAGATTGGGCAAATTGTGTTGATGAGAGAAAAAGCACCAGTGGAGGAGCATTCTTCTTGGGTAACTCCTTAGTAGCTTGGCTTAGTAGAAAGAAAGGTTCCATTTCTTTATCAACCACAAAGGTAGAGTACATTGCTGCTGCTACCTGTTGCACATAGGTATTATGGATGATTCAGACACTTGCAGACTTAGAGGTAAAATATACTGCGCCGATCCCAATTCATTGTGATAACAAAAGTGCCATCAGCGTGTCTAAAAATCCTGTCCTCCACTCCAAGAAAAAACATATTAGCATAAAATATCATTTTCTGATAGAGCAGGTCACCAATCAGATTGTTTAGGTCCATTACATTCCCACTACAAAACAAATTGCAAACATCTTTATTAATCCCCTAGCCAAGACACCGTTTGAATATCTCCAAGACACCGTTTGAATATCTTAGATAGAAGCTGGGTGTCATTTTGTTTCACACCTAAAAGAGTCCATCTTGTTAGGGGGAGATTTGTATTGTTTGATTATCTAATGCCTCCTAAAATTACTGCAATAGCTTAGGGGGAGCATATCTCTTCTTTGACATTGATTTCAAAGGGGGAGAAAAGAATTCGGGTGCCTTAGTTGCCATCAATGCCAAAGAGGGAGATTGTTGGAAAATGTTTAATAGGTAGCGTATGCTTGTCATTGATGGAAAGTACAATAGTGAAGATGGCAGGATAAGAAGGATAAAATCCCTTGGGGATTCGGAAGTGAAAGCTCAGGAGGAACAACGTCGAGGAGAACGCACACAACAAAGCTCAAGATACAGGAGTTCGCAGAGGAGAAGGAAGACAACGATTGAGAGTCATTGGATCTTATTCAGAAATACCGTCAGCCGTCAGATCGGACAGGAGCAGCACGAGGTTTACCATCATGAAAATCCAAGGTGAAATCTCGAAAGGGGGGTTGACTCATCGGGGTTTCACATATCGGGAATCCTATGAGCCAATGCATTGCGGCATTGGAAAGTCTGAAACCCCGATGAGGAGATTTGGCTGCGGTCATATAGGGGGAGGTCACATGGAACATGAGCTCAGCCGGAGGGCTTAGAAATCCCTGAAGCAGGAGGACCATCCATCTCAGGGGATTATGTGGACCGTTGATCCGACTCCCTGTCGGAGTTTCGAGGATCGAGAGTTGGAGATGTCAAAGAATATTGACATCAAGAATCCCGAAACCGCGATGTGTGAAATCCTGACTAAACCTGAACTGTCAGATCAAGATGTGATCTAGACCGTCGACCCGACTCACGTCATCTATTTGGACACGTGGCACAATCAGGTAATGACAATTGTCAGACTGATTCAACATTTCAGGCACATGTAAGTCACAAATCAGAGTGACACGTGGCAGTATTCAATACGTGTCAATCCACGTGTGACGTCAGCAGATGGACACCATGTCAGAGTTTTGAGGATCACATGTTGGAAATTTCAAAGAAACAATGCAACAGAAATCCTGATTTCTCGATATGAAAATTCCCAACGCAATCTGAGCCGTCAAATCAAGATCACATCTAGACCATTGATCGGAGTTTCGAGGATCCAATGTGGAAGTTGTCAAAGAACATTCACATCAGGAATATTGATATCATGATATGTGAAATCACGATGTAATCTGAGCCGTCAGATCAAGCTTTGATCTGGACCGTTGATTCCAGTCAATAGAGAGGCATCGGGGATCAAGAGTTGGACATGACAAAGATTATTGACATCAGGAACCCCGATTTCGTGATATACGAATTCAAGATTTAATCGCAGCCGTTGAATAGAGATCAGATCTGGACCATTGACATAACTCCATATCGGAGTGTCATGGATCACGACATCAAGAGGAATAGAAAACAAGGCAACAAGAATGCAGAAATTGTGATATGTGATATGGAAATTCAATCATAGCCGTTAAATCAAGCTTCGATCTGGACCATTGATATAACTCCATATCGAAGTTTCGGGGTTTGCGACTTGGAGAGGCAAGAACACAATGCAACAGGAATGCCAAAATGCCGAAACACGATTTAAAGGAAAGATTAATAAATCTCATCCAATGACGTAGATTAACCTGAAGGAGATTTGAGGGCTACTGTTGCACAACATAGTGAAACTGCTAGAAACCATTGATGGTTTCTACTAGAGGATGCGAAGACACTTCGAGATGACTGACAGAGGAGGTGAAGAGTCTCTGAGAGGAATGAAGATGTTCATGGAGGCGATTGATAGCTGATGAGCATTGAGGCCTATAACTGAAACAGAGAAGGTGAGTTCTACTGTCACAGAGAAGACGAAGAGTCTCAAACTGCCAGAGAGGCTGAGGAATCTCAGTATAACATACAGTGATGCTGGACATGCGGGGAAAACCACCAGAGAAGCTGAAGAGTCACAATGATGATCAGACAGATCACTCGAGAGGTGGAGGATAACGACGCGGAGTCAGCATGCAGAGGCATTGCGAACACTGCATGCACAAGGTGCACAGAAGCTATAAATACGCGGTACAGAGAAGAGATGGGGTTGCGGTTGCTGTAGGAGTTTTCTATGGTTGTTGTTGGTGCAGATGATTCATGTGTGAAGAAGGAGGAGAGTGCAGCAGTTGAATAGCATAGAAGAGGAACTGTGCAGTGAATGGAAATGGCGCACAGAGCATAAAAAGTGGAAGAACAGATAGCGCAAGTGATGTGAGAAGAAAGACAATGAGGCAGACAGAGCAATGAAATTTAGCAGAACAGTGATAAGTCTGGTAAGCCATTGTTGAACATCATATCACTGTAATAAATTTCAGTAGCAAAGATTGATATTTCAGGGTGGTTGGGAGGAGCTAGGGAGGACTGGTGTCCTCAAAGGTTCAGGTGGGTGCTTGGACACAGGGAGTTGGTGCTTCCTTCTAGTTGGTGTTAGAGAAACTAGGGAGTTGGTGCTTCCTTCTAGTTGGTGCTAGAGAAACCAGGGAGTTGGTGCTTCCTTCTAGTGGGTGCTAGAGAAAACAGAGAGTTGGTGCTCTCAACAAGTTGCAACTTGCTAAACTGAGGTTGTAGCCTCATTATGAGTTGGCGCTCATATGTATGATACTGTAAATATTGTAACCATTACTTATCATATAAAGAAAAAGAGGTTTTACCCTGCATGGTTTTCCTCGAGAATTATCTGTATCTGTGTTTCTCATATATGTGAATGATGTTGAAAGTGCCATTGTTTATTTCCCTACATTATTGTGATCATCATTTAGTGTCTCTACAAAGATTTTAAAAGAACCATAATTGTTTAAGCACGGTAACAACTGACTCAGACCCCCCTCTCAGTTGTTTAACATACACTGCTTTCAGATGATTGATTTCGCGTTGCATATTTTCTAGTATTATCGACTGGGATGTTTGTTCTTGATGAGGGAATTTCTTCAACCTTTTCCTTAGACTTGGATGTTTGTGTTGTGACTGGACTTGTTGTTTTTTTTTTACTAGAATATGCCACTGCATAGGCCATTCTTTGACAATCCAGTCAACTTCTTCCTTAGTAACACAATACTTCATTTCTAGCCATGCCTTCTTTATATCCCTTACAGCCTGGATCCACATGTGTTGCTTGTATGCCTTGAATAGTTTGCAATATTGTTTTCAAGCCATAATATTGTTGGAGAACCTTGTATCCTTTTCCTTAGTATCCTTGATCACGATGCCCCTATTACCTCGACTAGTGCAAAAATGCACTTTGACCAGCACTGTGATTTCCTTCTTTCACTCGTTGTTATTCAAGTATTCCTTTGGCTACGAGTTGAATGTAGGTAGTCCTGTGATTTTGGAAACAAGTGCCACATCTATCTGTATTGTCCTATCCATCCATATGATTCCTCCATGTATGCGAGTGACTAGTTGTTTGACATAGAGCTCGACATTTTTACCGCACCCGAAGTGCAGTATATCCAATAGGTTCATGATGCCATAGTTGTACAAACCATTTATCCATTCTGCGTGATCCATTATTGGTTTACCTAGGGGTCCAATTTCCCTTGTTTTTTTTAAGTAAGTCTCCTCGGCCAAATATGGGAATTCGACCACATCGCGCACATCATGGTTAGAGTACCTAAGTTTGGGTACCTTTCTCGACATATCATCCATAGTAACCACTATGTCTGGGAAATATGGGAGTGTGATATCCATGGTGACCTGTTCCTTTATTTTCTATCCCAGAATAAATGGGATTGCCTCTATTGTGTTTACGTCCTTTTCTTCCCTCTCAGAATTTGGTCAATCGGTGATATCCTCGACCAACACCTCCTCTCCTTCGTGGGTAATTTTCAGTCCCATTGCTTTTTTAGGATTCATCGACGTCTCGAGTTTAGTGTTCAGAATACCATTTTGGACACTGCAACTCTTCCCTATTTTTCCTTGTAGCATTGTCAATGTCTCCTCTTCAACCTGTGTCGAGCTGATCGATTTTTTTTCCGATGTGGTGACATCTTCCATCTCGACAATGTTCTTGGGTTGCCTCAGTGTTTCCTTGTGCCTATGACTTTACCGAGTAACCCGTACATACTATCCTAGAGTGTTGAACTTTAGTGGGGTCATCTTCTCTCCAATTCTCACACACTCACTTGCTTCTTCATAAAATTATAGCTAGCACACACTCTTTGTATCTCACTCTCTACTAAAAAGCATTTAGTGTTGAACTAATGCGTGATTTCCGCCTTTTATATACCTGGTGATAGATATTGTTCACTTTTTTCGTGCATTTTCATCGAGTGTAATTTTTCTTGTGCGTTGTCTTCTGATATTTTCGCAGTAATTGTTGTGCGCGAATTTTTCTCACACATTCTTGTGGTGTAGTCAACTTCTGCGTCTTTTTTTTTTCTTCCTTTCTCTATTTTTGTGTTCTTTTTTTTCTCCTTTTTCCACCTTTTTATTTTTATTTTTATCATTTTTTTGTCCCAATCTCTGCTATAGTACACTATATACATGCATTTATCATTGTGTTGTACCTTTTAAGGGTTAGTAGGTCGACTGTCCCTTTTACAGTTTCAGTCAACTACCATTAATCATGCCTTTCTGTTATGTTCCTCCCAAATATTTTAGTTGCACAGATCCCCCATTTGTGACAATATTTACTTTGTATGGCCCTAGCCAATGCATTCTAAACTTACCAGGGTGTTGGAAAAATTTACTGTGATAGAGTAGAACTAGGTCTCCATACTTAAAAATCTTCTTTTAAATATTGTTGTCATGCCAAGATTTGTCTCTTGCTTTCTGTACTTCCTGGTGAAATCCTACCAGGATGTTGTCCTCTTCCATTTCCATTAGTTGACTTAACCTTTCCTGTACTGTGTCTCTTTCTGTAATGTTGGTAATTGTTTCTACGCGTAGACTGCGTACTAGAAATTCTAATGGCACCACTTCATCCTTCCCATACACCAATATGGATGATGTATGTTCTATCAACTTCTTTCATGTGGTCCTATATGCTAATAATATTGTTGTTATTTTCAAGTCCCAATTGTCCTTGTTGACAATGCAGATCTTCATCAAAGTGTTTTCCAAAATATTATTGAAGGATTCTACTGTTCCATTTTCCCGAGGATGATATGGTGGATGATGTATGTTCTGTAAACTTCTTGCATGTGGTCCTATGTGCCCATAATATTGTTGTTATTTTCAAGTCCCAATTGTCCCTGTTGACAATGCAGATCTTCGTCAAAGCATTTTCCAAAATATTATTAAAGGATTCTATTGTTCCAAAATATGAGGTTTCATTATCGCCTCAAAATCAAATTCTTGGAAAAATAATAGCCATCTACATATCCACCCCTCCCAACACTGCTTTTTGACTAGATATTTGAGGGAAGAATGGTCTATGAACATTTTAAAGTGTTTACATAGTAAATAGTGCCTGAATTTCTAAAGTGCATATACCATGTGTAAGCCTTCTCTTTCTATGGTGTTGTAATTCTGCTATGGTTCTGACAGTTTTCTTCTTGCAAATACGATAGGATGGTCTAATCCCCCTACTACTGGCTATGCTAGAATTGCTTCAAGTGTTATGGTTGATGCATCTACATGCACTTGAAATGAATTTTCCCAATCTGTGAATACTAATATAGGTTCTATTACCATCTTTTCCTTTAAGGTGTCCAATCCTTGGTGACATTATTTATTCCACTAAAATCTTGTGTCCTTTAACATTTTTTCCATTGGTGCAGTAATATGGACATAATTTAAAATTTTCCTATAATATCATGTATGTCTCAGTGTTTCTCTTAATTGGTGCACTGACTTTGGTGGTGTTAAATTTACAATGACTGCAATCTTAGCAGGGTCCACTAGTAAACCATGTTTACACACTATATGTCCCAACAATATTCCAAAAGGTGTACCAAAAATTCATTTCTTGATGTTCAATGATATTTGACATTTTCTGCATCTTTCAAACATTAATCTTAACAATTCTACATGGTCCTTTAACAGACTATATATAGTCCGATCATCCAGATATACTTCTAAAAATTGATGTATGAGTTCCTTTAAGATAAACTATGACTACTCTTGAAAATATGGTTGGTGCATTCTTCAACCCAAATGGAATGACTGTATATTGGTAGGATCTCCATTATGTAGCAAAAGTAGTCTTATAACTGTCTTCTAGGGCTATTTTGATCTGATGGTAACCTGCGAATCCATCTGTAAATGAATAGGCTTCCTGGCCTCCCACATTCTCTAAGACTTTGTTTGTAAAAGGGGTAGGGAAAGGGTCATGTAAGAAAGCATCATTAAGTTTCCTCAGATCTACACAAATAATCTACCCCCCTTTTTCTTTTCTTGGACTACCATAGGACTAATCCATTCAGATTCTTCTGCTGGTTCTATGATACCAACTTCATACATCATGCCAACTTGTGCTCTCACTTTCTTCTTATACAATGGATTCAATATATAGGATATTTTTCTGACAGGTCTAGCCTCAAGTTTGAGGGGTATCTTCATCTCACCTAGCTCCCATGTTATGCCTTTCATCTCTATAGAGGTTGCTGGAAATAGGTCACTATATTCATGCAGTAACTATGTTATTCTTTCTAATGTTTTCTCATCCCAATAGTCTCCAATACTCGCCATTTTAGGGTTGTCATTCACTCCAATGTTGACTTTATTAACTTTTATTAGTGAAACAAATACTTATGATTCCAGAGATGGAACTTCCACCCCTCTTTCTCCTTCAATTTCTATAATATGAATGTTGCACGGATCATCTTCATCCAGTGCTTCTTCTTCCACATGATAGCATGAAAGTAACTCTTTCACTATCTGTGTATTATGTTGTTGACATTATGTCATGATTTCAACTTCTGGTTCATCAATAAATATCATTCTGTGTATCATCTTTAGCACTGAATCAATGTTGGGGTTCTCATGTTCAAATGAGAAGGTTACTACAAGATTATGTTGTAATCATGTCCATTTCGTGGTTCCTCTACGCATCTCCTAGTCTATATACCAATTCCCATGGATTCCTTCTAATATATGGATAAAGTGATGAGGCCATTCCTCTGGTGGTGTCATCCTCCATTGTGTTTTGCACCTCTCCAAGTGTTCAACTGGTGTTCCTTTCCCATCATACTTTTGGATTATATTTTTCCCTGGTTCTATGCCAAATCTAATGTGTAGTAATCGTTTACATTGATACCAATCTTGAATTGTTTATTTGTGTGCACCCCACCATCTTGCAGGTGTTTCTATGAGTTCCATATCTAGGGCTAAGAGCCTATGATTTTCTAATACTTCCTCTTCATATTTTATCATAAATTTCTGTAAGTCATTTAACCCATGAAAACTAGGAGGTTCTCTTATCTTTGTACCAACCCATCTTACTGCACGGTCTATTCTTGTGCACCTCCTTGTAGAAACTTCATGTAATCTATGTTGCCAATTCTCCAAACCTGTATCTGAGTCAGAAGAGTAGGATGTAATGCTTCTCAATCTGAGTATCCCATCTACAGTTAGGTTAACATAATATCCTTTTCTCGCATAGTGGTTCTATACAATTGGTTTATTTCTTCAAGATCCAAACAAGTGGCCTCTACAAACCTTTATCCTTCTAAAGGATCCAGTGGGGCAATGAATCTATATTATCCTGATTCAAAAGTCATTTTTCTTGTCTTCGGGTTGATTATAGCCTAGTTATCAAATTCCCAATCCAGTACAAGCAATGTGGGGTACGATGTTATTCCATCTACTATCTCTATTACTTCAAAATATGCCATAGTGTGCACTCCATCAAAATCTATAATCACGGCTTTAAGCCTTCTAATTGGTATTACCTTGTGTTGGTTTGATAATTTCAATTGGACAGGTGAATAGCCTAGTATGGGTTCTCCCATACACTGCCATGTATTCTTAGGTAAGCCATTTACTTCAGAGCTTAGGTCTAGTATCACATCACCCATATTAAAATCCCCAATGTTGGCATTCAATATGAATTATCTGCTTGTCCTTATTCTTGTATGGATATGATTGACTTTTTTCTTTTCTAACTTTCCTTCCACCTTAGTGTTACATTTTTCTAACATGTCTTGTAAAACCTTAACATATTATGGGCCATTGAATAACTTAAAACAACATTGTAGAAACGTCTTTATGGTACTTACTTGCTCTAAAGGTTGTGCTTCATTGATATAGTCCATTGAAAATGGCATCCCATATATTGGTGGATTTTCAAGTTGTTGCATGACTGATGTAGATGCAACATTCTGCTTGAGACACTCCTGTCTGGATTCCTTGAATGTGTCCTTTTATTTCCGTGCATCAAACTGGTTATGCGGTTCAAGGTTCTTATTAATACATTGGTGTTGATATGGATTGCGTGCATGTACAATTTTAAGGAGGGAAGTTTATTTTAAAATGTAGAAACCTTGGCAAATCTTACTAATCCTTCATATGCCAACTATAAATGATTGGCGATATTTTTGTAAAAATATTCAAATTTCTAAGGATTTTATATAGCTTTTGGGCGAATCATTTTTAAAATAGCGAATCTCATTTTTGGGAAAACCATGGAAAATTAGCCCATGAGCAAAATTTATCCCCTAAAATCATCCCTGATTCGCGTGATACTGCATTAGTTCCTATATTGGTTCCTCCTCGAGTGACTATATTAATGGTTCTCCCATCATCCCTAGATTCTATAGAGATCCACTGGAAATTCTGTTTGTTCTGGTTCATTTTTTCTTGGATCTTCCCCAAGAGTGTCAGACAGTCTTCTATGTCATGATCTGTTGTGCGAAAGTACATACATGTCGATGGTGGGAGTGGGCACTCACTTTCGTAATGTCCTAGTTATTGAAAGTTATGGAACACTACAGGTCCTATGGCTCTTCCAAATCCTTATTTGTCTTGTCCTCCACCTCTATATCCACCTTGATCACCTCATGGCACGGTGTACTAAGGTACCTGGTTATACTGCACGGGGTTATACTGTGGTTTCACATTACTATATTGGCGTTGTACATTGTTGTATTGTTGGTGCACATTATTGTATGATGGTGGTACTTGGTTGAACTGAGGTGCAACTTGTCCTGTCATCACTTCTTCTTGCACCCTATAGGTACTTGAAGTTCTTTCTCTCATCAGCTCCATCTTCCTACAATCCTTATCATCATCACTCACTCACTTACAAAAAATGAAATATGAACTTCTTAGTGTTGTCTTATATTTTTTCATCATTGGACAATGATATGGGTCATGCCCATGTGTCTTACAAATATCACACCATGGTCTTCTTGTTGGAAATCGGTTTGGCACCTCGGTTGCCATATATTGTATAGAAGTTGGACATTCATTCTTATGGTGTCCTTTTGTCCTGCATAAGGCACACCAAACAACTTCTCTTTTCTCTTTACCCTTATTCTAGTTAAGTTGAAATGTTACATTCTTCAAATCCTCCTTCATCTCCTCTATTGTTGGATCTGTCTGTTGATATTGGTTCTCTTCCAGTTGTAAGGCATCCTGCAGAGCCTCTTCTTGAGTTTGAAACTTATGTTTTCTTAATGGACATTTCAAGTGTGGTAAAAATGAATTCACAAATAAGTGCCTATGTTGCATGCCATTCATTGCATATTTAAACTTACCTTTCCAATGCTTAAACCTATGATTAATCTCCAAAACACGCTCACTTGTATTTTTATGGATTTAAATCATTTCATTCATATACTAGTCTTCTGAGCTGGGCTTCAGAAATTCGTTTATCATTAGTTTTTTCACATCTACAATAGTATTTTTTATTCATGGTGGATTGTTTAGATCTAGACTCATGTACCATTCTAGTGTGCATTATCTTAGTTTGATTCCTAATTACGCGAGCTTTGTATCCTCATTTGTGATCTTCTTTGCTTCTTAGATATTCTCATAGATGAATAAGTGATTTTCAGGGTCCTCTGATGCCTCTCGCTGAAATTATGGTAACTTGATCATGGGATCATGTCCTTCCATTTAAAACTATGTTAAACTAATACCTCCATGCGGTGTAGATAATTGACTGTTACTTCCTGAACTAGCTCCCCCAATTGATGCTCCTTGATTGGATGCATGTGTTCTTGTTTTTCTTCCACTAAAATTCAGTTGTCTAAATGTTGGTGTTCTTTCTAGTGTATTAGTCGCACATGGGGTTGTAGGTTCCACAATGACGATTATTTGGATTGGCATTCTACCTTATCTCCCTGCCCTTGGACGTCATGTTTTCCTTTGATATGTTTCATGCAAAATTTCCTCAATCCCCTTCATATCCCAGAGATCCTCTACCTCTTCTTCACCGCTTTCCAAGGCCTCTCTATAAGCTATGTCTCTCTTCTTGTCCTTCATCTTATATTGGTAGGGTACTCCCTTGCGCATCTTTCCATATTTTTCCATTATCTACTTTATCTGGTCTTCCTCGATCATGATTTGGTCCATGGCCTCCTTCTTCTTTCCTTATCCATATCTTCCTCCATTTCATAGCTTCTTGTTAGTTCTTCCCCCCTTTCCCCATGCATGCAGGGAAGTTTAGTTGTCTGATTCCATAGTAATCACACTTTTTTCATACAAAAAAATCTTGATCGAAGTATAACAAAATCCGATGTACCTACCTTTGGGTCCCTTTAGAAAATACTGCTCCACTGTGGTGTAATACTTCACGGTATCTATTGCAAATTCGGTGATAAAACCTGCAACAATACTGTCTAACTAGAAATCTATTGTGCACGTAACTTTGTTCTTAACTTGTTGCAACTGCATTATCTCCATAGAATTCCACTCCATCTGTCTAATTTGATTTGTAGGGTGGTTGTATTTTAGCCTCAATAACCACTCCTGCAACAAATGCGGGAAATCATAGAAAAATACCTCATGCAAGTCGCTAAAAACGTATTTGTCGAGATATTTGCATGGTGTTAGGTTAGGGTTTCTATTATACTTCTGCACATACTCAAGTTCCTTCATTTTTAACCATTTTTTGATCTCTTCCTTTGTTGGATTCCATGGCCTGAACATTCCCTTCTATACTTTCATCCTCTGCATGTTTCTTTCAAAGATCTCATCCACTCAATCCCTTGCAATTCCAACAGGCTAAGAAACCATTTTTTGGTTAGATCTCTGACTTATTACTTCTTCTTGGGTTGACCCAGGTTAATATCTTAACAGGTTTCCAACAAAACCCTCTAAAACTATTGGCCCTCCTCGTAAACTAGAAGGAAAAGTTGTGCATAGGGTGCACAATGTAGTGTCACCCAAGATAACTTTATAGGTGACTAAAATACCCAAGTGTTTGCAGTCTACGAATGATTAGGGATTTGAGAGTGTATTCTATCTTTCTTGATACATTAAACTTGTTTTTTATTCGATTATTTCTAGGATTCATTCATATTTATCCTTATGCATTCATGCTAATATATTTATTTAACCATCCATTCATAAACTAATCATTGAAATAAGGTAAATACTCAATAAACATCAGACAAAACATAAGTTTTATCGTGATTCACCCCCTTTTGGGGATACGTCCACAAAGTTTTGGCTTCTCTTCTCTTTATTTAATCTGATGCAAAATATGGCATTGCACGCATTACATCTTCACTCATACAATCATGATGAGGTTAAGGAACATATGTGAGGTAGACTAGATCACACCAGGCTCCTCAGCCTGTGACCTAACCCTTAAAATCTATCTTATTCGACTCTCCTACAACTTTATTACAATCGACAGTCTCTCAACAATCATAATAATCGTCATCAACTCACCAACAACTATCAACCAACCTTCAACCAACCTCAACCATCCCTAACCTAGACCTCCTAGGTTCTTATTTATACTATTTCATAAGCTCATAGTCATTACAATGATTATCAAAAACCCTGACCCTATCATGGTTAGGCTTGACTGTCTGTGCACCACATTGTTTTTCCTCTTGCATGCTTTTTTTCCTTCTTTTTCTGCATGCTACTTTCTTTCCATTTGTTTCATGCACTCCAAAATTAGGTCTCCCTTTCCAAAATCAGGTCTTTCGGAAAATAGATCTTTTCTTCAAAAATAGGCCTACACTTAGAATAGTCTTCCTTATCACAATAGGCATGCGCCCAACAGGGGGCTAAGTATAATCATCTTGGGGAAATTTGTATGCCAAGAAGGCAAGCAAAGAGGGACAAAATTAGGATGGGTAGTTACAACAGTTTTTAGAGAGTCATGTTTTTGCATGAACAACACACACATAGAAGAAAATAAGAGATTGGAGCTAGAGAAACCACGTAGGGAGAATTCTAGAGCATATTTGGAGAAGAAGAATGAAGATCTAGGTTGTCAAGCCCAAAGAGTGAACTCGTGTGTGAGTTGCACTATAAAAACAAGTGATTGCTATTTTTTTTCTGGTAGTTTTCCTAGAGGTGAGATCCCTCGAGTTTCCTAGTAGAGAGATTCTCAGTTACTTGTGCTAGACAAACCCTGCTAAATGAAATGGATGCTCGAGGGACTGAGAGAAATAAATGGGTAAACTACTTGGGTTGGATAGGTCGAGAGGAATAAAGCTAGTGGAAAATTGTGATAGTTGTAGGAGACTACTAGTGGGGTTTTGAGATTTTTCAGTTGTGAGTGGACAATGAGAGACTGCCCTCTTTTGTGGATTGTTATCCCCAACTCTGAGGCAACATGTTTTAGATATTTGTAACATAAAGTCTATGGTTTGGGTGGAATTTCCATCCTAGGAGACTAGTTGCACAATTGTTTTTAAAAGATAAGTGTTTTATCTTGTTTATTTGTTGCATTATGAGTTAAATTGCTTTGTATTAACTATTTGTTTGAGAATTATGTATATGTTGTCGTGTTGAGTTATTTAAACTGAATTCATAGCATTTTTAGTATGTTGTAGATGCATTTAATTATGATATCAGAAAGGCCTCGGGGTGTTGAACAATCGATGATGGAGTGTATTGTTAAGGTATTTGTTATGTGAAGTCACTTGTTCAAAACCCTCGACTACCCTTGTGTGTTGCATGAGGGGTGGCGTTGGCATGCTTGGAGGTTATAGTGGTAGTAGTCAGATAACAAGACAATGTGTCATGCGAGTACATTCCTGACTAGTTGTTGAGTCCGCTAGTCAAAAAAACATTATGATATCAAATAATAGATAAATTTGTGTGTAATTCGTAACTAATAAGCTACAAAAAATTAGTTAGTAAAAAATTCCAATTTTATTTGTTTTTTACATAGTAATGATCCTCGGTTTAACTAGGGGCCGTTACATTTGGGGCCCTAGTATTTCATTCTATTCCCCACCATTGATGTCCTATCTCATATTACTACTACAATCCAATCAACAAGGGTCTCTTAATTAATGCATGAGATGGTGGGAAACATGTGATTAACATGACTCAGATGGTGGACACTTTTCGAATTTAAAAATAAAATTATTTTAGAATGTATTATCAAAAATAAAAATACACAAATTAACCTTTACAATGCACCCCATAAAGTGACATTGAAAAAAAGGTTGAAATCCTAATTAAATCGGATTTAGCTCCGATGCAAAAGTGCAAGTTTGTTTATAAAAAACACAAAGGTATTGGCCTCAATTCCAACCAATTTCAATGCTTGCTACAACCAAGTTTTGAAATGAAACAACACCATTTAAAACCATATTGCAGCATGAAAAGTGAGTTAAGTTGGGGTTTCCGACATAAACAAGGGAAATTAACGCTAATAATAAAATGTTTTTGCAATTTAGAAGAAGGAAAGGTGATCCAAGGCTCAAAAGTCATTTTAAAGACCAGAACTATAGTGAGAGTTGCAGAATAAAATAAAATCACTATTGTAGCCCAAATTTGACCATAAATTTGGAAGAAGGCTAAGAAGCTACTATTCTAACGAAATCTAACAAATGAAATAATGTAAGCCTTATATTGTTATTGTTGTGAGTTTTGTTGGGAGGTACATCAAATGGATGGGATGAGTGTCTTTTAAATGGTATGTTCAATAGGAGATATAAATCACGAGAAACCACTAGATTTTGTGAAATATGGTAATCTTACACTTGTGTGTAATTTAAGAAATTTTTTTTATCTCTGGAAATGGGTACTTTTTGTGCATGGTGTGGGAAGATTGATATTTTTTTTTTTTCATTTCTTTTTCAAGTGGTATAATTATTATAGCATAATATTTATGTTAATAGTGTGAACGGTTTAATTATTTTAATGTGGTATATGTGGATGATTGATACTCATTAAGATACATATATTTATTTTTCCATATATATATTTATATTTAATAGTTAAAAACATATGTTTTCTTCTAATAAGTTATAAGTTTAAATGAAAAAAAGGTAGGGTATGTATATTTCTATAGACTTTAACAATCAAATTATTGGGTATTCCTCATCTCACAAACAAAAAGACATTAAAATTAAATTATTATTATTATTAATATTATAAAACAAAAATAAATTTAATAACAAAAATTATATTTTCATTATATCTCAGATCTCAGTCAGATTGAATAAAAATAGAAATAAATCTTCCACCAAGCTACTAAAAATAAATTTATTTGAAAACTAATGGTAAAAGAAGTCAATAAATATATATATATATGGTATGGTAGTTTTCGACTATTTAAAATAAGATAATTTGAATAATCGAAGCTGTCGAAACGAGAGGGGTAACTGGAACGTGCTCATAGACTTTTATTACTTACGCCCCAAGTGATTTCGATGTGTGTTCGTAGTTTTCCTTTTTGTCACGTGCACGTTCTAACATGAAATTCGGAGCCTCCACAGACAAGGACAGGTTACTTTGTACATTTTCTCGGTTGTTTCTTGCTTTTTTATAAGATTTACAGAGTTTTAAGACTAGTACAGTCACATAATTGTGGCTGATCAACGTCGAAAGAGTGATAAGATGAAAAGAATCTTTAAAAGAATATATTAAATTTTATTATTGATTAACAAATAAATGGTTGAGTTTCATTTATCTGTTAATATTTTAATTTTAATCACTTAGGTGGCAATCAATTAGCTATCAAAGTAATTTTTAAATATGATTAGATAAATGTAAAAAAGTAAACACATAAACTGATGTCTTTATAATAGCTATGAAGTTAATGATTGAAATCACAACCATTTATTTTGTGTGACTACTAAGAATATTCCAGCCATATTTAATCATGTCCATAGAAAACTTATTAAGCACTAAAGCCCTATTAAATCTGCCCATTGTTAATAGGTATACGCCTTTTGGCGTAAAAACTATTAAACTATTTTTAGCCAGTAACTTTTTTAGAAATTAAAAGGAAAGATGAATGGTCAAGTAAATGGCCACACAAATATAATATATATATTTTTAGTTTTTGTTTATTTATTTTTAAATGTTTTTGTTTTAATTTAAGGTAGAGAATGATTAAAAAGCCCAAC
>ML786381.1:113033-129531 GCA_009831015.1 Picea engelmannii | reverse complement strand
CATGAACTCCCCACCTAATCACTAAGATAAATTTCAAGTGTGACTCAAAACCACTTAAACTATATATTATGATGTCAGATTATGATTTTTAACATCATTCTCTGCAAACAAAGTGAAATTGTCAATGTATAACGGCTACCATTTTTTCCCTTTATTTTATATGTTTATATGTTCGGCATGTTCAGTTAGTTATGGATACTATGGTGCAAGTTTCGTATGAATTTAAGCCTACAGTAAACGTCACATCACATTCATATAATAGTGTGTTGTACTGCATCAAGATTTTTTTTATGTAAGGGTATTTGATCCCATTGATCTAATAAATAAATATCCTTTAAAATAAAACATTGATCTAATAAATAAATATTCTTTAAAATAAAAACAAAGTATAGATTTTGAATTTCCAATATAAGTAAGCATTTTTATTTTGGAAATAAGATGAAGTGTGTAAATTAAATGGTATTCAATAATTATGTTTTCTTTTAATCTTGACGGTCCAATAATTTGGATGTGTTAGTATATATATTTATACTAGCCCACTTACTCAAAATAGTGGTTGATAAAAAACAAAAAAATATTATAACTTCATAATCACATATTTAATATATATAAATCCTTAATCATTAGCTATAAAACTAGAAGTAGTTGCAAAGTTAATGCAATGCAAATGGTAAGGCTTATATTTTTCCAACAAGTCCCATGTTTTAACCATCTATGTCAATTATAATTTTAAAGATCTTAATAAAATAACCATAAAACCTAATAAATGAACATTGACTATCAAATAGATAGAATCTAAATCATGCATGTTACCACATGATTTAGTGGTCTCATCAAGGTCTTATGGATGTGATAAAGGTAGTACCATGAAAGATAAGTTCCCACTGTCACCTCGACACAAATTTCCACTCTTTAAGCCAATTCCTACTAAAAGTTATTGGAGATTTCCCTAATTGAACATAGAAAAACAAATCTTCACCTAACAAGACGAATGCCTACTATAAATGTCTAAGAGGAAGGTAGGAGTTAATTCTTGATTTATTGATTTGAAATGATAAAAAAAAGTACAGAAAAATGCATACCAACAAACTAAAATGACACTCAACTACAAAAAGTGACCATTGGAAAAGAGCAAAGTTGAGTGTTAGATGCCCTTAGCAATTGGGAGATGAATACCTTGATTTGGACCTTTGCAATATTGTTGTCCCGGACTTTAACACTTGCAAAATGATAAAAGAACAGAAAAAATAGCAAGCTAAAGATGTCTTAGTTACCACCCACAAGTATAGAAATATAGTATATCAAGAAATCTAGGGGTGGGAAAGGTAGGAAAACTATTTCGTTATAATCAAAATAGCCTAAAATTTCATATCTATAAGTCAAATGGAGTTTTCAACAATATAGAAACTACTTCCAACGAACATGGGTCAAATCCCCCCAGGGTCAAAACCTGGCTGGAAATTGTCTTTTTTTAGTCCATAAAACCAATGATAAAATAATAAATCAGATATGGAATAACAATGAAGGGTTACAAATGGAAAGTATTTGTTTTTTCAAACCCTTTAGTGAGGATTCATGCCACATCTGATGATAGATCTTATGTAACAAAATTGTATATGCAAAAACACCTTGCAATATGCTAGTGAAATAAAAAATTTAGCTGCAAAAAACTAAAGTGAAAAATATCATGAGGTGCAAATGGATATATAGTTATAAATCCCAAGGATCAACTTGTCCTTGACAATAAAATTTAAAGAACAAGCTAGGAAATTATTTTTATTTGTATTTTTATGAAGCGGAGAAAAATAGATTAATTGATTTTTTGTTTATGGATGGTTGTAGTAAGGTTTACCTTGGCCTTGAAATTATCTGTAGGAGCATGATATTGCAATCACAATCCATTCTTTGTTTGTCGTGAATTTTGGACTAATTAGTGGGTGTTATCCCTCGATATGTTCCGGGATATTGTTGGAATGATGTCAAAGAACCCCAAAGGCCAAGACTCAAGATGAATTTTAAAGACAGATTTGCAATAAAATAATTGTGCAATATTTGGGAAGTTTTTCTCTCTCTCTCTCTCTCTCTTTCCCTTTTCAAATTATACGTCCTTAAACAATCTCATCTCAGATGACAAATGATCTCAACTATTAGAGGCATATAGCTACGAGTGTTTCCAACAATCAAGGCTAAAAGGAGGATGAAACAATGGGTTAGAGGAAGAACAAAACACACATACAGGTCACTGTTAAGAATGAATCTTGTAGCCTATGGGAAATGAACAATGTGTTGAGCAATTAATAATTCAACAGATTTGACAAGTGTAAACAGATAAACAAGCACATGCTTCAAACAATTAACATCTGCATACTTTCAAATCCAAGGAGGTATCCTTTGCATATCATTTAAATGCACAAAGAACTGATAAGAAATGGTCATTCATTTACAAAAAAACATTTCTATATCAGGATTAAACATCACACAGTAACATTGAACACAAGGTATAATATGTTGTTTGAGCTTTTATAAATCAGATTTGATACATGAAAAAACAAAATGGGAGGAGATTCTTTACCAGAACACATATACAATAGAATGAGGAATTACAAACTGAAACTTAAATGCATGGGATGAATCTCTAGTTTCCTACTGCATTTACCAACTAACTGTGCTCAAGGTTTCTATGGTTGAATAAATATGATTACAAGAAACTCTTAAACTCCCCAAAGTGTCGAGCTTGAAGATGGGTGCATGTGTTATCGTTTATTCCTCTCACTCATGCCCTAAAATGCTTATTGAAACCACTTCCAACTTATTGAAACCATTTCCATCTTCTTTATTCTTGAGTGGTTTTTCTCTGGTAGAACATAATTACTTTCACTTGTAGGAATTTTGTTATGTTGAGATCGTGGAACAACTGGAAATTTGCAGGATAAAACATCATTTCCATTTGGTCCCTTAGAGAACCTACAAATATTTTCTCTAATGGATAGGCAATAGAAATATAACTCTACAAATCGTGAGACTCAACCAACGTCGAATCGAGTTCAACAAAAAATGGGAGTCGTCAATCTTTAAACACGAGACTTCACATCTTCAGAAGACAACCTTGACACTCAATGTATCGATGATCAAAGTATCAATGATTTGCATATAACTTTGATCAAACATAGATAGTCAATCTGCTCATTACCCCAACTTGAATCCTTTAAACTTGGTAGATGCCATTGTTGACATCACCCTAGACACGTGGTGACCTTATATGAGCACACATTAATGCTTATGTGGTAGAGAGAATGGTTTCACTTGGAAGCTGATGGTTGGCCTTGATGGTGCCCCACTTCGATACCAAGTTGTTTCCTCTCTATATTTCAGTGACGACACCATCATCGTCGACTTTACTCTAGGTATCGGGGAAGTTCTCCCATGTGTCGTTGCTGACAATGTCCACCATGATCTACACCATTGATATTTCACTAAAACCAAGAGATCCATTGACCTAGGCTCAACCAAAATAAAGAAACGAGTAAGGCATGAACAATAATACACTGACGTCACCCTAGACATGTGGCGCCTTCTCACTGGTTGATCCAAGAGGATATTGGTGGCCACCCGCCTATTCCAACTAGCTCCTCTTGTCATTTTTAAGTTCAACATGTTCTTATGTACTTCTTTGTAATTGTGAGATTTACACATCCAGGGTGGTGTGAATCCCTACACATCTTCGAGGTGGATACTTGTGGCCTCCCACCTAATCCAACTAGCTTTTTTTGTATGTTTTCATGTAAGCACATCTTGTTGTACTTCCATGGTCGTTTTGAGGACCTAAACAATTTTACTTTGGCTCACCACAGTCAAACTGTGGACAGAGTCAAAGTTTGATGGGGTAGTGCATAGTTCTCTAAAAGGCCTTTCCAATGGGCTATCACGTGCCTAAAACAGAGATCGTATGCAAAATTTATGATCCTAGGAAGTTAATGTACTAACTTACCCAATCAAGGCCAACATGACTTTTGGCATTTCATCTCCTAGGGTTACGTTTTTGAATGTATAAGGTTTTTTCATTCATGGTTATCATAAAAAGGCCTTCAGAGCCTCGTTGTAATCATCTTCTTGCGAATGAGCTCAGTCTTCACATCTCTTCTTAGAAATAAAAATGCCACCATTCTAGCGAGTCTTGCACTCTATATTTTTACAGTATCTTTACAATTCTTTCATTAATAGAAATCTAGTGTTGTTGTACTTCTCTATTTCTGACAATTTTCATGATTGTTTGATTGTAATATCCCTTCTCCATTTCATTCCAAAAATTAATCTGGATCAGTGGTATCAGAGCACACTGCTCTTGATCGTTTTTCAACGAATGTCCTTGATAAGATCTAAGTATAACCGGTTGGGTATCGATCTTATCTCTCTTGAGGAAAATCACTCTTGCACGCCTAAGAAACCCTTGATGGTGGCATAAAAGAAAAATGAAGTAGAAAAATATTCTATTAACCTATTTCTTGAGAAATCTCTTGCGCGACGAAGGGACAAAATGATGGAGAATTTTTCACAAATCCTTCAACACCTACCGATATCAACATGCATATATTCATCAAGTGACCATTTTGAAGGAAGCTCTCCCTTCAGAGTACAAGTTAATTTTGATATTCCCATATTTGAAGGTCATATAGATGCAGATGCCCTAGAAAAATGGATAAATCTATTAGAAGGTTATTTCTCTATTAAAAAAAATTTTGATAGGGAAAAGATCACCTTCTCACTCCTCAAGGCTCTCCCCCATGTTAAACATTGGTGGGAAACTTACTAGGAGTAAAGTTCCACAAAGGAATCTAGAATATATGGGGTCGAGCCCACTTGGGATTGTTTTGTGGATGCAGTCAAAGAAAAGTACTATCCTATTGATAACTATGAAGATAAGTACACGATATGGGCCACACTACAGCAAGAGAAGAGCCATATAGTTCCAGAGTTAACAAATACTTTCCATACCTTCTGCACCAAGCTCGGTATCAAAGACTCTAAGTGACATCTAGATCTAAAATACCATGGGGCTCTGCATAGGTACATCAAAACTTAAATGGATTTCCTAAACATCTCATCATTGGGAGTTTCCTATCGATATACTATTAAAATCGAGAAAAAATTTAGGCACTAGAACAAATGGGAATTTAGGCCTTCAATTGTGCCACAACCAAAGCATGATAAAGACGACCCTAACCAACAACCTCTAGACAACTAGTCCAAGACATAGGACAAAAATGGTAAATGAAATACGAATAATGACACTGGGAAGTGGTGTGACTTCCACAAAACCCCTTGGCACAAGACCAACCAATTTCGCTCAAAACAGTCATTGTGGTCGAGGGATTCAAACCCTGATTCTAAATCCGGTCCAGAAAATATTGAAAACATATAGATCATCGACGTAGACCCCACTGCTACTGTCACAACCACACAAATTCAACTAGAAGAATTAGTAGCTCCCGAAGAGGGGGAGCACCTATTCCATTCATATATGTGGGTGAAGGGGACCCTATTGCATTTCGTTGTTGATAACGACAGCCAAAATAACCTCATATCAGCTAAGGCCATCAAACAGTTGGGGTTGTCGAAAACACCACACCTACAACCATACAACATCGTGTGGCTTCACCAGGGATGCGATCTCCGTGTCAGCCAACATTGTCACCTATCCTATGGAATCCAACCCTTCAAGGATGAGGTAGTGTGTGATGTTTCCCCTATTGATGTTTGTGATGTTGTTTTGGGCCAACCATATATGTGGATACGTCATGTTTTATATGATCCTAGACCCCGAGGTGTCATTATTACTCTGGGAGGTAATCTCTATAGGATATCAGAGGTATTTCTGACTACTGATCCACCAAAACAATGACGCAAGGTAATCTCTCATAGTCAAAAATTCATCATCTTCACAGTCTGTTCAAAGGATGCACATAAGACCACTATAACCACTGTAGCCTCAATACCTTATATCCAAAAAAAAATGTAATATTTCTTCACCTAGAATGGTGCCTACACAATGCCCCATGAAACCCAAAGACAAAAAATTGGTGGAGCATATTCAACCCTGCTAGCAACAAGCCCGTGACAGTATTCCATAGACCAAGCATCACAAATTCTCCAACAAAGCATGCAACTCGCCATGATCCAGATTTAGAAAATGCTTTCCCCTCTTCCCTGGGCACTCAACACAATGAAGACCATCCCTTTCTAAGGGGGGAGAATTGATCTAGGTGGATATTGGTGGCCACCCACCTATTCCAATTGGCTCCTCTTGTCAATTTTCAGTTCAACACGTTCCTCTGTACTTCTTTGTAATTGTGATATTTACGCTTTCGGGGTTGTGTGAAGCCCTACACATCTTCCAGGTGGATACTAGTGGCCTCCCACCTAATCCAACGAGTTTATTTTGTATGTTTTCATGTTAACACATCTTGTTGTACTTCCAGGGCTGTTTTGAGGCCCTAAACAATGTTATTTTGACTCACCACAGTCAAACTATAAACGGAGTCAGAGTTTGATGATGTAATGCTTAGTTGTATAAAATACCTTTCCAACGGGCTATCATCCACCTAAAACGGAGATCGTATGCAAATGTTATGACCCTAGAAAGTTAATATACTAACTTACCCAAACGAGGCCCACATGAATTTTGGTGTTTTATCTCCTAGGGTTAGGTTTTTGGATGTCTAAGGTTTTGGCATTCATGGTTATCATGAAAATTCCTTTAGAGCCTCATTGTAATCATCTTCTTGCGAATGAGCGTAGTTGTCACGTCTCTTCTCAGAGATAAACATGCCACCATTCTAGCGAGTCTTGCACTCTATATTTTTACAGTCTCTTTACAATTCTTTCATTAATAGAAATCATGTATTGTTGCAGTTCTCTGTTTCTGACAATTTTCATGAGTGTTTCATTCTAATATCTCTTCTTCATTTTGTTCTGAAAATTAATCTAGATCACTAGTCCACATTGTCACTGATGTGGCAGATAGGTAGGACATGTGTCACCTGGTTTCAATATATTAACCTGTGCATCCAATGGGTTCCACATATCCACATGGAAGTTTTTGGTTGGCTGTGACAATTCTCTATTGGTAGGACATGGTTGATGGTGCAATGACATCTGGGTCATCCATTGGAGGTGCATTGAATTAGATATGGACCGTTGATCACAGGTGCCCCATTTGGAGTGATGAAGGATCATGTTCAAACAAGACTCCAATAAGAGAACTCCAAAGAGTCGCTAAAACCAAATATGGACTATCCATCGAAGATCTGAGGATAACAAAGAGTCATTGATCTAGCTATAATTGAGTGCAAAAATCAACTAAGGAACAAACATTATTGGGTTGATGCCAGCCTAGACAAGCGGTGGCTTTCTATTGGCCAGCAACAATGCTAACATGGAAGCTAGGCATGACATGTGTCACCCAGATTTAAGATAATTACCTATGTATATGGAGTGTTTCATGTGTCCACATGGAAATCTATGATTGACCCTGACAATGCTCTACTGGTAGGCCACATGTAATGTTGAGTTGGCGCACTAAGGTTACGGATCAAATCTGGGTAGTTGATCTATCAGGATATGGTTGATGGCGTGATGGAATGTGGATCATCTATCGAAGGTGCACCATCAGAGTGCTTGAGGATTGGATCCAAATGCGACTTCGACGAAGGGACAATCTTAACCATTAATTTTAAGGCGACACTACAAGGAAAATACCTTTTAGGGGAGGTTATAATAAAGGTTTCTAGTGCTAGACAATTGGAAAAAATTAGCAAAAAAAATCCGCTACAACATCTGTTATGGATAGCGGATGTTTTTGTTGATACTATAACGAAAGTTGATTATAACTAAAAAAATATGGGCGATTGGAGTGTTAGAAGATGTTTACAAATCGATGCATTTTTAAAAGGCACAATCATTGATGTGTACATACATCTACAACACTGTTGCGGTTAACTTAACGTTAAGCACCGGGGAAGTAAAATACTTAAGCACCAGGGCATTTGTCTTATAAGCATCGAGGCTTTAACAAAAAAACTCATCAGGAGAGTTAAAAATAATCAAGCACTGGAGATTTCTTCACATAATGCATTGGTTCATTATTAGTAAGAAGTCACCGATGTTTTATAAAATAATATGCATCGGTGTGTTACAGGGAAAAAAACCCCGGTGCATTACAAATTGAAATCATCGGTGTGTTTCTGTAACAAACAATACCTGATGCTTATCAATAACACAATAGCGCAGATGCGTACCAATAACACATACACATTGGTGCTCTGTACAAGATTAATGCACCGGTGGCCATTTTTTTAATATAATTTTGTGGTATTAAATTAATATTGAAACCAATGCTAATTGATTTCATAAAAGAACTGGTGCGAATTTCACATAAAATGCACTGATGAGTTTTAATATTAAACACGTCAATTATATTAATAGTTAAAATACACAGAGAAACATCGACTTGTGATAGTACAATTATTGTTATTTTTTAATTCATTTATTTATCAAAAAAATTACATATATCTTATATTTTGATTAGTGAATTTGGATATAATGTTTGGATTAATTTTTTATATCATCAGATTTTGCATCTCTTCATTATAATATTTAGTCATCCATATATTCAATCAACTATGTAACAGTTCATAGTGACATTGAACAACACAATAGAATAAATTAAAACCTATTTTATTATATTAATAAGAGGGTCTTTGTCATACAAAATGGGACACTTATCGGTAATCCGTTGTCTTTCAATTAGGACACTATGTCCATTATATTAAATAAAAATGTCTGATTGACAATTATTTCAAAAAACTACAATTGCAGCTTGCATTGATATCCAAATATATTGGTCATCATTATTCAATGAAGTTGTTGTTAGTGCTGGAGCTACTTCCATGACTTGGGTTATTTTGCTGAATGTTTGGTTGATTGTCTCGATTGCTTTATTCTTCTTGAACTTCCATCTACAAACATAAAAATAAATTGTCATGAGTCTATCTACATTGGTGATAATAATGAAAATTGAAATAAATAATATACATGAATGTAAATTGAAAAATGACATACCTCCAAAGCAAGAAGTGACTAATGAATCATACACATATTTTCAAAATCAAATCTCATGCCTTGTTTCAACAATTCTTCTATTGCCTCAGTTCCATACTTTGTTTCCTGGAAGTTTTATACCCCATAATAAATCATAGATTTAATATAAAGCAATATTTTATTTTCATTAATTATAAAATCATGGATGTAAAACAACATAGATTATACTTACAAACTCAACAATTAATTTTTGATATGCCGCCAACATATACTCACAACCCTTAATTAACTTAGTGTCAATCAATTTTTCTAATGACTCTTCTTTGTATGTTAGCGCTTGTTTGAAGACATTCAAGGATGGGTGTTGTAAAACAACTTAAAATGTACAAAAAAAAGCGTAAGTTGTTATAAGGAAATAACAATTACTCACAAACTTTGCTATCAACCCTTTTCTTCCTTGCCATCCAATTTTATGTACATAATGAGTTCCATTTTCTTTTATTTTCTATAATAGAATATTTGAAAATTAGTATTTAATGTGTAATTAAGTATTTGTACCTAATAAAAAAATTCAATGATTACATACATTTGAATCACGTTGTTGTTGAGATAGTTCCTCCTGCGATACAATTATGTCCAATTCTTTGACCATCTCCTTGTACACGATTTTGAACATTCCTAATGACATATTTCAGATATCATCTTACTGGCATATTTCGGATATCAACTCATTATTCCTCTCGGATTTTCATAATTTTCCTAAAAAAACACATGACAATAAATTATTTTTATATTGATATATGAAAATTAAATATAAAAAAATTGATATATTAATAAATGAATACTTGTAAAAACAATAATAAAATTACACACCGATGAGAAGAAAAATTTAAAAAATTTAAAAACTTATGTGACAACATTTTTTGTGTTGTTTAGATGAGAACATTGGTGATATATTTTTTTTTATGCACCATATTTTTTTATTTTATTTTTTAAACTCGCTTAATCAATGCATTTCTTATACAGAAACTCACGGGTATGTTTCTGTCAAAAAGGCGCACTGGAAAAATGGAAAACATTTTAAAAAAGCATCAAATCAGAAACCATTTAAAAAAAAAAAGACAAGGAAGAGGGCCAACTATGTTTGGGATACGATCCAATAAGTGGTCCCTTTGCATCACATTCTAAACAATTATATATAGAAAAAAAATTCCATTAGATCTGAAATGTACCTAAAACAAAAATCCCTAATTCTGAAGTGATAGAAGGAGTTAAACCATAGGATAAATTTTTCATTCAAGTAAGCACAAATAAATAAGGGTTTAAGGTAAGTATGAATTTTTTTATTTTTTATTTTTTCTGAATGTAGAGTTTTGAGTGAATCACCATACCCTTCAAATCCTGATTTTCTGAATATTTTTTTTGTTCCAGAGTATTCTTCTGCTCCATAGTGCTCCCCGGTATGTCTCTCTTCCAAATATGTTTCTTGTAAATTTTTGCAAAATAATGAAAATATTGAATACCTTCTTAATATTTTTATTTTTTATGAAAAAGGTTTAGAGTGAATCACGATACCCTTCAAATTATCATATTCTGAATAATATTATGGTTCCAAAGTATTTTGCTCCTCCAAATTGTCTTTCCGTATGTCTCTTACAAGTCTCTCCCCTACAAAATTTTGCAAAATAATGAAACAATGGATAGCTTTTAGTATTTAAATGACTTATGAAATTCAATTCCTGCTCTTTTTTAATTGTTTAAAAAAATTGTTCTTTTTGTTTTTTACCTTTTCAGCATGACGATGCATTTATGTATGTCGCATCGGTGAGGAAATTTATATTATGTATTGGTGCATCCATATTATTTGATTCACCGGAGACATATAATTGTTTTTTATTAACAAAATCTACAAACACGGTGTGGTTGATTTTTCAATGCACTGGTGATTATTGTTAATATCTGCACCTGTGCCTTTGTGTTTTATAAGTGCACCAACATGCATTTAAAGTTATTTGAACTTTTATTTGCACACAAAATAGTATATTCATCTCAAATTATATTTCATGATGAATTCACATGACTTGCAATACTTCAATATACATTTTATGTTTTATGTCGCCTTATTCTTAAAAAATGGTTTCAAAACTATATTCAAACTCATATTATGGTATGGTCCTCAATATTTATTTTAGATATGTATAGGAAAATTTATTTCTCATTTTGTTGAAATGCAGGGAACAAATCTTATTAAATGATCAAATGGTCATTTCTTCAAATTCCATCCCATTCTATATTGTTCAAAGTCCATCGCAAAGTTCTCCCTTTCCATTTCCAGTAAGTTTAACTTATTTTATTTATGTTTCAATTATCTCATTGAAATTTTATTTATCCATGTAAACCTGAATAAAAATGTATCCAAATTTGCAGGATTCTAATTCAGAGTCGAGTACAGATGAAGAAAATATTCCAATACCGATTCAAAAGCGTCAAAAGGTCTTATCAAGAGAAACATACCGCAAGCAATTGGTAGATGAAAATTGACAACCACTTGACACTGCTAATTGTGACATTCCATTTTCCAACCGCAATACTTCTTGGTCGACGATGGTAATAATTGTTTGGTATAATGTAATTTGAACAAACAAATTATTGCATTGTGCTTACTAATACCATTGATGTACTAATGTTCAATATTTTTGAAATTAGTATTCTTCTGATAATGAGAAATATAACTACAATAAATTCCATTCCACCCCACAACAATGTCACCCGAGAGAACAGTGCAATGAGAGAACAACTCAAAGAGGAAGCGTACCAAGAATGGTTAAATCAACCACCTATTCAATTCTCACTATGTCTAGATTCACCAATTAGGAATGACTACAACAATGCTAGTAGTTCTTCAGAAGTTGGCAATGGATACAATCAAAAAGAGGTTGGTATGGATGATTACTTACAAGACACAAATGCCATGGAGACAATGTTTTTAGATGCATTCTAGAAAAATGAGCTTAGGGATGATGCTCATATCAATGATACCATTTTCGAAATCCTAAAATCCGCTTCCACCACCCCTCTCTTTGGACCTAGTACTTGGTCAAAGAATACCCATCTTGGGACAACAATGTTACTTTACAACGTGAAAGAAAAGTTTGGCATGTCAAACTCATGTTTCTTGGAAATATTGAGGTAATTGACCACCAAGTGCCATATATTAATTTTGCAAAATCTTGTCACCATAAAATCAACATTAGAAATGGTTTTTTTTATAAACATTAAATGACCTTGTACATTAATTATATTTCCCACTAACTGCGGGATATTCAAAGATAAGGTTCTTCCTAGTAGTTGTGAAGAGGTAGATAAGTTGTTGAAAATGTTGGGTTTTGAGTATATATCATATTATGCACATCTAAATGATTCTATTCTATATAGAGGATAATATGCAGACAAAGAGATATGTCTGAAATGTGGGAATGATAGGTACCATAAATCGAATAAAAATGGTAAATTGCATGGTCTTCCTCATAAGATATTGAGGAACATGCCTATAATCCCAAGGATTCAAAGGCTCTTTTGTTGCAAAGAATTAGCTATGTTTCATGGATGGCATGCCTAAAAAAAGGCGAGTCAGGAGTTATGTGAATCCCAATAGATTCAATAGCCATGAAGAATATTTATAATAAATGTCCATAAAAATTCAAGGACAAAGTACGAAGCCTACGACTCAACATAACACTGGATGGCATGATCCCATATTCCCTCCAATGCACCAACTATTTTTTTTGGCCTGTAGTAGTGATCAATAAAAATATCGTCCCATGATTTTCCATGAAAAATGAAAATATTATGTTGGATCTTACAGTCCCTGGTAGAAGACAAGTCAAGAATATGGATATCTAACTACAACCATTCGTAGATGAATTGAAGGAATTATGGGAAAGGATACATTTATATGATGTATCAATACCCATAAGAATAGAAGAGATTTTTATGTTGTATGGCATATATGCTTACACCACACATGATTATTCATGCTTAGGTGTTTTCTATGGTAATTAACATGTTTATTAATTTGTTTATATATGTAACAATATTTATTTGTATATTTTATTCGTTGTGATTGACATTCTATTATTAAACGCTAACTTGTTATGTCTACAATAATTTCGCAGGTCTTATAACTAAAGGGTATCATGTATGTAAATGTTGTGGACCTTCTCTGAAGGCTAGGTAGTCCAACCACCTATGAAAGACAATGTACAACTTCTCGAGGGTATTCCTCCCAAAAGAACACTCTTATAGAAGAAAAACATCTACTTTCAATGGTAAACCAAAGAGAACCCAAATGCCTGCAATAATGACACTAGCAGAATTGCTTAGAGCATATCAAAGAGAGAAGGAGAAGGATATTACATAAATGTTTGATTCAAATAGGGATCCTATGTTCGATGATCCATAATTTTTTGACACCTATGTTGAGAAATTTCCCATTGGAATGAAAATGAAATATATCTTTTATGAGCTCCTCTATTGGGAG
Organism: Picea engelmannii; assembly: GCA_009831015.1. Taxonomy (NCBI): domain Eukaryota; kingdom Viridiplantae; phylum Streptophyta; class Pinopsida; order Pinales; family Pinaceae; genus Picea; species Picea engelmannii. Next base: position 115,895 of record ML786381.1, on the reverse strand, counting down.
AATATTAAGATTTCCCACTTACTAGATCCCATGCATATGTTTAAAAATGTTTCATCTTATTTATGGAGGCACATATCATCAAAAGAAAGTGACACATTAGTTGTGAGGAGAGATATTATTTCTTAAAAATCTAAATATAAATATTGGTGTTGAGTATCAGTATTGACACTTCTATTACCCTATATTATCTATGTCTGAGTCAATTTTACCTATGATATGTGTATCTAATTGACTGTTTCATCCATAAATGTAATTAATGACCATGATCATGTGCAAAGAGAGGTAACTTATGATTAAGGCATGATTTGTTTAGTTTTCTTGAGTTAATTAGATTCAACCACTTGTCTACAACATCTGCGTCTATCTGACATTCAAATATAGGAATATCGAAGTTTATTTGTACCTTGAAAGGGGCGGTGCCTTCGCTCAAAGAAGATGCGTCGCCTATTGGTAGTCTCCAAAGGATTTGCACGAAATCATCCATCATCTCATTCCTCTATTGCCTGAGGGATTCCTCAATCAATAGTTTGAAAGGATCTCCTATCCTGTCATCTTTCTTTTCTCCTTCCATGAGAGGTCACTTGGATGTGCAAGAGATCTTTGTACTCCGACCTTGTTGGGGACATGCATTAAGACGACAAGGAGAAGACCACTCTGATACGACTAATCCCGATTTTATGAGCAGAATGAAATGACTACAAATTATTACCAAATGCTTAACACAAAATAACAGAGATATAGTAATACTGGTTTTCTATTCAATAAGCAAATAAGCTGAAACTATAAAATGCAACGGAAAACAAGCTTGCTAGAATGGTGGCGGCTTATCTCTAAGAAGAGATGTGAAAGCCGTGCTCATTCGCAAGAAGATGATTACAATGAGGCTCTCAAGGCCTTTTTACAATAAACAGGAGTTTCAAAAACCCTAAACATCCAAAAGCTTAACCCTAGGAGATGAAGCACCAAAAGTCATGTGGGCCCTATTTGGGTAAGTCAGTACATCAACTTCCCGGGGTCGTAACGTTTGCATACGATCTCCATTTTAGGCGTATGATAGCCCATTGGAAAGATCTATCCGAGGACTACAACAATTGCACAAAATTTTAGGATGAAATTTTGCAACTGCAACATACCCAAAAAAATTCCGTTTAGGGCCTCAAAACGGCTACGGAAGTTCAGGACCCAAAAAACTGCTAAAAATAGTAAATTATCAAAATTGCTAGAAAGTTGTTTTGAGCCAGCTGGAAAAGGTACTGATCCAGATTTTAAGAGAAGAACAAAATGACCACCGATTATTACCAAATTCTTAACACAGAATAACAGAGATACAGTAAAAATGGTTTTCTATTCAATAAGGAAATAAGTTGAAACTGTAAAATGCAGCGGAAAACAAGCTTGCTAGAATGGTGGCGGCTTATCTCTAAGAAGAGATGTGACAGCTGCGCTAATTCTCAAGAAGATGATTACAATGAGGCTCTCAAGGCATTTTTACAATAAACAGGAGTTTCAAAAACCCTAAACATCCAAAAACCTAACCCTAGGAGATGAAACACCAAAAGTCATGTGGGCCATGTTTGGGTAAGTCAGTACATCAACTTCCCGGGGTCATAACTTTTGCATACGATCTCTGTTTTAGGCGTATGATAGCCCATTGGAAATATATATCTAAGGAATACAACAATTTCACAACTCTGGAAGTTTATGAACTAAAAAATTGCTAAAAATAGTAAAATATCAAAATTGCTAGAAAGTTGTTTTGAGCCAGTTGGAGAAGGTGGGTGGCCACCGATATCCACCTAGATCAATCCTCCATCCTTAGGAATAAATGGTCTCAATTTCATTGAGTTACCCCATAAGATGAGTAAATTTCTGTTGAATTTGGCATCGGGTGAGCCACTTGCCTTGGTGCAGGAGCTTCCCTGCTTTGACGACTCGATAAAGTTGGATCCTTTGTTGTCGAGTGCCCTTGATCTGTGTGTCCACAATTTGATCACTGGATGCCTACTGTATGCAATCGGGGTTGAGCTCTGTTGGTGTCAGTTGTTCTGCTACGTCTAAGGTGTCCAATAATGGTGGGAAATAAGGTGGAAGGATGTCCACGTTGAACACTGCGTGCAGGCCAAGGAAAGGAGGAATGTTGAGTGCAAAAGCATTATCCCCCACAGCCTTGGTGATGGTGTATGACCCATATCAGAGTGGGCAAAGATTCCGATGGGGTTCTATAAGGAATTCTTTCTGCAAGTGCAACCAAACTTTGTTGCCCACCTGAAAATTATGTGGAACCCGATGTTGATCATGGCGCTGCTTGTACTTGTCATTAGACTTATGTAGGATATCTTGAACCTGTTGACGGATGTGCTAGATCCTCTCAATGAATCGAGTGGATTTTTCAGCCTCATTTGGAGTAGGAGAGGATTCGGTTGAGGTGACTGCAAGGGGAAGTGCAACATCTATGGGACCTAGTGGTTGGAATCCCAACACCACCTGAAAGGGGTTGTGGTCGGTTGAGCTATGCAGGGCTCGGTTGTAGCTATGTGTTCGCACTCTTTTCGTCGATGTGTGGGAAAAAAGTGAGTGCTTACATGCCTAGTTGGGCTCTGCTAGTCATGACAGCTGTATGGTAAACGGTTAGAAATAAAACAACTAAGCTATTAACAAGAATTAAACAAAAACTAAATGAAACTATGAGCATAGAAATAAAAATAGAAAACAAATAACAACAGACCAATATCACAAATGTATAAGCTGGTCTGATAGATGAAATCCAAAGATACACAATGGAGAAAGAGGACTTGGGTCCCTTCCCTCTCCAATGGAAGGCTCTTGAGGCCCTCAACTGATTGCTCTCCTTACAAAGAAAAG
>ML786381.1:84191-103072 GCA_009831015.1 Picea engelmannii | reverse complement strand
ACATTGAATAGCTGAGATTTAAGTTGAATGTGGATGATGTCACCCTTGGGATAATTGCAAACAATTAATTATGTGCCTAATAACTCTAAAACACTCTTGTACCACTTGCCTTCCTTATACTCTAAAACTGTCAATGAGCAGTATACATAATTCTAAATATTTTGAGTAATATAATAAAAAGGAAGTATCAGGAAGTACAAGTAACCCACTGGGGTACTGAACAGGCCTGCTGGCAGCGGGGCCATGCTCATATGGTAGTAAGGTAAACCCGTCGGGGTACTGAACAGGCCTGCTGGCAGTGGGGCTATACCGGGTAAAGGGAGTTGAAAAACATAAAGTGACACACTTAAAACTAAAAATAAACCCTTGGGTATCATTCTAAAGAAATCATTATCAAATCAAGGCTAGGATAGAACCTTTATATCTCTCGGATGATGTTCTTAAGAACCTTCAAGTATCCACTTTAGAGTTCTATCTTTAAAATAAATAGGTTTGCATGAGAAGTGGGACCCTCATTATATGTAATTCACCTTACCTAAACAAGAAGAGCTTAATCTCTACAAACTTGGATAAGAAACAAGTTAATCATCTTGGGATGTATTCTTTTATGTGTTCCTCTCTTCAAATGATATCTAAATTATGCTTATATCACTTTTGTTTTAAAGGTAATCTAGCCAAGGGGGCCCATTAGTCAAAGTCATTATGAAAACTCTTGGCCACTATCCTATAATCATATTAGAGTCACATCCAGCCCTTTATCCCAACTTTGATCGAAAATATATTGGATAAGACTTAACTTCAGGGAATGCTTGATTGAGTGAAGAGTATCATCAATTGTGAAACTTTGAAGATCATTGTTGCATGAGGACATGCAATGAATTAAGCATGGGGGAATGTTGAGTATCAATATTGACACTTCTATTATCCTACATTATCTATGTCTGGGTCAATTTTACCTATGATATGTGTATCTAATTGACTGTTTCATCCATAAATGCAATTAATGACCTTGATCATGTGCATAGAGAGGTAACTTATGATTAAGGCATGATTTGTTTATTTTTCTTGAGTTAATTCGATTAAAATGGTTGATTTTGTATGATCCTAATCACTTTGACTCTTAAGCAGCATGATCTGGTGCTCAGTCTATTCTGGTACCAAGGCTCCACCTATTCTGATACTAGCCCGTGCTAATCCGGTACTAGAAATAATTCAAAATTTTGGAAAAGTTCTAGAGGAAAATCGGGTGCATGGGTTTTGTCCACAGTGATGTTTTCATGTGGACATGTGTGTAATAATTCACTCATATTTCACGTGTGTACCTCCAGCTCAGGGAGAATGATTCTGTCAAAATTATAAAAAAAACTCAAATTGCCAACTTACGCCTCGATTTACGTGCATATGGTATCAGATCTAGAAATTATAATACATGGGTTTTGTGCATAATATGACAAATTGAGTATTAAAAGGGACATGTTTCAAAATTGGATTTTTTTTGGGAGATATGGGTGGGGGACCAACTCGAATCTACCCAAATTGTTAAAAAAACACAGATTTTTGGGATTTATCCTAAAATTGTTAAAAATGTTTTCTTAGTTTGGGGATTCGGTTTCATCCATTCCTCCATGGATTTTATGTATAAATAAGACCTCATAGGTCTGAGTAGAGAGGAATTATCATGATGTAAGAATGGTTCTTAAAGGAAAATTGTTATGATGTAGAATGGATTCATGAAAAGACTCTTTTTGTAAGCCTACTTGTTGGAGATTATTGCAATATTGAAATAAGTGATTTTCTCTCTCTCAGAAGTTAACATCTAGTGATATAAAAGCTTCCATGTTGGCATCGACAAGGGCCACCGATCTAGCTTGGTAAACTTATTGTGAATTGTTAGTGTAGATTTTGATTTCATGTATTTGTTATTTTGATTTCATGTTATTTTGTTTGATTTCACTCTTCGAATTTGTTGCATGGTAATGAAAGAATAGTTGGATATCCATATTTCACCATACATGAGCTTTAATGGAGCATCCCACTTGTTAGTTTAGTTTCTTCAGGAGATAGATCTTAAGTTCATCTTTTCATTTGATGAGCCTCTAATGAACAGATTTGCCACCTAAGAAAGAAGCCTTTGATTCATTGTTTGCTTGATAAATTTTGTTATCACTTCTCTCTTATAAGTTTGGAGTTGTATTGTTGAAGTGTACCCAGATTTGATTGCTAAGAGTAGCAGCTACAAAAAACTAATTCAAATTCCATCTTTCCACTTCATGCGCTTGTAAATGGACAAGGCATTATTTGGGCGAAGATTTTGAGTGCATGATTGCAAGTTTTTCTTTCTAATTTATGAACTGTGTGAAGAGTGTTATCTTTGAAGTGTGAAAATAGAGTATTGGCTTTTTATATGTTTTTCTTGATTGAACTATACTGATCAAACATAGGAACATATCTCTCATCGACATATATAGTGCATCAACTCTTTTGATTACGAATCCTGGTTGATAATTTATGTTTGGTAATATATTATGCAAGTAATTGCACCAACAATTGGCTAAGACAAACAATTAGAGGAGAGGTTGGTCCCTCTTGGCCTTTCAAATAAGGTGATGCCCCGTGGATTTTGAATAAAAAAGATCTTTATTTGGGAAAGGAAGTTATATTAGGTGTGAAGGTGCCTTATTTATATGGGTCTTCCCTATGACGTTGCTTCAATTTGTGTCAAGACCGTTTTTCGGGGTTGAAATCACATGACCATTTGAACCTTCTAAAGGTACAACATATGTCAAAAATATGATTTTATTATTTGTAATTTTTATTTTTATGCCATGGGATAAAACATAATTATTGAATTCCCCATGACCTAATGCATGCCATATCTAAATTATCTGCATTTGTATGTTGGATCACATCAAAGGAGATTGATATGGCTAGCATTCCACAGTGGCATCAAGAGATAGTTGATATTGTTTGTATGTTTGAGAAGGAACTAAGGTTGAGTTTCATGGACTTGTAGGTTCATCTTATAATTCACCTAGTAGATGAGTTTGAATTATTCAGGGTGGTCTCCTATCGTTGGATTTTCTTTTTACAGAGGTACATGACGAAATTGAAAGGATTGTTCGTGAAAGGGAAAAACCTAAGGGATCTATGGTAGAGCAATACATATAATATGAGTGTTTCTATTATGCCAGTGAGTGCATCAAGCAGATCGAAAACAAACTAGGTGCAATGATTTGGGAAGACAAAAGGTATGAACACAAAAGATAAGGGGAGCTTCTCCAAATGAATGGAAAAAGGTGTTTGATAAATAGTAAGTGACTTATTGTTTGTCAAATTTCTACATAGTAACTATTCATACTAAACTTCATAATGTATATTTTCATGATATCATATGCACTATATGTTGGTTTGATTTCATGAATACTTCAATGAATTCATAAATTGACGCCATCGATAAATTCATTCTTTTCAATTCGGAGGCAACACAGTTGTGGGTCACATTGTATAAACAAAATAGGAGGAAATGGGAAAGTGATAGGAAATAATTCATATGGTTGAATGGTAGAATCATGCCTTATCCCGATCATTTAAAAGAAAATATCACAATGATATGCCCCAACAGTCAGGTTGTTGACCAAGTGAAAGAGAAATACGGTGCATCCGTCTGTTACCCGCGTGAAGAAGAGGATGCACTAAACATAGGGATCGGTTGCAACAACTCTGTAATAATCAGTTTGTGTACATAATTTTTAACTTGTAATGCACATTTAAATTGTAAGTACATCTATATTATTTTATATTTTAATGGTCAAGTTATTAGACACATATTGACACTATGATTTGTTCATTTTTTATAGGTGCATTTGTTCCCATCTATGTGGGAATATGGACATCATTTTCACATTGAGGATGTCGATGATGGACACATCACACAAGATAGTGGCATGTAAGTTGAGTTCGATCAATATAGTCGTGCAAGCCATCGCGATCAAAACACCATATAGGAGAAGTTAGATTACATCGGAAAGATACAAGAGATCATTCGAGTGGACTTCTCTTCTTTCCAATGTGTTATTTTTAGGTGCAAGCGGTGGGACACCTTTGATCGAAATAATGTAAAGGAAGATCATGATAGTGGGATGATATGTATCAACTCTAAAAATATGTGGGATGAAGCTAAGGAGCCTTATGTTTTCCCAAAACACTGCAACCAAGTTTTTTTTTACCCGGATGTGTTGAATAGGGATTGGTGGTTTGTATTAAGACATGACCCTAGATCAAAACATATTTTTGAGAACAACAGTGTTATCATGCCAGGCGAGGAAGATAGTGAGAGTGATGACAACAAAGAGTGATATGTACATGTTTTATTTCATCTTTAATACCATTGTTGTATCTTTTTTTTATATTCTTTATTTCGCTAATTATATTGTTTTCTATTCATCTTCTGACAGAGGAAATGTTAAGTTAATTACAACAAATCTTTGAACAATTTTAGTTGGTTAACAATCAGTTTGATTCGTAATGTGTTTGTCTTTCAAATCATTTATGATTGCATGGAACATTTTTTACTTGAACATATTTATATGTCGTTGCATACATTAAAAAATGTTTCATCTTCTTTAAGTATTTCCAATTGTGAAATCCTGAAAAAATGTTAAATGTCCGGTTGAACTTTTAATGGGATATGAAATTATACTTTTTATGTTGATATAATTAGATGTAATGATATGGTTGATATGCATGTTTAATCGTACAACATTTTTTAGGATATCTTAACATGATGATTCAAAAACTGAGTTCATGTTCATTTGTTTTGTAGATTTAAAAGTAGGATTAATAAAAAAACGTGGTTTTTTTCTTTTGAAAATATTTATAAAGTTATGCCCCCAATGTTGAGTAAACCCACAATTAATGAAGTAATATTTTAAAATTTGATAGAAATCAACTTACAAAATAATGACAAAAATAACAATAGGAAGATTTGCATTCATAAAATGTTAAATCCAATAGAATGTTTATCATTGGAGATCATAATATTTTTATAATAACAATTTATAGTATAGAAGAGTCTATTAACAAAGAGTAATTAGTACAATGGAAAATAATATTTATTCATATGTAATTTGTTTTTTGAAAAAAGAAGAAGTTAGAATTAATATGTATAATGAACTATCTATGCAATTATAGTTTCAATTTTATAATTACAGTTTAAACCATTTTGAGCTTTGTAATTTATAAAAATAAACATGATAATGATAACCATCTTATAACAAACATAAACATCATCTACAATACACATTTATATTCACTAGCTAACATCATCTAAATATATATACCTCTAGAACATATAAACATCATTAATTAGCTAGCACACATATCTAATAATTTAACAGGGAATCATCATTGTGATCATGTCTAACAAAATACAATCATTTTATAACATCATCATCACACACATCTAACAATCATTATTTAACATGCACATCTATCAAGGACATTTATCATTAAACATATCTAACATGACCTAAAAATGTATACATCAACATCAACATATTATACATTAATTAAGTATATCATCATGATCAACATGAAAAATGCACATCTAATGAACAATATTATAACATACACATCTATCAAACACATTAAACAAACATATACACATCTATCAAGCACATTAAACAAACATATATAAAATTACCTAACAATATAGACATCAACGCCAACATATAAATTAAGTACATCATTAACATGATCAATAGAAAAACAAATATATGTGTGTGTGTGTGTGTATATATATATATATATATAGCATGGACAAGTCAAATAACTTCTATAACATATCTGGTCTAGCTGGTGGGATAATTTGCATATCTACAACAATAGTGGAGGCTTGGTCTATAGAGGAAGATGATGGATGATGAATAGGTCATGTCTGCTCATCTAGGTGAGGTGAAAGAGGATGAGCAATATCTATTGCCTCCTCATGATGAGGTGAAAGAGGAGGATGAGGAGTATGTGTTGCCTCCTCATGATCTGGGTGAGGTGAAGGAGGATGAGTAGGATGTAGAGAAGGATGCTCACAACCACTCTCATCAATCGATGAGATGCTGGACGAATGGTTCGTACTAGAATAAGAGTTGTTCCTATCATTGAGAGCCCTTCTCACTATTAGTAGCCTAGAAGCTCCAATGATATCATGCATAAGAGGCATCAAATCATGCATCATCTCCATCCAAATATCCTAGAGCATAGGATCTTCCATGATGTCTCATATTAGGGCAGAGTGGATTCCCACCTCAGCCAAAAGTACAAAGATTCGGTCTCCCAACTCCAACCTGAATATGGTATGGGGCCTACAACGCATGCCACCAGGTATCTGCATGTGAGGACCTTGACCCGCCATGGCCTCAAGCATCATCTCCTCCTCATCATCTGTTGGGGGGGGGGAAGGCATGTCCCCCGTGAAAGTGTCAATATCTCCAATATATATAGTACAAAAGAATAATTACAAAGTTAATTCATTAAACAATTTAATAAAACAAGTTAAGGAATGTGCCATAAATTTATTTTTTTCTAATCAAGTAAGAAAATAAAATGAAACTATATTAATTTAAAAAAAACACTAATATTACCTCTATTATCTGGTGGCTCGTCTATTGTGAAGAGGATGTTCGGACATCCTCTCGAATCCAAATCAGCGTAAGGACATGGCATCATGAAAAACATGTGATTTGCCACACTGCCTAGTAGCCCTAGTGTGTTTGGTGCAATCCTTGCTGGAAACTTCGCCTGGCCTCTCTTGGACGTCATCTCCCCCCACATGTGCATTCACACATGATTCCTAGGCCTAGGAGGTTGATGGAAAAAATTCAGACTCGTCTCTGGAAACCTCTCAAAAAATAAGCAAAACAACTCTGAGGAAAATGAGAAGTTTGACCTCCCATGTATCATAGCCCGACACTTCTCGTGCGTTGTACAAAACTGTCATAAACAAATGGCATAGCATATGATACAATGTGGTTGTTGTACCAAAGAATCAATATAATACAAAATAAGGTAGCTAATGCACTGCCTATCACTGGTAAAATGGGATATGGTACCCACTAAGAGTGAGAGGCACCTAACCTCCTCTACACCGAAAGAGATGATTTTTAGCTTTCCACTAGACACCTGGAAATCAGCTGGGGATAGCACCTCAAACCCAATATATCGTTGAGATTACATGAGCTAACTATCAAAGGTAACACCTAATGGGACATCTAGGAACTAGCGAAAATCCTCCCCTCTCTTGGATAGCCCAGTGATAAAGTAAACATCCTCCTTAGTGGGATGGTACCACTGATATGGAACCACATGTAAATCCTGTCGACGGACATCCCATCGACGGATCAGATGAACCAACAAACCAAAGTTCCCCTTAATGGATGTAGCCTCCTCATAGTACTTAGGTATTTCTACATACCTCAAGAGAGCATCAGTCGCTGGATTAATAGGGAAAAGGTACAAATCCCTCTCCCTCTCCCTCACCTCCCATTCCCATACAAAATTGTACAAGTCCACCCTTTGCTCCTGCTGTTGTTGTTTCTCTCTCCACTCATGTCTCTACATGATTAACATATAAAATACATCAGCCTCACTCATACATAAAACATTAAAAAATATATATTGAAGGGTAAATTTAACTATAAATAAAGAAAAATAACTTTCTTCAAAAATAAGATAATTGCATTAACGGTGCGCCAAAAAAATATTCATGCATTGTCCACAGTGCGCCCATATATATTGTGAATACCGTGACCGGTGCGTTAGTGTACAATAATGCACCAAACAAAAATGTTCCACTATGTCATGGAGCATGTAATGGTACTGCACCGGGTGCTACACTAAAAACAATATAGCCCAGTGTGTTATGTTTATCATATGCACTACTTAAACCAAAAAAAATTAAAATTTTAAAGAAGGTAAACATCTATTTAAACTTAGCAAAAATATGTGGTGTGTATACATTCCCTACATGTGCTAGTGCATGTAACTAACATATTCACACCGTCACATAAACTTTAACAAATTTTCGAGTATTGAACTTTATAACACTGCGTTCCAGTCGTTCTTATCACACCGCACACGGTGCCACCAAAAAAATTACTGGGTGCACTACAACACAATTTTATATTTCTTAGCGATTCTTTTGGTAAACAGGAAGACCCTGGTGCACACATTTACCAATGCACTATGTAAAATATATATGATAAGGGTGGTGCACTATGTACGTTAACACCTCGGTGTGTTAGCTATACTTTGACGCACCAGCCCACTAGTTAAATTATTTTCTTCGGTGCATCATTAAAAGAATGCACCAATGCGTTTATGTTTACCAATGCGCCATCGAGAAATTTAACAAGGTACATGGTGCGCCCTATAAATTTATAGGTCACACCGTACACGGTGCGAGCCTTGAGCCTTGAATGCACATCACAATTTTTTTTTGTTTTAACACTTAAAATTTCACTCAATTTTAAATTCTAAACCGATGAAAACTTAAGTTATGAAGAAACAAGGAGATTACCTAGACATTTTGTTGTCGGGGAGGCATGGTTGCGACATACTAAAAAAAACTAAATTTTCCCAACGTTTGGAAACATTTGAAATGCATGCACCCAACAAAAGATGAAAGGAATGAAACCAAGGAATGCATCAATGGAAGGGTGCTTCATATAGTAAAAGGTTTCACCGATACTTTTTATCTCTACATCATTGAGAATGGTAAAAATGATTTTTACAGTTGGTAATTGTTTTTTAATAAATCTTTGTTCCAGTGCGCTTGATTCACAACTGCACTAGGCCATACATGTTTAATGATCACACCATTTATATATTTAAAAAAAAAAATCCCTAGCATGGTGCATTTCTGTTTGTGTGTGCAGTGGTGCATATATGACTCCATAACGCACCGCCTTTTATTTTTTTGAAAAACTACAATAGTGTGAAAATTTTTGTTTAAGCATGACATAGTGTGGTATAAAAATAGATGCCCTGGTGCGCATGGGTTTACAGAGTGCACCACCTAAATTTGGAAATTAACCCTAACACAGTGCTCCATATTTTAGCACTGGTGTGCATCGATGCGCATGATAGAATCTAGGGTTGTGTGCATGATAGAAAGGAGGGCACTGATATAATTTTTTAACACATTCTTACGTTGTTGCGTAAATATTTTTTATTTAACCATATGACGGTGCACTCTACCAGTGCTTCCATTGTTATGCTTTGCATTGTGTATTTTTAAAAGAACGTTATTACAATGCGTCATTATGTCCTGGTGTGTCCTTATTTTCATACCGCACTTGGAAATATTGTTCTTTATTTGAAATAACCCTGCTACGGTGCGCTATTTTTTAGGGCACCGATGCCCTTGTTGTCGAAAATGCATAGGTGCGTTGTGTACTTATAAAATAACCAATGCAAAAACATTGCTAAAACCTCTGGTCTCTCACCTCTGCTAGTATCATCTTCTATAAATGGATTTTTGGGATATTTTTATAGGGGCGTCAACAAAAATCTACACTAGAGGCTCTTTTCCTTATAGTGCGAGTGTGCGATGATATATGAGTCGTCAATCTTTCGGGGTCCAAAAAACTATTGATGTTTCACTTTTATCTTGTGGTCTTGTGGTAAGCTCTCTGGCCAATAGACTTAGGCATTTTCGCATGTGACAATCCCCTTTTGGACCTCTGATAAGAAACCAAGGGATTAATTGTTTTCCTTATGTGTACAAGGGCTTGCATTTTCTTGTTGTTTCTTCATTTTTTATTTGGAAAATTTGACACTTGATTGTTTAGAGGCTATGGTGATCTGTCAGACGAAAAGAATTTCCTAGACTTAGCACCAAGAAAATACTTGAATACGTTCATCAATCCAGAGATGTCATTTATTAGAGTTGAGCCAAAGACTTGGGTAGGAGGATTGGAGAAATCAGGGATCCTGACCTTGTTACGAATCCATCATTTAGGTAGGAGCATCGATATTAACACTTGCGTGAATATGATGTTATGTTTCATCCATGGGGTATATCTATGGCTCGATAGATATCTGTCCATTGACATAGAATTGATTGCATGAGTAACTAGATTTCCTATTCCAGGGGAGGACCCATCACCCCTATTTTTAGACAAGTCAAACAAAAAATAATTATTGAAGAATAGGACATAGAAGTTCGTAACGTTTAAAGGAGCACATGATCTCGATTTAGGAAGTATAAATGAGGAATGCATCAAGTTTGCAATGGAATTGTTAGCCTGAAAATTTCTATGAAAGTGTCATGAGCATCAAATACCAATAGGTGTGATAGCAATAGCAACAAAGTGCATCAAAGGCGTACATATGAATTGGGTAACTTTCTTAGTCATCCAATTCCAGGTAGACTACAAGGAAGTCCAAGATAGAGGTATGGATTTTAGCAGCTAGATATGCCAACTTATGGAATACTACACACAAGGAAATACAACATGATAACAATATATCCTTTTATATATATAAGGAGGCCATTTGTGAGACCATTCAAAAAATACTGTGGATTTTACCACAAATGGTAGAATCATACAAGCCAGTTGCACGATTTAAGATAGGGCACCATCACATGTATATCCAAGAAATGAAGGACACAAGTAAGGAATGGTTTCCCACATGATAGAGGGTCATTGAATAAGAGATGAGACACATCATGGAAGACTGGGATGCTAAGTGGAAGATCCCACTAACATAAAAAAAGCATCCTAAGACGTAAAAAATAGAACCAAAAGAGATAGGAGATGATGAATAAGAAGACAAACAGGAAGGAAATAGTGCAGGAACAACACATAAGATGGTACTATGCACAGAGAAGGAGCGAAAGGAGCAAGATACATGAAAATCAATACCAAAAGGATAGAAGAGGAAAACAGTTAAGGAAGTAGCCACACAAGCCCTTTCAGAGAAAGACTTAGAGAATATTGCAGATCATGTAAAGGAAGCTATTGATGACTCTTTTGAAAACACGACATAGAAGCATGAAGAAAATCATTTGGATGTGAAAGCGCAATTTTTCACGTTACGAAATATTTTGGAAATAACAAGACTAAGAACAATCAACCCAGGAAAAAAATTAGAGATGATGAATACAACAGAGATGACAGAGGCCCACCTGACGAAAACCCACTTAGTGGAAACATCCAGAGATTGTCGAGTAATGAAACTGGCAGCAGGAGCATCATAGTTTCCCACAAAATAATTGAAGGAGAAACAAACGACACTTAATCACATCGACTTAGTGCTGTCTCAACTTCCTGTAGAAGTTTTATATGGCTTACAGAAAATTGTAATGGAGGAAATTCAAGTGCGCGCAATGTCAACATCAATGGAGTTGACATAGGAAGTTGAAGATATGGTTGCATTATAGGAAGAATGCAATCAACTTAGGCTTGAGAGAGATGAGGCTACGTAGAGAAAAAAGAGACTAAAACAGGCAGTACAGGGGGTTTACAATACCATTCTCGATGTGTTTATATGGGAATACGTCCCATTAGAATCACATGTTACAAAGATTGGCGAAGCTATTCAGGTATTCTTCACAAATATTAATGATCTGAGAGTGCTCCAGATACCGAGTTCACCACCAAAAGAAAAGAAACTAAGAGAGAATACAGTGACAATGATAGTAGCGAGCATTAAGAGTTTAGTAGAGGAGTGTGCGAAATTGTATGACGAAAGCACACGATTGTGGATGCAACTGACAGAAGATGAAAAGATGCAATAAATTGGGAAGCAGTTCAAGGCTATGCAGAATAGTGTGAAAAAATTCAAGGAAACCATGAGAACTTTGCCAACAAAAGAAAAGACGAATGCACCTGCAGAGAATGGGCAGTTATACTTAAGGACATGAGCAAATTAGGAGAAAAACATTAGGATCATGCACAAAATATAGAATCATTGCAGGAGGAAGTGTTCATAATAACATAAGAACTTATAGTTGCACAAGGTGTCACAAGGTAGGAAACACAAGCGAATAAAGTGAATTTGAAGATACATATTACAGTAGAGCTAGAAGAGGGAATTTTACAACAAGAAACACAAGTAAAAAAAAAGGTCGATACTTATAAAGAAACATTTCAGAAGTTGTTGATGACTTGGAAGCAAGCTTGAAGTGGCTTGGGATGAGCGAAAGGTTAGTGTTGGGGGCTTTTTGGGCTGGGCCATTTTGGGTAAGTTTTGGGAATCATTTAGGAGGGAACCATGCAACAAGTCATCAAAGGAGTAGTGCACACAGAATAAAGTTAGCACATTTTTCCGAGTCATCGCATAAAAGGTGAAAGTTATTTAGGAGTTTTGGGAGATTTTATCCACATTGTAATGGGATAAGCTCCAATGTATATGTATAAATATGTAATGGGTTTTGGGTAGAAGAGAAGAGAGCATAAGGGAATGAGAGGATAATTAGTTTATTAGCTTGTAAGTTCAATACTGTATTTTTGTTGAGTTGATGATTATGACCTGACTAAAATATTAGCTGAGAGGCATGTGTGCACTGTAGCATAGAATGACCTAGGAAGGTTTGGTTTTTTACTCAATATCATTGTATGAGAGCAATGCACACCCATTGTAAGAAATACTATGAATTAATAATATAAGAATCCAATCATTGTGTACGTATCCTAGTTTGGGGTGAACCATGTTAAATCCTTATGTTCTGATGTGTATGTTGTTATAATGTGTTTTAATTTTTATTCATTGTGCACATAGAATGGATGATTAATGATGAGTATGAATATGTTTATAATAGTTTTTTGCATATATTGAATGGTTAAGTATGATGTTGTGTAAGATGATATGGTACCATTATGGTTTGTTGCATAGAATATATGAATGAATGTTAAGTAAACAGTAAGGATGAATGCCTCACTTTCCCCCATGATTGCGGAAGCCTCATTCCTATAGTCTCCATAGGTATTGTTATCGCGAAATTTGTACTTTGATAAAAGGTAACTTAAAAGGAATGAAAATTGGCGTAACTTGAGATTATCCTATCACTCTCACCTCAATAGGATTCCTCATTCTATTTAGGGTTGTAGGCCCAAGGGAGACATCCCTGGTGACCTGGGGGTTTGAGAAGAAAAGGTTAAAATGGATAATAAAAGGTCCCCTCTCACAAGTCACCATTGATTAGAAATTCATGGGGTTATAACCAATGAAGTGATAATAAATCAGGGTGTACCTTCCTAGAACAAAGAAACAAGAAACTATATATATTGCAAGTACAACTAGCTCGTTAGGACTTCATAAAACCATAGAATTTCTAAAATAAATCAATTGGATTATAATGATGAAGTAAACATAAGTTTATAACAAAACTATTTATGAGGCAATACTTCACAACACATTCCTTGAAACAGATTCAAAATGACTAATAATAATCAACCATTAACATCATAATATTTATTAGAAGCAAACAAGGCAATGCATTAATAAGCCTTTTCAATTGCTTTTAGAAGATTTTAATCCTGCAATGTATGGATGTATCTTAATTTAGTAACAACAACAATAATGTTAGTAGGTTAGGATATTCTAATGTTAGTAATGGTTAGTAGGAAGCTCAAGGTCTAGGTTTTGATGGTTGTTTTGATCAATCAATCAATAAGAATACTTAGAGTAGTGCTTTAGGGAAAATGGCGTCAATGATATGGAAACAAATGTTGAAGGAAAATGATGACAGTAGGAGAGTCACATGCAAGAGGCACATATATCTGGAGTATTGGTAAACCAAGGCTCCAAATATCAAACCCGAGGGGAAACTAGCTACTAAGGTGTAGGTAACCCTAGGCCTTAGTATATTTTCCTCCCTATTTAACTCAATGATGAAGCAAAAAACAACTAAGATGAAGCAAATAAAACTAGGGTGTTGCAATGGCAAGGCCCTAACAAATGCTTCAAGAAAATCATCCTTTTGACAAGATATAGTAGGTGAAGGATTTTAAAGCTAGGACAATAACATGTGCTAGTCTTCCTAGGGTTTAAACAATCAATTTCATAATATTTAATGTAAATTCAAGATAAATAATAATATAACCATTCAATGAAGAAAAATTGCAGAAATATCACTTACATACATCAAGAATCATCAAGAAACATCCTAGTTGAATATTTCCACCAAGAAACTTATCAAAATACTCCAAGATTTATCCTTCCTCAACAAGTGGAACTAAAATTTCAGCCAAGTAACCCTAAAGCACTAGTCTAAGTATTCTTATTGAGTGGTTGATCAAAACAACCATCAAAACCTATACCTTGAGCTTTATACTAACCATTTATAACATTAGAAGATCCTAACCTACTAACATTATTGTTGTTGTTACTAAAGTAAGCTACAACCATACATTATAGCATTAAAAGATTCTAAAAGCAATTGAAAAGGTTGATTAATGCATTGCCTTGTTTTCTTCTATTTATTATGATGTTAATGGTTGATTATTCTTCGTCATTTTGAAGTTGTTTCAAGGCACTTTTTGTTAAGTATTGCCTCATAAATATATTTGTTATAAATTTATGTTTACTTCATCATTATCAACCAATTTCTTTATTTGAGAAAGTGTATGGTTTTATGAAGTGCTAACCGATAATATGTACTTTCAATATATATAGTTTCTTGTTGATTTGTTCCATGAAAGTACACCTTGATATGTTATCACTTCATTGGTTATAACCATTAATTTTTTTTATCAGTGGTGACTTGTGAGAGGGGACCTTTTCTTATCCATTTTGACCTTTCCTTCTCAAACACGCATGTCACCAGGGACATCTTCCCTGGGCCTACAACCCTAAATAGAAAGAGGAATCCTATTGAGGTGAAAGTGATAGGATAACCACAAGTTATGCCAATTTTCTTTCCTTTTACCTTACATTTTATCAAAGTACAAATTGTGTGATAACATTTTGGCGTCATTCTTGGGGAACACTGAGTCAATTATCCTCAAAGACAACACTTATCGGTATGCCTTTCCTAAAAAGAATTTACTTTTCAATTCTTACCTAGCAACTCCACTTAGGGTGATCCCCTGATCCCTTTGATAATTTCAAGAAAATTATCTAGTGACTCCACTAATGACGAAACCAACCCTGACTTCACAATGGGACCTGAGAAACTGTAAACCCTTGGACATGAGTTAAATCCCTGGATACCCTAGGAAAATTCCCCCTAAGTTAGTAAATTGGCTCCCTATATCCACTAGTAGTGATGGGGAGAGAGTCGACTACCACATCAATGATTTCTAGGATTTCTTTATATTACACCCTATCAATGACGATGCAGAAGATTTGGAAATGAAAATCTTCTCTGCCACTCTTCACGAAAATGCTAGGAAGTGGTATGACAACTTCTTTGATGTTAGCATCACAAATATGGAACAATTGGAATAAAAATTTCTCAAAATATGGGGAATTTAGTTGGAAGACATCCTAGTACCACTAAAAAGACTTAAGAATATAAAACAAACTGATAATGAAAATATCAGACAGTTCCAGGATAGGTTTGAGGACATACTATTTCAAATTTCTAAAAATCATCACCCTGAGGACAAGTAAATTGTTTACCTTTATACCAATGCACTCTTAGTTCATCTAGGGTTTCCCATGAGTAAAAAGGGCCCAATAACGCTCGATGAATCTCACAACATGGCTACAAGAATCAAGGAAAATATTTCATTGTTCCATGTAAGACACCTCTATACCTCAGACACTCATAGTTTGGAGAAATTAGTTTCCCTTGATACATTTACTATTGATTTCCAAAAAGGAGGAGAATAAACCACCGACCAACAAGAAGCTAATGGGAAGGATACTAATGCGGTTTTTGAGTTCCACAGGGAAGAAAAAGGGGTTACTCATTTTTTTTTCATGAATAATGAAGATGTGGTTGAGGGGCTGGAACCAGAGGATATCGAAAATGATGATGAACTGTTGATGTTTCCTCATCCCTCCGATGAAGACACCAAAAATTCCATTTTTCTTGCACAAGAATAAGAGGATGAAGTTCACCACTTTCCTTTTCAGGATTTTGATAATACCTTATTCTATGATTCAGAAAGTGAAGGAGAAATGGAATCTTCAGGCAAGGTAGATACTCCTTCTTGTTCAATTGAATATGTATAAGAAATTCTTCCATTTGATGAAGTTATCCAAATACTTGAAGCTCCTGCACAAGAAGAAGTAAGCAAGGTGAGTTGTTTCCCTTTCCAAATTTTTAATGATTCTTTACCTTATGATGTGAAAGTGAAGAAGTGTTGGATGTATTAACCCCCTCATGTTATGACAAATATGATGACTTTGTTGATAACATTGATGACTTCATACATGTATGGAAGAGTAAATGGGATGTGACTGGATATGATGGGGATCACATTTACGACATTGAGGATCATTTCCAAAAGTTTTCTTTACAAATATCATATGACATTACTAATTTTGAAAATTGGCAAAAAGGGGATGGTATGATTACAAACCTTTTTCAGACACCCAAGGATGACCTGGTGCTATATTATCCTAATGATTTTTGGTCATACCTTGAATATTTCGATGATTATTCCTATGATCACTTGGATTTATTCCACGAAGAAGATTATCAACCACCATTGTGCTCAGATATTGATAGAGGTAAGGACAACGTTTTCCCAAAGAAGGATCCTTGTGATGATGTTTTCCATCCCCCTTCCTTTATCTTATCTTTCTATGTCATTAAAGGTGTATTTGGGAAGTATAACCTTTGTATTAAGTTTCCTTTGAGGAAAACCCTAGAATTTAAGGGTAGGTTAAATATCTCAAGAAGAAGTTTGTCATCTCATTATTTCATACTTCCCTTAAGAACTTTTCAGTCATCCTCTAGGTTCTTGCTATTTCCTTCCAAGACCTTAGATTGTTAAGACTTCCAAGGTAGCCAAGCTTCAGACTCTTTGAGTCAGTCTATTGAACCTTTGACTTTTCACGATCCCTTTCTGAGATGGATTGAGCACTATCCTGAGAGTATGAATTGGAATGATTTTGTCCCTCCCTCTCTCATCCATGAGCTAGAATTTATGGTTTCTGATGATTCCATACATTTTCTAAATTGTGTTATTTTTTTATTTTTTTAAACTTGTCATTGTTTTGGTTTATGATCAAGCACATAGACAAGTACTATGAGGCATTTCTAGGATGGATTCACTGGCTATTTGAGTACACCTAGCATTCAACTAACAGGTAATTAGAGGTAAGTGGGTAGGCATTTTCATTCATTGTATATACCATTTGCATTTCATGCTAGAGTATTTTTATTTCCATTTGTATATATGCTTTCTTTCATTTTTTGTACCATATATGAGTCGGGGATGATATGACCACCCCAAATGATTACTAATAATATTACTTTGAGAACAAGTAGGTCATAGGTAATGACGAAGATTCTAAGGTTCTCATGTGCTCTATGGTGAGCACATGTCCCCGAGTTGGAGCCAGATGTTATCCCCTAGCCTAGGGATAACTAAGGAGATTATGTCTTGAGGCCCACAAGTCATAGACATGGAGTATCGAGAGACATATTGACATGATATTGGCCCTAGAGGGACCATATTTCTTATTCAATGGCTCCACCTTGTCAGCAACAACACCATCCATCCCATCGGCCTAGTCCTTCAGTAGCAGTGGGTCTTTCTCCATGAAGTAGTGAGTCTGGGTATCATGGTATGTGCCACTCTGATTCAGTAGCAGTTCATTTAATTATTTTTACTTATAAAGTGTGCTTAGATCTTATTCCTTTCCATTTTTCCACACCTGGGGGAATGACAGGGTTCCCTAATAAGTTGGTTCCCATAGGGTTTGATTTTCCACTGGGTGGGTTCATAAAAGATCATTGTCTGATCTCACCATCCTTACCACTTGTCATATTTTTTCCTCTCATCCATCACATACTTTGGTTCATGCATTGGTTTTTCCAAGCTAGCAAAGGGTTCTACCTTAGCTTGTGGGAAGAAGTGGCTAAAGGCCCAGAGGGTAAAATTAGCTAGCAAAATATAAAATCCAAATGAATAAAATATTCAGATGTTTCTCCCAGGGATCCTCGAGAAAGAAATAAAAGGATTCTCAACAAGAAATAGAGGGACCCATAAAATAATAAAATGAAGACCTAGTTGGAGGATAGGGGGTCTCATCACGATCCAACCTATTAGGTCCATGGGAATGTAGTGGCATGCCACTACCATTCAACTGGTCATCACTCTAGGGCATTGGCTCTTTGTGGAATATCCAAGATAAAGGGGGTCTCATCACGAGCCAACCTTCTCATCTCTATGAAATGATGAGACCCTAGTTGGGGGCATAGACATATCAGAGGTTTGCACTAGAGAGAGAGGAGGACGTTCCACCAGAGAAAACCTGACAGGCCTGGACCCAAGGGGGTATTTCCCTTCTCACTATGATGTAGGCTTTGAAAGTCCCATGACTTCACCCATGTGACCAATGAAATCACCCAACGTTTTGGACACTTTCGAGGTAGTTGTGTGCCAAGTGGCATGTGTGGTTTGATCCATAGGCATTAGGAGGCCTAACGTTTTTCTCCTAGAGGCCAATGTTTCCCTAAAAGGTCCTAACGTCACCCTAAAATGGCATGGAATCACCTTTTCTTCTTGATTTAGGGTTTTATTATGTCATTTAATTAAAAACTAGATATTACATGTAAATTGACAATGTCGGCCTTTTTCACCTAATTTTGGTCATTGTAACTGTATAAATAATGGATTTTCCCTTGTATTTTTTCATGATGTTTCACTCACACTTGTGAGGACTGAAATTTGCACCCTATCTAGGGTTACTTGGCTGAAATT
>ML786381.1:55743-68391 GCA_009831015.1 Picea engelmannii | reverse complement strand
ATCAAAGTAAGGATAGGCAAATAGGCATAGTTCGAAAATCCTTTTAGCCACTTAATGATAAACCAAATGTAAGTGCCACTCAAAATATCAATAAAGATCATGACAGTTCAAATAACGATGGAGGAGTTTTCACGCTTACAGTCATGAAAACTAAATGGACACCAATTTGCAAATGTCGCAAGAAATGAAAATATCGTCTATTTGCAAAAATGCGACGACAATTTGAAGTTCATAAGACATAGGTGTAGGCAGCTGATAGGGCAATGGAAAAAATTTAATTGGCTGCCAACTATGGCGACACACTGGTAGAAGCAGTTATCTCTGTCAAAAGAAATAAATTCAGATTAGGACAGCAAAGAAAATTTCAACTCAAAAACAACAACCAGAAAATCGTACAAACATCATCATTTACCATCTTTTCCAGCGATGTTTTAAAAGATGAAAACTAATAACAGTCTTAAGATCAGCAAGTCACGATATTAATGATAAAATCTTCAATACTGTTGGCATGGCCACTGCTGCCAGCAGGCGTCCATAGCCTCGACAGGGTTTCCATTTAACCCACTATGACATCTGTATCCCGTCAAGAAGTTCTGGATCAGAATAAAGGACATTAAAGAGGTTTCTCATAATTTTTTACACAGATTTTCATGTACCCGACATTGCTTCGCTGCCAGCAGGCTTGTTCAGTACCCCGACGAAGTTGTCTTAGCGTCATGCATGCATTTACCCGCTGCTAGCGGACCTGTTCAGTATCCCGGTGGGTTTACAAGCACTTCCCACAACTCTTATTAATATTTTTATTTTGTTTTCTTTTGTAGATATATAGCTGAGCGGGGTGACGCTGGAAATTTTGATATTTCAACATATTTTTCAGACCTCATCATAATTTTTTAACACTGTCCTTTATTCAGTTCGAGAAATGTTTTATTTATAAAAAAAACTTCCTACGACAGGGAGACACCTTTTGAGTCATTCCTTTACGGAAAAGGGATAGCGTAAAAAGATAATAGATGATCATGACAAACTTTACTCAGAGATTGAAATCAGTAAACTTCTTTCAAACAACAAAATTTTCCAACATAAATATCAGTTTCAGAAATATATCACTGATGTTCGTACAATATTTCAGAAGTTATTTTAGCGGAGAAATTTTTCTATGGTCTCTGTCTGAATGGCTCAGTGCACAAGAATGCATATCTTTCAAAAAACACAAAAAAAAAACTGATCAATTCAAATAAAAAACAAAATAGAAATGAAACGAAAAAATGCAAACAAAAGAAATATTTACATAATATACAAGGGTAGTTATCAAGCAAAGTATCTTTTCAGGGCTTGGCCATTCACCGGATAGGTGTCAAGCTGCCCTTCAAGATTCTGTAATCGAAAGGAACTAGGGCCCAACTTTTCAGCAATTAAAAATGGTCCAAGCCATAAGTTTTGAAACTTGGTGTACTCACCCTTTCCTTCGTGTGGTTTATCCCACTTCAAGACGAGATCGCCTACTTCAAAATTCCTATCAGAAGAAGAATTAGAATCGAACCAGCTTTTAATTAATTGTTGATGTTGATGTAACTTACGCTTAGCTTGAGTTCTTACTTCTTCTAATTTCATCAAAGCGTTAATGCGGCTTTCTAAAGGGGGACAATCTTCTTCTTGGACTTTTTGTGACAATTGAAGCGAAGGAAGAAGAATGTGAGGTGGCAGAATGGATTCTCTGCCATAAACGAGGAAAAAGGGGGAGTTACCTATAGCGGCTTTGGGTGTTACCCTGTCAGCCCATAGTGCATTCAACAGTGCATTGTGCCAGTTCTTGTGATTTTCAGCCACGGTTCTCTTGATAATTTTGATCAAGTTCTTGTTTGTTGATTCTTCTAAGTCGTTTCCCTGGGGTTAGTAACTAGCAGAATACTTCATCTTTATTCCTTTCTCTAAAGAGAACTCACTCATCTCTAGAGAAGAAAAGTATGAAGCATTATCAAAGACTAGACAATTAGGGATACCGAAACGAGTGATGACATTCGAGTTTAGAAAAGCGATCACCTGACTTGTGTTAGCATTTCTTAGCGCAGCGGCTTCGGACCATCGAGTAAAGTAATCAGTGGCTGTCACAATATACTTGTGATGTTGTGAGGATGGAGGGTTAATAGGACCTATGATATCAAGGCCCCATTGTTGGAAAGGAGAATCGACTGAAACGAGTTGCAAGGGGAAGGCTGGTTTTTGTAACCGCCCTGATGCTTTCTGATAGATGATAGATTTACGACACAAGGAATGGGTGTCCCTAAAAAGCGTAGGCCAGTAGTAACCGACTCTTAAAACCTTATGAGCAGTAGTGTCACCACCGAAGTGACCACCAGCTTCTCCTACGTGCAACTCAAGCAAGACTTTTTCTACTTCGTCTTTTTCAAGACAACGCATCAGTACGCCGTCAAAATTCTGACGAAACAGTATACCGTTAACTAGATGAAAGGAGGCAGACTTTAGTCTCAACGCTCTTCTCTTGGTGGGGTCAAGGTGACGGGGTGCTGATCCATGTTCAAGACAATATCTAATATTGTCGTACCAAGGACTTACGAGGTTTTGTGTGCAACAAATCAAACTTTGATCGCGTTGTTCTAGGTTTGACATATCACTATCTTCTTGCTATCCTATTTCTGAATCAACAACCAACTTACACAACCCTTGGCCTCTCATGATCTGTGCTGGGATGATCTCTAAGTCATACTCCTGCAAGGAGGTGACCCAGTTGGCTCTCTTCTCTCCTAACTCCTTTTGCACTAACAAGTTCCTTACGACAGGGTAGGGGACAATGACCTTCGTCCTTGACTTCAAAATATAGGACCGAAAGTGCTTAACTGCTTTGAAAACAACGTAGGCTTGCCGATCGACCACTGGGTAGTTAAGTTCAGCACCTTTGAAAGTAGAGATCATAAAGGCGATGGGTACTTCGTTGTTCTCGGAATTCGTCTAAGTTAGGACTGTGGCATAGGAACGATCAGAGGCAAAAGTATAGAGTGTAAAATCTTGAGAGAAATCAGAGCTCATAAGAGACAGAGCGTCTATTATGGCCTTCTTTATGGCATTAAAAGCTTGGTTTTCTGTGGGTCCCTAGTGATATTGGGTGTCTTTATTAATCAGGTTCTGGAGAGGCCTGACCATTTCGGAGAAGCTGGGGACAAATCTTCTCACGAAGTTAATCTGGCCTAGGAAAGACTGCATGGATTTTTTGGAGGTAGGTGGAGGAAGTTTAGTGATGACTTGAGTCCTCTCGGGGTCAATAATCATCCCATCACTAGACACAATGAATCCTAGTAATTTACCTTGTTCTACTGCAAAGATGGACTTCTTGGGGTTCAAGGAGATGCCGTATTTATGACATCGTAGTAGAACGACTCGTAAGTGAGCTAGATGATCGTCTTTGTTCCTAGAATACACGGTCACATCATCTAAGTAAACTACTACGGAGTAATTGATCAAGCCTCCAAAAGCAATGTCCATTTCTCTATGAAAGGTAGCACCAACATTAATCTATCCAAAGGGCATTTTGCGATAAGCATAAGTGCCCCACGGGGTACGGAAGGTAGTTTTTAGTTGGTTTGGCGGAGACATCAAGACTTGGTTGTATCCGGAGAAACCATCTAGTAAGGATAGCCTCTAGAAACCAGATACTTGTTGAAGGCTTGTTCCATAGGTGGGACAAGATAATTGTCTTTGTCAGGCGCTTTGTTGAGGTTTTGGAAATCGACACAAAGTCGAATTTCCCCGTTTTTCTTCCGAACTAGGACAAGGTTGGATACCCATTGAGTGTGTCTAACAGGAAAAATTATTTTAGCACTTAGGAGTTTATTCAATTCTTTTTGAACGGTCGGTTCTAGTTTAGGATGCATTTTCCTCAGTTTCTGTTGGAAGGGTAAGGTTTGGGGTTTCATCGGGATGACATGCTATATAATATTGGGGTCAAATGTTTTAAGATCATCGTAAGTCCATGCAAAGACATCCTTAAATTCTTTAAATAATTTAACAAAAGAAACTTTTTCTTGTCTAGAACATCCCAAGCCTAAATTGATACATTGAGGATTTTCACTAGTCCCTAAATTGACTTTTTCATAAGACAATGAGGAACTGCTGGTTTTACAATTGACCGTCTTTTTAAATTTATCTTCAAAATCATAAAACTTTTCTAATCTAACAACAGATTTGGGTATGAAATTTACCATGTCCGATAGAGCTTCATGAGATTTCGGATTAGATATTACCGTAAAGTCGTGCAAATTATCGTCGTGTGTGCGTTCATCTATCAATGCACCTTGAAATGTTTCTTCCATGTGCAGAAAGTTAATGATCTGCTGATCATCGTCAAATACTCTCCAGTTTGTGATATTGTCAGGAATAGATGGTCGAAACAATAGCTCCATGGGGAATGCGTTTGGGGATAAGCCTTCTGCAGGAAGAAGTTTAGAAGCAACATTAGCTAATAAGTCTGCCTCAACATTATTTGATCTAGGAATGGAATTTATATTGAATGCAGAAAATTTGTTCATTAGACTCCATACCTCAGACTGGTAACTTTTGAGATGCGGGGAAAGACAGTGTATAAAGTCTCTTACCTGTGTGACCACTATTTCAGAGTCGTCGAATACAACCAGATTTTGAATGTCCATGTCCAGAGCTTTTCTGAGACCTTGCAGTAAAGGCTCATATTCTGCGATATTGTTTGTACATTCAAATTCTAGTCTACAAGCCATTAATGTCTTGTTACCTTCCGGATCAATAATGATGTAGCCTACACCAACTCCTTCTTTAGACTTGGAATCATCGAAATATAGAGACCAAATTTGATTTTCGTCGGTTTCATGGGACTGTTGCATAGAATTTGTTGGTTGCACATATGCTATGATCTCGGACTGCTGTTGTGGATTGTTGATAGGTGAAACTTCAGCCATGAAATTTCCAAAGAAGGTGTCCATCCATTGGACTTCAGGTGACTCAGCAGGAGGTGAGTATGGTTCATTGGGGTCGTTCAAATATGTGACCGTGAACTTAAGGTAATGCTCACGATTCACCCTGATCTTGTTGGGATTACCATTTTCTGGGAGCCATAAGTGAGACCAGTCCGTTGCGAAGTAACCATGTAGCTGCTCCGACCAGTCCCTGCTCAAAAATAGACCATACACTTCTGGAATATCCACCACAATTATATCAATAACCTGATGAAACTTTGGGTTAGATGATAATCTAATCAATACATTTTTTAGTTTGCCTAAAACTTTAACTTCTGTTCAATCAAGTTGTATGATTTTCAAAGAATATGGTTCCACTTCAGCGTTAATCTTTTGGAAGACAGACCAAGGCATCACATTTGATGATGCTCTTGAGTCAACCATACAATTATGCACATTTCTGTTGAAGATTTCGAAAGTTAAAAGAAAAGGAGGTACATTCTTGCGAGTACTTAGAGTAGTAGCTTGTGGTTTCTTACTCGCATTTTCTAATGCTACTTTATCTACATTATCTACATTATTTACATTATTTACAGGAACTACAGGAAGGCTTCCTTTATCTTGAGGATCAAGATTATTTTTAGTGGAAGTCTTCTGCAGAATTTTGCTTTGCACAACCTTGTTACCATTTGAATTACCATTCTTGCCATTCTCTGAAATATTTTGCAACATCTTCTGTAACAAAAATGGAAACTTCAACAACTCATAAATAGAAATGTTAGCCCTTAATTTTTTAAGATCTTCAACAACATCATAATCTAATTTAGGGTTGATATTACTTTGTTTAATTTCTGCTGATTTAGATGGATTTGGAGGTGAAGTTGTAGTGTTTTCGGCGGGAGGTTTGTTTGATGTCTTACTCCTAGTGTTGTAAGGGTGAATAGTCTCGAAGTTAGCTTGAAAGATGTTATCCGAGAAATGTCCAAAGATGTTTGGAGAATACTCTTCTTCTTGAACTGTTTCCTGCTCGACTTCCTCCTGAGGGATTTCAGGAGACATCAAGTTATCTTGGGCTTCTAGAATTGTCTAAAGAGCGCATTGCAAACTTTCTAGGTTCAAGCCTTCAGGGTTTGGATTAGGCCGGTTGGTTAGAAAAGGCTTTTGGAAAGGGGGTTTGTAGGGTCCTTTACTCGAGGAAGCTTCTTCAGTTGACCTTTTTAAATCTATAACTTGATTAGACAATTTTTGTACAACTTTAGTTAAATTTTCCAAATCAGAGTTTTCAGGTTGTGTTTTGCTTTGTGTAGGTCTGGGGAGAATTTCAATATTCTTTTTGGAAGAAGTCTCAGTTTCGTTGCTAGAAGAGTCCTTAAGACTAAGTATATCTTTTTCGATCTGATTAGCCTCTTCGAAGGCTTCTAACAACGTTGCCTTTTTAGAGCGTTTAACCCAAATAACTATACTTTGATGTAGAGATTTAGTGTAGCAAGCTATTACAAGACTCTCAGCAGGCATAGAGTCTACAGGGATTTGATTTTTAAGCGTTAAGAATCTTTGATTAAAATATTTAACTTTTTCTTTTGGGTTCATTTTCAAGCTCGAAGGATCCATGACTAAGACTTCCGGAGGTTTACCATCTCTGAATTTTTCCAAAAAGCATGACTCAAACTTTTCCCAAGACACTATGGTATGGGGTTGTTGGGGAAAGTACCAAGTGGATGCATTACCCTTAAAAGTATAAGGGAACAACCTACAGACAACATCTTCATGTTCAACATTACGGAGTCTGATGGCTAACATAAATTTTTTGATATTATCTTCAGCTATCTGTTTTGAATCAGGATCAAACTTGGGAAGCCATTTCTCTGGGTTCTTAGGTAAAGGGTGCTGGGCTCTAGGTACAGCTACAACATTCTGGTCCAACCAGGGTCTAGCAGGGTTGTTCTGATTTTCCATTGGGGTAGTGGGTGTGGAAGGCTGAGAAGGTGAATTGCCTTCGTCTGAAGAGGAACCTCCCCTAGAAGAGGAAGGAGATGAGGGAGGTGGTGAAGGAGGTATCCCAGATCCTCCTGCAACAATATTTGTGATTGGATCTGTAGGATTCACAGTGAGGTTAGTGTCACCTAAATGTTCTCTGATATCAGAGAAGTCTAAAGGTTGACCCCACGGACGGTTTGGTTGCCTAAGACGAGCTAAGGCACTGTGTGTTTTGATAAGAGATTGGCATACAATCTCTTGTAGGTCACCACGTGTAGGATTAGGGGTTGCTGGCTCAACTGTGATCTGAGGATCGTCGGTTGAAGTAGTTATTGTTTGAAGGGGAATATTTTCAAGTGAATGGCTTCTAGTCACTATAGGTGAGTGATTAGGGGGGGAGGAGTCTTGCGACCACCTCGTGCCATTAATTAATTTCAGGCCCTCCTTCTAGCGCTATTTGTTGACAGGCAAAATTTTTCGTCCGTCAATTGAGAGAGTGGAACCAGTCCGGGGTTGTCTAAATAACCCAAGCCGTTTGGAATGAACCACCCTGACAGGTTTAGCGGCTCCGTTGGCCGCTCTAAGGTATTTAAGAGAACCAAAGAGAAAACTAATCTAAACTAACTAATCTATCTAAAACAAATAAAACAAACTAAACTAACTAAAACTAATAAAACAAATTAACTAAAAACAAACAAACTAGACTAACTAAATAAAACAAATAAAAACAAACTAATACACTAATCTAATTAAAACAAACTACTAAATTAAAATAACACTAAATATAAACTACTCTAACTATTATATACAGTCTACTAATTACTATTACACTAACTCTAGCAATTAAATATCTAATTACTAATTGGATTACAACTTATTCACAAATATACAATATCTAAAAGTTGCAGATTTGAATAAAACCTATAAAACTCATTTTCTTTCTGCCCTAAGACAGCCAGAGATCTTTTTTATTTATTTTTTTATATTTTATGAATAAGAAATAAAACTTACTGAAATTAAACGATCTAATATATTTACTGAAATTAAACAATCTAATATACTAATTCTACATATAAATCTAACTAAAATTATATCTAAATTTAACTAGTAATAAATATACTAAACAAACGACAAACTGACCTAGAAACGCTCCTAATTTGTCCTGTGTCTGATGACTTTGAAGCTGGTCGGAGGAAGGAAACTCGCACCGGTTAATCCAAAAGCTTCTCGTAAACGATAGGCTGTGCTGCTCTTTGAATTGTTAACAAGACAAACAAGACATAAAAAATCATAACAATTATAGGGTAACAGAATGCTGTAGGCTACCGGGGGTACAGTCTTGTCTTCGCTCACCACAGGTTTGTCAACCTGTGGAGGATTTGAATCCTCAAAATCATTGCGAGCAAGGAAATCATTCCAACAGTCTCCGTGTAACCCCAAATGACAAACAACAATCATTTTAACCAGCCCATAGTGAAAGAGGCTGCTATCAGCCTGGTTCCTTTTGTACTTTTTTGACATTTTGAACAGGATTCTATGCAAATAATAGGGCATATTGAGTTGATAACCCATAAAAACCATAAGAAAACGAAGGTGGTGTAAGAAAACAAAACCGTACCGACCTTCGCAAGTGATAAACTGTTTGATAATCATCAATAAATCATGCCAACGCTATTTCAGCATGGTCACGGGCAAACCTTTGTCACAGGAGCTAACCTTACGTGACTGGAAGAGCAGTGTCCAAGGGACCTCTTCCACTTTGCAATTCTTGGACCATCGTTGTCCAGTGGCAGGCAAACCCATAGCAAGACTGATAAACTTCTCATCAATTTGCAATTGAACATCGTCGACTTTGGCTCGACAGCCATCAAAGGTCATGGTGAATTGCCTAGCAACGCAGAGGTTAAAACCATCAAACTTTTGTATGAACGGGAACCACCCATTGTCCTCAAGGTCACTGCGGGCACTGTCGAACATCAACAGAGCCTGGCTGCCATTGGGTTCAACCCTCACGACTGGAGCCATGGTGTGAGCACATGGTAAGGGTTTGGGTCACATTTACAAACACACAGGAGCAGAGTCATTTGGGCTAACAACTATGAACGATCAAAAGGGAAGCATTAATGTGCGCATGCGAGGGTGGTGGAATTATTCACTGCCATGCATAATAGTAATGGCAAAGTACAACCGCCAATTAATCCTCTGTTCAATCAATCATTACTTAGCTCGAAACCATATCATTCATTCAACCAAAGAATTAAACGGTGGATGATATACCAATGCGCCATTACAATATTTCAAACCATGAATATTCAATGTGAAATCAAACCCAAATGTTAACCATGCGCTTATTGCACAAATGTGTAATCAAAAGTTTATAAAACATTGTGACAATCGATAATTATAGAATTGACAAGCCAAGAGCTATAAAAATAAGGATCACATCATATAAAAACAAAATAAACCATGACCTCTATGAAATTCATAGAATCAAGTATAAACCCATATGCTCAATGCCTCATAAGTTTAATAAAATCAAGTTGTGCAATCAAGGTAAGGATAGGGAAATAAGCATAGTTCGAAAATCCTTTTAGCCACTTAATGATAAACCAAATGTAAGTGCCACTCAAAATATCAATAAAGATCATGACAGTTCAAATAACGATGGGGGAGTTTTCACTCTGACAATCATGAAAACTAAATGGAGACCAATTTGCAAATGTCGCAAGAAATGAAAATATCGTCTATTTGCAAAAATGTGACGACAATTTGAAGTTTAGAAGACATAGGTGTAGGCAGCTGATAGGGCAATGGAAAAAATTTAATTGGCTGCCAACAATATCATGTGCAATATAGGGTTATGGAATCATCCTGAACTGAGTCATTGCAGAATTTTCACTATAATTTTTCTTTTGTAACATTTCAGACCTTGAAATCCAAAGGATATTCACAGAAATTAGTAAGGTATCTGTGTTAAAAATATCATCTTCTTGGTCATCTTAAATTTGTATATACACCTTGTGGAAGATAGGGTATCTAACTAGTCCTATTGACTAGTCTCAAGAAGGTGTTCTAGGTAAGACAATCATAATGTCTTCCAAGAGTATCGAAATTGAGTGAGACTGGTTTCATTGTATAGTGGACAATTTGTATCATTTTTGGCATGAGTTTCATAATTTTATATCATTTATTTTGTGTGGGGCACTCTATACAAGTGAGATCTCCTGGAAAGGAAAAAAATCAACAAGTTGTGGGGAAGTTACCGTAAATTCCAGTTGGCACATCCAATTTGTATAAGACCTGTGGCATTGCAGAGAAGAAATATTAGATAACTACAAAAAATAAAGTTTAATACTCAGAAGGGCCGAAACTTTGGAAATACAATAGAATAAATATTGTCTAGTAGAACCACCTCAAAATCAAGTTTCAAAAGTGATACTTGGCCAACATGCCACCTAAAAATGGAACTTCTACACCAAATAAGCCTCCAGAAAATCCTAATTGGACTTTTGATGAAGGTGAAGAAATGCGTAGGGACATAAATGATTTACAAAAGAATACAATAACAAAATATGAACTACAAGAGATAGAAGCTAAGTTGGAGGCAATAAATACTAAGATGGATGGTTTAAAAGAGGAGATCATGGAAGGATTGAAAATTTTTGTAATAGAGAGGACACCTGAAAGTGAAAATGTATCCCATGAAATTCATGATGAGGACACAAGGAAGGTGAATCAAGAATGGAGAAACTCTAACTTTGGGTTGAAGACCAACCACGTTCCTAAGATTGATATGTGAAAGTTTGATGGTAAGGACCCTATCACATGGATACTTCAGATGGAGCAATTCTTTGATCTACATAATGTTCCACATATACAAAAGGTACAAATTGCTTCTTTATGTTTTGAACCTAATCAATTTGTATGGTATATATGGATTTGTTCTTGTAAATCACTCGTCACTTGGACAATTTTCATGGAAGAAATGATAGCACACTATGAGGATACAAGGAGCAATACCTTCTTTATCCAATTGATAAATCTCAAGCAAAAGGGTTTAGTTATATAGCACATTGAGAACTTCTAAAGATTGAATATAAAGGTAAAAAATATTCCAGATGAGGACTTGATTGATGTATTCATAGGAACTTTAAGAGATAACATTCAACATGAGGTTTACCTTTGGGGACCCAAATCATTGGAGAATGCATTTAGGGTGGCAAGGAATGTTGAAAGTAAAAATATGGCTATGGTTACTAGAAGGACCAATCCTAACATCTATAGAGAGAATAATTCTCCTTCTTATAAAACACCTCAACCTACAAGGTTGACACCCCAGCAATTGGAGGAAAGAAAAGAAAAAGGTTTATGCTTTAATTGTGACAACAAGTACAGTAAGGGACATAAGTGTGGTAAGAAGAAATTATTCTACATAGATTG
Source organism: Picea engelmannii (assembly GCA_009831015.1). NCBI lineage: Eukaryota > Viridiplantae > Streptophyta > Pinopsida > Pinales > Pinaceae > Picea > Picea engelmannii. The sequence continues at coordinate 57,031 of ML786381.1, read as the reverse complement.
TGAAGAGGAAGAAGAACAAGAACATGAATGAGAACCATGTCAATATGAAAATGTAGAATCAATTTCGTCTGAAGAGTTAACTCCCACGATATCATGTAATGCATTGGCTGGAATTAGCACTCCTCAAACCCTCAAGATCGAAGGATATATCAAAAGGAAAAGGGAGTAGTCCTAGTTGATTTTGTCCGTACTCATAATTTCATTCACTATAAATTAACCAAAGATCTCAATTGCTTTGTATATCCATCACTAGAGTTTCAAGTAATGATTGCAGATGGAGGAACTATCAATTTCTCATGAAAATGCAATAAGATCAATCTTACTATGGGGGAATATGTAATGAATAGTCCAATTATTTCTATACCCATGGGTGGTGCTGATGTTGTACTAGGAATCCAATGGTTACAATCATTAGGAACAATGGATTTTAATATTCAAGAACTTTTCATGAAATTTTTATTGGAAGGAAAAGAAATTGAGCTAAGAGGTATCACAGGGAAACCTGGTAAGGTGATAAGCTCTAATGGCATGACAAAATTATTGAAAAAGGGGAATCAAGGTGTTATTGCACAACTATGCTCACTAGATGTTCAAACATCTAAGACATATATTCCTCTAGATCTCTAAGGGATCATTGATAAGCATTCCAAAGTAATTGAAGATATTCCCAAAGGACTTCCACCCACTTGAAATCATGATCATGATATTCATCTAATTCCTGGTAGTGTTCTTCCTAACATCAAGCCATACAGATACCCTTATGACCATAAGAGTGAAATTGAGCGCATGGTTGAAGAAATGTTAGAGGCTAGAATTATTAGACCAAGCCAAAGTTCTTACTCTACACTGGTGGTAATGGTATTCAAGAAAGATGGCTCATGGCGTATATGTCCAGATTATAGAGAGATCAACAAGATCACTATTAAAGATAAGTTTCCCATTCATGTCATTGATGAATTGTTATATGAACTACATGGAGAAATCTATTTCACAAAGTTGGATCTTCGTTTAGGTTATCATCAGATTAGAATGAAGGAAGAAGATATCCCAAAAACAACATTCCAAACTCATGAAGGCCATTATGAATTTTTGGTCATGCCTTTTGGCCTTACAAATGCACCTTCCACATTCCAAATGTTGATGAGTTCCATTTTCAAGCCCTTCCTTCGAAAATTTGTGTTAGTATTTTTTGATTATATACTAATCTATAGCAAGTCTTGGGAGGATCATGTGCGACATGTTGACAAGGTGCTACAACTACTAAAGGAGAAACAACTATATGCCAAAC
>ML786381.1:43544-55530 GCA_009831015.1 Picea engelmannii | reverse complement strand
TTAGACCCTAACAAGTTTAAGGCCATGATGGACTGGCCGATTCCAAAAACATTGAATAATCTTAGAGGATTTATGGGTTTGATAGGTTACTACCGCAAGTTTGTTCGACACTATGGAAGAATAGAAGAAACTTTAATGACACTAACTAAGAAGGATTCATTTTCATGGACTCCAAAGGAAACTAAATATTTTGAACAACTTAAAGAGGTGATGCCCAAAGCTCCTGTCTTGACCACTCTAGACTTCATAAAAACCTTTATTTTGGAATGTGATGCCTCAGGAAATGGAATTGGTGCTATCCTAATGCAAGAAGGAAGGACCCTAGCTTTTGAAAGTAAACCACTAAAGGGAAAGGACTTACACAAACCCATTTATGAGAAGGAAATGATGAAAATACTACATGCATTGAAGAAATGACATCCTTACCTAATAGGTAGGCAATTCAAGGTCAAAACAGATCGTGATATTCTTAAATACTTCTTGGAACAAAGACTATCTTCAAAAGAACAACAAAAATGGGTAACCAAGATATTGGGTTATGATTTTGAAATCGTTTATAAAAAAGGGAAGCAAAATGTTGTGGCAGATGCACTCTCAAGGAAGGATAAAGATGTTGAGGCCTTTCTCTGCGCTATCTCAATCATCCAATCCGATTGGATAATAGAAGCAAGGGATGAATGGAAGAATGATGAAAAAGTGTGGACTCTCATTCAAAGGCTGCAGCAGGATTTCAGTACATCAGATACATTTACAGGGAAAAATGATTCACTATGGTACAAAGATCGCTTATATTTATGCGCTTATATTTATGTAATAAATCCCAACTCAAACAAAAGGTACTATCAGAATTGCACACCTCTCCAGTAAGAAGGCACTCAGGATTTTTAAAAACCTACCATAGGGTCAAGAAGGAATTTTTTTGGTATGTCCTTAAAAATGATGTTCAAAGTTTTGTGGTGGAATGTTTGGTTTTCCAACAAAATAAGGTGGAAACAATTAAGACCCCAGGTCTTTTACAACCATTAGCCATCCCAAGTCAGCATTGGGAACAGGTTTCCATGGATTTCATCACAGGGTTACTGAAGTCTGAAGGAAAGAGTGTCATCATGGTGATTGTTGATAGACTGACCAAGTACGCACACTCTTTTTCACTCTCTCATCCCTTCAAAGCTATTACAGTTTCCTTTGTATTCATGGAGATAATTCAAAAGCTACATGGAAGCCAAAATATTATTGTAAGTGACAGAGATCCCATCTTCACTGGACATTTTCGGACATAATTATTTTGTTGTTTGGGTACTCAATTAGCTCATAGCTGATCCGATGATACTCAATCTGATGGAGAAACCGAGATAGTGAACAAATGTATGGAAGGCTACCTTCATTGCTTCGTCTTTGATAAAAAAACACAATGGTTCAAATGGTTACCCTTGGTAGAATGGTGGTATAACAATTCCTTTCATACTACAATAGAAATGACACCATTTATGGCACTTTATGGATACCACCCTCCTTCCATCACTTCTTATCTAAAAGAAAAATCTAAGGTTCAAGTAGTGAAAGATCACATCGAACATCAACAACAAGTTCTCCAAATATTAAAGGACAACCTGACCATGGCACAAAATTGTATGAAACAACAAGCAGATCAACATCATAGTGAAAGAAGTTTTGAAGTAGGGGATTGGGTGTTTTTAATACTACAACCATACAAACAGATGTCCTTCAAGAAATCCAAGAAGGATAATGAATTATCACCAAAGTACTATGGCCCTTATAAGGTGTTGCAAAAGATTGGTACTATGGCATACAAATAGGAGTTGCCTACATCTTCACGAGTACACCCAGTTTTCCATGTTTGATGCTTCAAGAAGGTTATAGGTGACAATATCCCAGTTCAAAATATATTGCCAAAACTTGAAGAGGAAGGAAAAATCATATTCTATATTGAAGCCATCAGTGACACAAGAATTCACTAGCTCTGGAATAGATCCATTTCAGAGTATCTCATTAAATGGAGGAAACTATCGGCTAAAGATTCCATTTGGGAAGATGATTCTTTTATACAGAAGCGTCTAAAGTTACTCAAACGTTGCAGACAACACTTTTCTCAAGGGGAGGGGCATGTTAAGCCCTAAATAGTGTCTCATTACCCCTTAATTAGGGCATATTATATTAGTAATGTTATTTTATTTATGTTGGCTTTAGTCCATTAGTTGTAATTATACCTCCTAGTATCCTATACATACCAAGGAGAAATTTTAATTTTGAATCATCTTGTAATTGTACATTTATGTGGGCATAAGGAGGTTGCCCCCTCAAAGAGGCTTATTATCAAAGTTTCTCTCTTTTTCAAGGCGTTGAGTACTTGTTCTGAGGTTTTTCTAGGCTATATTGATCTTTGGTTCCTAACAAAAATAAATCTGCAAGATAAAAAAATGAGAGGGAATGCTCCTGAAAATTATGCGAAGTCACAAGGAAACTCCCCTATATCCACAAGAACCAGATCCTGCAAAAGGAAGCTTCAGAACTCGTTGTAATTCAGGAAGAAATGGCATTGAAAATGTATTTGTGAATATTATCAAGATGGTACTATAAATATTGTTGTGTAATCTTTGTTTCTAGTGTTGTTTTTGTCCAATTGTCTTGGTTATGCATGAAAATACTGCAACAAGAATTTGAACCCCTTGTCTCTAAAAAAAGTATAAGAGTTTTTAAAATTTTTATACAAGAAGAATGGAAAAACAAATATCAGCTGCAGGAAGGCAATTTGGAACCTAAAACAAAATATGGTGATGAACCTATGAAGAAGACAACTAATAAAAAAATAAAGTACATAAAATTATGCAAAAAAAGAGATTGTTGTGGGGTCATCTTCAAAAGGCCATAAATATGAGATGATGAAAAAAAATCCCAATTTATCAATTGAATTAATTCAACCTACACTAGAGGAGAGTCATGAAGAAAATAAAATAGAAGTAGGGTAGAAATCAAAATAGGAAATCAAGAAATTGGAGATTTTTCCTGTAGCTGATTGTTTTAGTAGACAACTTATGAATAATATCCTGAGAAAACCATGATGAATTTGGGAAATACATTTGAAACCCACTTGCATGGACTAAATTAGGTGAAACCCGGACTGTTTTGTGAAAAACTGAACCAATGAGGAGATACATGTGAATCTTTGAAGGCAATGTTTTCCACATTTTCTGAATTTATGTTTCCTGAAACATTGCCTAGCTATGGTTGAATTGACACCTCATCAATTTGATCTGTTCTTGATCATAGGAGCTAGTACATGAATTATGAAACAGTTGAAACAACCTCTATTTTATAGGATCATGATATTTATGATATTGTGATTTGGTCTTAGAATCAGGTCATTTTCCTAAAGACTGGATTTTTTAGATTGTTATCCAATGAATGCAATAGGGTTTGTCTCATAGATGCTAGCTACAAAATAGGATCATATAAAAATTTTATCTAGGAAACATGATCTATTGAAACTAATTATTGTGTATAAAAAGACAACTTACTCACAAAATTGAAAGGGGGTAGGAGTGGTGATATTATGAAAAATTGTGTTTTTGATAGTAAAGTTGGGACTTATTTCATTTTGCACTAAATGGAAATAGTTATCTGATGGTTAGACTTCTCTTCTTGTCTTCTATTCTTTATTTTCTTACTTAAATGCATGTTTATATTTGCAAAAGTATTTGATATATATTGTTTATGATTAAAGCCAATAAATAGTTTTTCGTTTGCTTTCTCATTGCCTAAACTGTATTTAAGTACATGCTTCTTGTTCTTGAATGATACTTAGGACCAAGAATTTTCCTATGTGAGTGTACAGATTGGAAGCTCACATGTCTCTGTCTTTTATGTTAAAATAGTGTATCTAATCCATCAGATTAACTACCAGTTACTAAGCATGTGTGATAGGAAATTCTTCTTGAGATCATAGATTGATAGTGTCCTTTTTTACCCATTGTTTGACCCTCAAAACAAACCAATTGCAAAACCCATACAAATATTTATCCCTAAAACTATTGCAATAACTTGATGATCCATTTCTGGCCATTTAGTAGTCAACTGCAACTTTAGGGACTAACACCTACAAATGCCCATGTCGGGTCTAAGCATTTCCATCATGGATTCCTTGATACCTTACCATTCATGATACGACTCTCGATGTGCAACCCACCAATGAACAATAATTATTATAATTATTGTATCAAGTGCAAGAGCCCTCTGATGCTTGAAAATGTGTTGTATCCAAGAAATAAATGTATATGCTCGTTCCTATCCATCGTACAAATATAATACAAGTTATTCCCTGCACTCCTATGTAGAGATATGCATGAACCTCCTTTTTGATACTTTGTTGTCCCTTGACTAGGTGTTTAGGAAATGCTAGTCATGTTTGACCATTTTTGGCACTTCGACGGGTTGGTCGAAGACAAAGCACCCAGGAGAAGCAAAAATTGCGAGATCTTGTCCATTTTGCGGGCTTTTTGGGGCTTTTAGGTTTTATGTAATGGGTATGGGATGTTGGCCCATGGGTTTACCGATGTTTAGGACCATTTTTGTAATGTATAAATAAGTGGCTAAGAATGTAAGAAGGAGGATGGCTGAGTGAGTAGTGACTAGTTGTTATCCGGCTTAGTGCCTAGCTAGTTGGATTTGTGCATGGATGTGTTGAGACTTGTTGAGCTAAGTGAAAGTGTTTTGTAAGTGCTTGGTGTGGATCAGCTGTGTAAGGATTTTTTCTTTGATCTAATCCAGGGAAGGAGGGTCTGGTGGGGTGCGTGCAGATCTCCTGTACTTCATGGAGTTGGATCTGTGGCTTGGTACATGTAAGTGGATTGGAAGACACTAATAAATAAGAAGACGAGTTGGTGGACATAGCCCCACACTAGGGTGAACCAGGTATATCTTGTGTTATTGTTCTTTGTTCTATGTGTTCATGGTGTTTATGTCTCTATTTTCTTAGTGCATTATTCTTGATGTATGGTAGATAGATCTATGAATTCTTAGTGCTTATCATGTGAATGAATGTTATATATGAGATTATGCTAAGTGCTTAGAAGTGATGATTTGTTTATTACAGCATACTTATGTATTTAGGGTTTAATCTGTGAAGTGAATAAGAATCATAAATCAATGCATGTTATTGGCTAAAGAGCTATGTTGAAAGTTGTAATCACAAATCTGTGTCCCAGCTAGCTTGTAGACACTTGAGTCTTGCAACCCCCCCTGCCTCTACCTCAGGTGAGACTTCATTTGCTTCGCAAGTGTTGCCAAAAGGGCCAATATTTAGGGTTTTGTTGGTACATTGTTGAAGCGTTGAACCCTGGGTTTTCCCTTGTGCCAACAAATGGTTCTGTTGCTGGGACCTGAAACTGTGATTGATGGTAACTGAAGAAAAGAAAAATCTATGTGCATAGATCGGTTGTTGTAGAGAAAAATATTCTACTTGGCTTGCGAAGCTCTGTGCTAAAAGAGAATCCTGATATGAAGGAAAGAGGTAAGATCTTAAAGCTTTGTTCTCTGGAAAAGGTAAGATAAGTGGAAATGTTTTCTTCGAAAGTATGGATCTAGGTATGATTGATAGATTTTGTCCTAGTTTGAAAACTAGGACATGACTAGAAGAAAGAGTTGATCTGAATAAATTTGATAGAGTTAGTGAAATATATGTTATTCCTATGCATAGAAATAATTTTTGGACTAACAAGTGGATGCAGGATCCTAGAAAGAATTTTTTGCAGGTCCATCACTGTGATCCTAGTGCGTAGTACATAAAATGTTGGGGATCCTTTAAAATAAAGAGAGGATTGACACTATGCTATAGCTGCAGAAGACCAGGACATCTTGCTAAGGAATGCCCTGGTGTAGTTCCTACTTTTCTTTGTTGTAAATCCATTGATAATGAGGTTTTGGATTTCCCTAAAATGATTGCTAAAGTTGAAAATATGAACATGAGACAAGAAAACCATGAAGAAGGTCAAGAAACTCAAGATATGATAGAAAACCAGAGAAAATCAAAATCTATGTTAATGCAGCTAAATTGAGCCATTGAATATTTCCCATGAATGACGTCCTCCATCGATTTAGGCCACTCGCAAAGTTCTGTGCAGACCGGCACTTCATATATATCACCACATGTGGGGATGAAAATAAGGAGGAGCTACAATCTTACTACAAATTGACTAAGGAAGATATGGAGGAGATAACCAAGAAACGGCTTGCAGAATTCTTTGTACCAATAGAAGAGACAGAGCTCTCTGACCCTGATATCATCGAAAGCCCTTTGGTCACTCAGAATGAGTATGATGGACCAGGAAGCACAAAGAAAAAGAAGAAAAAGGAGGAAGTGCATGATGTAAACAATGAGGAAAATAATAGTGTGTCAGAGGAATCTGCATTTGAATCGCCTAGAGGAGGAGGAGGCAATGACGTAAACCAAGAAGAGGGGGAAGTAACAACACTAAAGAATGCCCTTACAGAGGCTGAGATGTCAAGGAAGAGGACGGGTTCTCCATAGAAACCCTTAGTGCAGAAGAAATCCTGAGCCACTAAGCCTTAGTCTCAGAACGTACTCACGGTGGATGATATCTAGCTCATCATCACTATTGTAGAAGATGCCTTAGAGAATATCCTCTAGAGCCATGAATCCCAACAACAAACAATGTATGACAAGATAGAGAGATACTGAAAGACATCTAGCAAGAGATCTAGTTGAGTCATGCAGTGTCCACTACGCCACCTTCAACAGAGAATGTAGATTTTGGGGATGAGCCCACCCAATTCTGAAGATTAGCAAATGCAACAAAGACTTGAATTCACCAAGTGCATGTATAAAAGGAGAAGGCTATAGAGGCCTTGAGGCAAGATAATGAGGAGGCCTTAGAGAAACTTCAGGTTGCGCAACAATAGAAAGATGACCTCGAGGCAAAGTTCGAAGTAGATAGAGAACAAATCCAGAAAGAGAAAGATTAGCTGCTTGCAGAGTAGATTGGAGTTAAAGAGGCAGTGAATAGATCAGTTTGCTTTGTGTCGGGCTTGGCACAGATGGAAGAATAGACAGTCGAGGGCCAATTGGGGAAGGTCGCTGAGGCTATTCAACAACTCCAAGCAAGAGTAGCAGAGCTAGAACTTCAAGTGATTAACACTCCTCAAGAAGTATGAGATCAAAGGGAAGAAACTGCCAGGAGCACAGTAGAAAGGATCAGGGTGTTGGCCTTAGAATGCAAGCAACTTAGTGACCAAAGTGTGTAGACCCATGAGTGCCTTGAAGAATACCTAGAGCTGAGGATATTGGAGGCACATCTCCAGGAGGCGCTAACGTAAGCATCGACTGTGCAATCACACCTAAATCAACTTACGATCGTTGAGAATATGAAGAGATCACAGGAGCATTGTGCAGTTCATCAAAAATTAACCACCATCTAGAGTCGAGTTATGGAGGTGACCTAGAGACTCCAGATGGTGTAGAACGAAGCCTGCACACTTTTTGAAGAAATTGAGGGACAAGGATCATAGCTAGAACAAGTGGTCACAATAGTAGAGCAACACCTGGAGGGGCATGTCACCAGGAAAGTAATCTAGGAGTTCACTGAGTAGGAGGCTCTGGAAAACAACAATTCGACGCAGGTCGAGCTAAGATTAAGGCCTTCGAAGCATTGTTTCCCATATCGGAGTGACTCGGGATGAGTCACAGGTGAGTGTTGGGGTCCTGTTGGCCCTTGACTAGGTTTTGAGGAAAAACTGGTCATGTTTGACCATTTTTGGGACTTCGATAGACTGATCGAAGATGGAGCACCCAGGCAAAGCCGATATTGCAGGATCTCGCCCATTTTGTGGGATTTTTGGGGCTTTTACGGTTTATGTAATGGGTATGGTATGTTATCCCATGGGTTTACCCATGTTTAGGCCCCTTTTTGTAATGTATAAATAAGTGGTTAAGAATGTAAGAAGGAGGACGGTTGAGTGAGTAGTGACTAGTCATTATTCGGCTTAGTGCCTGGCTAGTTGGCTTTGTGCATGGATGTGTTGAGACTTGCAGAGCTAAGTGAAAGTGTTTTCTAAGGGATTGGTGTGGATCAGTTATGTAAGGCTTTGTTATTTCATATAATCCAGGGAAAGAGGGTCTGGTGGGGTGCGCACAGATCTCCTGTCTTTCATGGAGTTGGATCTATGGCTCAGTGCATGTAAGTTGATTGGAAGAAGCTAATAAAGAAGAATAAGAGTTGGTGGATGTAGCCCCAAACTGGTGTGAACCACGTATATCTTGTGTTATTGTTCTTTTTGCAATGTGTTCATGGTGTTTATGTCTTTATTTTCTTAGTGCACTATTCTTGATGTATGGTAGATAGATCTATGAATGCTTAGTGCTTATCGTGTGAATGAATGTTAGATCTGATATTATGCTAAGCTCTTAGAAGTGTTGACCTGTTTATTATAACGTCGTTCTATATTTAGGGTTTAATCTACGAAGTGAATAGAAATCATAAATTAATGCATGTTATTGGCTAAAGTTCTATGTTGAAAGGTGTAATCACAAATCTATGTCCTAGCTAGGTTGTAGACACTTGAGTCCCACAACCCTCGTTGCCTCTACCTCGGGTGAGACTTTGTCTTCTTTGCAAGTGTTTCCAAAAGGGTTGGTAGTTAGGGATTTTTTGGTGCATTGTTGAAGCGTTGAATCTTGGGTCTGCCCTTGTGCTAAAATACTTCATATAAAAAAATCCATCAATTCATCGCATTCTCAGAATATGCATCATAATACTTGACACCTCTCCATATTAACTCTCCATATGCGATGGGTTTGATGTAGTCTTCCCTACAACATGTGATCTTATAAATATTTTCAATGACTGAGCTTTGTGCATCCTCATCCATGGGATTATTACATTGTTCACCTTCATATGGATCTAGTGTTGTGACCATCCACAGGGTGTCTATTTCAAAAGACATCAACATTGTTTTAAATTTTAACACCACATTATTATAAGAGGCCTATTCAATGCCTAGTAATGAAGGATATGGATTAAATTCTTGGCCAACGTGCTTTTGGTTATTGACCCAACACACATCACTTTTTGACAACAAGGTTGATATTGTTTCCTCCACTACTTTTTCCTTTATTCAAGTATCTAACATATGTTTCAACTTACCTGTAATTCTGGATCATTGAGAATTCACAAACAACATTGCAAGAAAGAACTTACTTCATCTTCAAATTCTTCCTTGCAACCCAAGTTATGTAATAATTCTATGCACATTGTGCATTGAAATTCTTCTTGGCATTGTTCTTCATATGCTTTCTTCTCATCGCATCACAAATTAGTCTATTTTTTATCTTCCTCTAGTGACCATTCTATCACATCTTGTATTTATTCATGCAGGAGGGCCTACACCAATGAAATTTGTGTCGCTCACTGCAATTCTTCATGTGCATGAGCTTGTTCCACTGACCTCTATGTCGTGTGTTATACCTCCTTCCGGATCCAATATTCTCCTAATGACCTTTTTGTTACCCTTTGCACTTCTTTCCAGATCTGAGCCTCCTCAATAGACCTCTGAGTCACGCGTTGTAGCTCATCACATGCTCTTTCTACTTCTAGTGCTTTTTGTGCATTGCACAAGAACTTGTTTTGCTGGATAACATCAAACCTTAGAGCAGGAAATTTTTTAGGGGATATATATCTCCCATGGGATAATTTTTCATTCTTTTTTGAAAAAAATGATCACCAATTTTCATTTTTTCTAAAAGTGATTCACCCAAAATCTCTATAATAAAACTATTTTACCTTAAAAATAGCCCAAATTTTATAGAAACTATATAAAATCCTTAGAAATTTGAATATTTTTAGAAAATATTGCCAAAACATTTTATACTTTCCATATTAAGGACTAATAGGATTCGCCAAGGTTTCTACATTCTTAGATAAATTTCCAACCTCAAAATTATCCCTTTCTTAGAGGGGGTTGAGGTTCCTTCCTCATCTTTCTTTTCCGGCTTTTGACCTGATCCTTCACCATGCTCAAAGTATGCTCATATCTTTTCTCCTCCTAGGGTTTCTACCCATACATAATCCTCCTCATTCTTCTTCTTATTCTTGTGCAACTCTGCATGCACCATAAAATTTGTATTTTTGTCTTCCCACTTTTTCAACAAGTTGGGATAGTCTTCAGTGACATGCTCAAGACTATAGAACTATGTGAAAATCATGCATGGTTTTGTACAAAACATTGATACATGACCAAGTTATCTGCAATTAAAACATGTAGGGGGTCTACCTCCACCTCCGCCATATCCTCGGTCTCGACCGCACTCATATCCACATCGGGGGCCTCCTTGGAATTTTCCCCTTTCCACACCATCATGCTCACTACCCATCTTCTCTTTATATATCAAGAATGCATTGTGAGTATTATCTTGCATCAACTATAGTGAGTGGCAGTTATTGACATCATGCTCGACAGATTTACATAACTCATAGAATGGAGTATGAGTCGTCATTTGGTACTTCTTCAAGGTTGGGGAGAAAAGTGGCAGATGGATCCATTGTCTTCATATCTCACTCAAGTATATCTTCCCAAATGGAAATGGAGTGGGTGTACATTTTGCCACATAATTTGGCATGATAGGGAGTTCATCTCTCTGATTCCCTTCTAAGCGAGAGGTGGTAGACCATACATTCTCACACACAACCTGCATCTTAGCCATATATTTCAATTGAACCATCAGGTTGGCCATTTGAAATTGCACCTGGGCCAAACTTGTCAATGTCTCTTCCTCTCCTAGCATAGGCTCTAGGTGCATGCAAATTTCTACCTCCTTCGCTTGAGTCGTCAACTTTTACTGGGTGAGAGAAACTTAGAGATAAGGGAGTGAACCCATAATAAACCATTCCCCATTCTACACTTAATGAATTTGGAATGTCAGCCTATCCAATAAAATTTTAAACCACTAGTCATAATCCCATATGGTCTCACCTTCCTTCTTGATATCTTTTATATATATGATACATTGGGATTAGGCCTTAGGTTTATGAAACTCCTTAAGTAGATCCTACTTAATCTCGACAAGGAACCTCCTATGTCCCACTGGCATAGTAACCTTATACCGCATATACCACATCAAGGCTCTGTCACTAAACTTGGTCTCGAGATGCACAATTTGGGTTGCTTAATCTATGATTTTGTTCATAGACGAGATTGCTTCACATGTAATACAAAGTTGATATGCATCATACTTACCCGTTCCATGGAACACGGGTAGTCTCAAGGTATTGTCCTTCTTTTCCATCTTCAAACTCTAGCTAGTTCCTCCTCTCTAACTACTAGGGGTCTGATTTTGCCACATCACTATTACTTGGGTTAAATTATTGCAAAGGGGGTGGTACAAATGGGGGGTAAGTCCATCTTCTTCTAAAATTTCTCGTGAGGTGACCCAGAGATTTTCCTACTTGTAGTTGTGCAAGAAAATCTACTATTTTCAAATTGTCTCCCCCACCACCAGGGGAGCCTCCATATTCCTCTTATTTTAGTGCACCAACACATTGTTCTCTACCTTCTTTTCCTATCTATGCACCACAAATGTGCGAATTATCTCTTGGTCCTATCTGCGCACCATTAATGTGTTCTTTGTCTCTCAGTCCTATCCTCACACTACCACTTTGCATGCTACCTTATTCTCCAAGGAATGCACTACTTCTTTGCGCATAATCCTCTCCTATAATCAACACACTAGTTCTCTACACTTCACCTTCTTATAAGGTTGTGGCACTCTGCAATATCCAAGGGGTGTGGACTCCATCACCTAGGCCCTCAATAATATCACTACTCTTATCCTCACTCGATACACTATCCTCTATCCCACACCTCTTTGTGGTCCTATCACAATTTGTGCTACTCTCTAGCACAACATACTCCTTTGCACTACCACCTGGTGCAGTTTCGTTTCTCTTCATATTGAGCC
>ML786381.1:0-12119 GCA_009831015.1 Picea engelmannii | reverse complement strand
TTGCATTACCTGCATCTATGACTGTACATAATGTGTTTCATGTTTCACTTCTTAAGAAATATATACCTGATGCTAACCATGTTATCAACTGGAATGTGATTCAGGTGGAACCAGAAGGTGTCCTGCAAATGCATCATGTGAGCATATTGGATAGGAAAAGAAAACAGCTCTGGAATCGAGTCATAGAGCTTGTAAAGGTCCATTGGACCTGGTACGCTCCCAAGGACGTGACATTGGAGCATGAAGATATTATGCAGGTAGAGAACCCGCATCTTTTTGAAAATTTTGAAAATCTTGTAGATGCAGTGTAAAGTTGCATTGAGGACAGTGCAGAAATAAGGGGAGGGGGATTGTAATGTCCCCAAGGCTGAGCCCTATTGTAAATCTTCTTTATGAAATGAATTGTAAATATGTTTTATAGGCTGGTGAGCCGAGTTTATATATGCTAGTGGGCTTATGTGATTGTTAGGCCAGAGAGCCTAAGTGTTGATGGCTAAGAGCCTGATTTTGTACCTCTATTTATGAGGGAAAGTAATAAAATATAAAAACCACCGCATACAGACCAACCATGATAAATGAGTGATGGGGGACTAAGATTCCACAGAGTGGGCAAGGGATTAAAGGCTGGAAGGTGGGAAAAGGGACTAAGTGTTGAGCCTAGGGGCTTAGGTCCTTGGGAATAATATTTTAATATTATTCCAAAAGACATGTGAATAATATGTTTTATCCTAAGCTCTTTTGGAAGGACAAACAACTTCTGAATGGAAGGAATGCATGTTGAAGGAATGCATGTAGTTGCATGGGTGACAAGTGTCAACCAAGGAACATGCAAATAAAATGGCTGAGATGAGCCATGTTGGGGTTTCCTCCTCCATTCTACATGATCGTCTGAGTGTGAACCTATCCGACCTCTGCAAGGGATACCTTCGTGCACCCTGAAATAGAAAGGCATGTGTCTATATTTGCTTCTAGAAGGTTGGTACACCCCTTGGGTTGTGAACCATTAAGTCTTATTAGACCCTTGCATGGACAAATCATCACACATCCCTGAGAACTAGAGGATGCGTCTATCCCGTGCTGTCGGATTGAGAAAATGGAAGTGTCCCGTCCCTGCTAAGCAGGTTATGTTGTTGCACTTGTCTATTTCTACCCAGGGGTGTTCGTGATTGAATTCTTGTTGCTATGGTGGACGTGTAGTGTTTGACCTTGTGTGGCTTGTTGGCCAATCGTACAATACTCTCTCCAGGTAAGAGAGGTGGTTGAAGTTGGAAGAACAGGTTGCTTGACCTATGAGTGACTCTCTCCAGGTGAGAGAGTGTGTCGAGGAAGGAGAGAGATCCTGGAAGGAACCCTGTAGCTACCACAGAGCTCGGAGAATTCTAGTCCGGCCTGTTGCTGAAACCCAAGGCAAGGGAGGTTAGTAGCCGAAGGACTGTCTAGATAACAGAGAAGGTCTATACTCCTGGGGTGGAACAGGCATGTCTGGAAGGAGAGTCTGTGGGCAGTGAGTATGAGTGGTTCCTGGGAGAGAATTCCTTCCTTCTACCCGTGTTTTTTCCCTGTAACCTCAGCCTAGCTTAGGATTCTTTGCCTTGGGGTGGAGCATAGTCCCGTCTCAGTGGTGACCTAATGCTGAACTTGATGAGAAGCAGGGTCTAAGGCTGGGAGGTTCATGGAAGGCCTGCTCCTGGTTGGTGGAATTACCACCATTTTCAAAGATAAGTACCAGATGATGCTTCAATTATGTTACTGCATGTCTATGTATTTATAATTATCATGTACTTTGTTGTGCATATGAATTAATGTTAAATCCATTAATTATTTATAATAAGAGTAATTCTTATGATCACTCTGATTTTAAATGTGTTTAACCTGTTTCATTTTCTTAAATGCATGTCGTATATATATATATATATATATATAAGCATGAGATTTTTATTCCGCAAAGTAGCACCTGCCCGATTGATGGAAAGGGGGCGTTATAGTATGGTATCAGAGAGTTACAACTTCAAATGAAGGAGTGTTACACAAAGTCACTCCTCACTCACATAATTTCCATTTTGAATTATGGAAGTTGAAGTAGGTTTTCTCCAAAGGAATTCTGAATCCTCCCACTACTTATTTGGAAATTATCCACACACACTTAATTCAACTGAGATTGGTTCACACCCCCAATCTCTCATCCCACCACATATAATTTTTTTCTAAATACTCACTAAGTTTTCCTCCATAGGAGGTGCCAAAATAATTTTTTTAGTCTAGGTGGGATATAGGGGGTAGGCATCCAAATAACCCCCCATTATCTGGTTCTCACATTTTCAAACATTAAAAGTTGACAAATAGGGAACTTTCAAAATCCTCCAATTCAAGTGTTACTACACCATAAGGAATGTAGATACCTATGAAGGGTCGAACACCGAGGTCTAGGTGTTTTGTACATCCCCCCTTGAGTCACCCAACTCTTGGAAGGGATTCAGACCGCGACCCATTTCTGAGGCCAAAAATATAAATGTCGCACTTTGACCGAGGTACCTAGTGACCAAATTTAGGACATATACCTAGGTGGAAATTGTGGGTTGCAATTGCACCTTGATCATATTTTGTCTGGCTATTGGGAAATATAGCCAACTCTTTCGGGATATGCACCCTCTACCTCTCATTATAACTGATTATTTCAACCTTCACTAGTTCCTCTTACGGTAGCTTCATACCCCACTATTGAGTTCTCTTGGAAGGTCCAATGCTATTTGAAAATAAGGGCTATGCATTTTTTAGGACACGAGCATTTTCTTTTATTTGTTCCCCCATGCGGACAAAATCCACCTACCCACATGTTTTCTTATTTACAGTTGATTTATGTATGATGCTCATTTGATTACATGCAATTATGAGTCGTATTATCTTGTGAAGGTTCAAATTATACAAATCTCGTGTTCATCTATTTCTCTCATCACCATTTTCACACATTCACTTTGGTAGTCAAACACCATAGGGGACCCACAGAATCCCCGTTTTTCAAGACGCTTGCAAAATCTCCCTCATGTTCTAGGAGGAGTTCCAAGTATTGCCAACCCATCGACTCAACCATCTCACACCCCCATGAGTGCTACTATTTTGGGATCAGTTCTACTTGGTTCCATTTTTCTTGGGTACAATTTCCAAGGATATACATCCACTACCTCTCCTTCACAAGGAGGCGGGGGGAAAACTTCTTCTCAAGGGAGAAGTACAACCCCACCAAATCCATTTCATGAGTCAGGTCCACTACCTGCTCACACAATGGCTAGAACGAATCCTCAACCAAATCCCCCTATACCATACTTGGCATCTCTCAAAATTTTTTATCTCACTAAACTCACAAATGATCCCATTTTACATGACCCCACATGGCCCAATATGCCTACCAAACTACCTTCAAATATTCCAAAATTTGAAGGAAAATTGGGGGAAGACCCCGCCAACCATGTTATGACCTTCCACTTATAATGTTCCTAAAATAGTATCATGGAGGATTCCATCCACTTAATTTTATTTCAATGAACACTCACAGTTCCATCAACCAAATGGTATGTGGACGAAAAATCAGGGTCCCATGTAACTTTTGAATCCTTGGCCAAATCCTTTTTGGCCTTTTTTCAACTATGAGTTCATCATGACATTGTTTTAGAACTTCTCTCCGAGTGAAAAAAAAACCTCAACTTTGCATATTGTCAATCACATCCACGAATGGTGTCAACGACGTAGTTTGTGTAAAGCAGAAACCACCAAAGAACAATGCCTTGATTGGTTTCTTAAATCACTAGTATCTATACTTGCCAAAGATGTAGCATCCACCTTTCCTAAGTGAGAAGAGGAAGCCATCAACAAGGCCCAATAGTTTGATCTTATCTATGCTTAGTAAGGATACTTATACATAGTATTACCTAACACACCCAAACCCGTACCATTTAGACAGGACAAACCTGGGATGTCCCACGCTACAGATGGGTTCATCGGTACCACGACACACCACAATCCTTACAATCAACCGTGACCTATGTACGGTGTACCTCAATATATGAAAACGTACAGAGGGCCATCTTATTACCCTCCTCCAATTTACCAACAACCATACCCTGTTACTCCCGGTCCACCAATAGGGGGACCCCCACTAGCACCCATTACATTTTCGACTGCCCAACCAAGTTTAGGGTCACCTTCTACCTCAACATATAACCTAGGCACTAGTGAAAGTGCTTCACCTTCCTACGCACCCTATGGATCGTTTCCACAAAACAATCTATACTATCCATTTCCTGCTCCTCCACAGTCAGTTTCTCCTCCACATGGAAAACCACAAGCCAATGTTAACTTTGTTCAACCCTCTCCCATTCAACAGCTTTGTACTTTTGAATAATTGAATATGGAAAATGCGGACCATTAGTCGAATAATGCAAAAAATAAAGGAAACAATTGAAACAATAATAACCCAGGACCAGGAGTAAATAACCCCCAACAAAACCATTTAGGTGGGGAAAACTATAATCAAGGCAACTAGGCCCCTCAAGGGGCCCCTCAAGGGGACAATAACAACAAACGCCAAGGGAATAACAACAACAATCTCAAGACGAAATTCCCTTGTGCTCTTTGTGGTGAGTATGGACATTATACTCACCATTGTCCCCAAATTGTCGACTTCAAATGGATGAAAGAATCCATTAACGTACCACATCCTCCAGCACCACCTACCCCTCAGCAGGCCCCACAAAAATACTTGCCACAACCACCCCTAGTCGTGTTGGAAAACCCTATTCCACACCAAGGTGTGATGAATACCCAACTGGAGGTACACGCTACCCCACCAATGGGGTAGTAACAAAACCCAGGGCCCATCAGCCCTGGAAATCCGGCTGATCGCAATATAGTCCTCACCAATGAAGAAGAAATTATTTTGAAAACATGTGGTCGTCAATACAACACCCCACCTGAATCTACTCCAACCACCTCAGAAGTAGCTCTAGCTCCAAAAATACAACCCTTGATGATTCCATGCCCTAACGCAGAACAAAAGATTCGCATACCCCTTGTTCCATTACAAAGGAGTGTCAATAACCCTCATGCTAGGAGAACCCATAATTATAGTCTGGTCGATGACTTAGCTCAATCTCCTACAGCCATGTTTGTATTGGAGGTCCTCCAAACTTGTCCAACTCAGCGAAAATCCTTGTTTTTCACCTTGGGGTCAGTCGACCCAACTGATACTAGACTCATCACATTTGATCCAGATACTAATAAATATTTAGAAAATCATAGTTCATCGATGAATGTGCATCCACATGCATCATGTCCAAAATTGTATGGAATAAACTTGGCTCCCCTGAGCTAGTACCATCATCCATCACCTTGTGAGCCTACGATGGTCGACCATCTTCCCCTAAAGGGATCTTCCAAAATTTCCCTATCGAACCCGGGGGAAAAACCATCCTCATCAACATTGAAGTTATCGATGCCCCACTTGATTACAACATATTTTCGAACATAGTTACATGTACGTTGTGGAGGCAATGACCTCTTCTATGTTTCGAATGATTATGTTCCCCCATAACATGAAAATCATCACCATTGACCAAATTACACATTATGAGCCTAACCACTTAGCCAACATCGATAACAATATTTCACTTGTCCTCACCAGCTCATATGCTTATTCACTCATTGACACGGGTCCTGGAATTTTGAAAGACCCATCTTTGTTGGGGGCATATCATGGAACACCACCTCTCCTACACCCTTCAACACAAGTGTGTTTAGTTTCCTCTCAAGGAACAGATAGCGGAGACACTATTCCTCCCACTAAGGCCTCTCCACACACTGACATTCCACCAGTTGAAGAACTATTACCTCAACAATCCATTGAGAACCCTAATTCACAACTTATCCATGATTTCCCCCCCTACTCCAGGGGAAAATACCAGTTTGGGAGACAATCCCTCAAGACATTACTCAAATTCCCTTCTTCTACCCCCCACTGGGAGTTCAAGCATTCCAGGTGGATGAAACGCTTACCCTTCCAAACATGGTGCTTTTTATCCATGTATGGTATCTTCACCCACCCGTGATGGTTCCTCAAGCATATATCCCTCCTTATCTAAAGGGAATCCCGATGAAAATTCTAGTCCAGGCTCCGGCCTCACCATCCTCACCCCCAACTATTAAAACCACTGCTACTATTGGGGGCAAATGAAATAAGAAATATCCCATGGATCCACTTCCTCCCAACATTCAACCTCCCTGCGCACTATGCAAAAAAGAGGGACAACCCACCAATAGATGTCCCACTCTTTCTAAATTACGTAATCTGATCCAACTCCCTTGAGCAAGAACATTGCTCACTACTTCACCAAGTACATATAGTACTACTCCAACGTCCCCTACTACAGGTAGTAAAGGGTTGTGAATCAAATTCGCTTGTGCCATTTGTTCATAATATGGACACTATACTCATCATTGCCCATCTCTACCTCAGTTTCGCCAGATGCTAGCCACAGTATGCAAAAAAATTTAGCAATATCCCTCTCTGATCCCCCTTACTAGTGATCACATCACCGATATTCATTATGTATCTTCCTCAGTCCCTGAGTAGATGATATGCCCTTACTCTCTCTGTGACTCACTTGCTCACTTTACATTCCGATCTTCTCTGATTATTGCATACTGAGGTCGTCATTCAACCCCTATTCAATCAGATATAGTCACCTCACCACTGGTATTGCAATATTTATATACTGTTAATGTTACCTCCCCTGAACCTGATTCACTTCCTAGCCCTCCATGGTTCACAGATCGACTGTCTAAGGAAATTCCCCCAAATCCTCTCAATTCTCTATTTTATTTACCACATGAAATATTTCCCCCTACCACATTTTATCACCCATTGTGTCTGGACATTTGGTTTATGTCAAAAGAGCCATCACAACCTGTATGCAATACCCCCTCCACATCCTTACCACTTGAGGACAATCACACTTTGATAATCCCCCCTGCCACCTCCTCGGATCCCCTATATTCTCGCATTTTCCATTGCGACGAGGATATCCTGGGCGAACTCAATACCCCTGGTTTCCTATGGAATGTGCTTTGTCACTAAGAATTGTTTCTCTCACAAGAATCCTTTCACCCTCCTATTCAAGCTTCCATATATGCAATCGAAACCAAGGATTTGATTCCTTCAGGGCATATAGATTGGTTCAACAACCCTATTGCTGCCCTAGATTCTTTTGAAGAAGGAAACATGGACAATATCTCCCCCACCATCAAAATTGAAATTTCCATCAAAGAGGGAATCATAGAAGAAATCACCATTAGAGTTTCATGCTCCCCTAAAGAAATCACATATTACAAAGATCTCTTTTAGGAAAACCGGGATATTTTTTCATGGTGATATACAAAGATGCTTGACCTTGATCCTTCTATAGTCGAACATCACATCGACACATGGCCAAATGTCACCCCAATTCATCAAAATAAGCGCCCCCTTAAACCATCCAAATTTGTGGCTATCAAAGCCTAAATTCACAAGTTACACATTGTTGGGTTAATTTACCCCATTGCGTATACCTCATGGGTTTCCAACCCCATCCCCATTAACAAAAAAAAAGGCACTATTTGCATCTGCACCGACTTTTGCGATCTCAACCATGCTTGTCCCAAAGACAACTTTCCAACCCATTTAATTGACCAAATTATCGATGATTGTGCCGACCACAAGGATTTGTCCTTCATGGATGGGTTCTTCGGCTATAATGAAATCCATATCCATTTAACAGATCAGTATAAAATCTCTTTTACTACCCCATGGGGTACTTTTTCTTATTGTGTCATGCCTTTTGGACTCAAGAATGCAGGTGTTATGTTTAAATGAGCCATGACTTATGTTTTCCATGATCTTGCTTGCATCATCCTCACTTATTTGGACGACCACACTCCTCTATCCAATAAGCGAACTCAACATTTAGATGACTTACGCATCATTTTTCAATGATGTCGCCAGTACAATATTCGCTTGAACCCCCTCAAGTGTGTATTTTGTGTCACCGTCGGACACCTTATTGGGTTCGTTGTCTCCCAATACGGCATCACGATGGATCCCCTCAAGGTCCAAACTATCACAAAAATTCCACCACTAAGGAATTTATGCCAAATGTAAAGCCTACAAGGAAAATATAACTTCTTACGTCGCTTTGTCCTAGATTACGACACTCATGCGCATGGTTTCCTCTGCTTACTGCGTCATGATATTACATTTTGATGGGATGAACATGCTCAAACCACTTTTGATGATTTAAAAGTGGCCCTATCCAATGCCCCCTTGATTAGTCCTCCACGCTATGATCACAATTACATCCTCTACTTGTCAGCCTCAACTGTTTCAGTAGTAGGAGTCCTCATCCAACTAGGAAATGATGGGCATGAGCATGTCATTTACTACATTAGTAAAAATATTTCAGGACCACCCCTGAAATACAATAATCATGATAAACTCTCCCTCACAGTCCAAAAGTTGCAACACTATATCCTGCTTTGAACTACCAAATTCGTAGCAGATTCCAACCCCATGCAGTACTTTCTTAGTCAACGGTAAATTAATGGAAAATTTTCCTGATGGATCGTTATCCTTTAGGAATACGAACTAGATTTATCAACTCCCAAAAGAACGAAAGTGCTCATTCTCACCAAACTCATCACATCTTTTCCCTCAGATGCTAAAGCTTCACCCATCAATACAGATTTTCTCGATGAACACCTCTTCTTCATCCCCTCTAATGAACCCTTGTATGGCGATATTCTCATCTACCCTCAAACAAAAAAATTTGGGTCTCATCTCTCTTGAGATGATCATCCATGTGTTAGCCATAAGGCCCCTCGATACCTCCTCATTAGAGACGTCTTATATCGATGTGAGGTCGAAACCATTCTTCATCAATGTCTGACCATAGACGAAGTTGATAGAGTCTTGAACGATTTCCATAGAGGTACTTGAGGTGGCATCCTCTCGGGTATATCCACCAACCAAAAAATAATTCAGGCAGGGTACTTATTGCCCACATTGTTTCATGACTGCATCCATGTAGTTAAGTGAAGTGACAAATGGAAGATTTATGAAAATAAAGCATGAGTGCCACCCTCTCTTCTACATACAGTCATCACTGTCGGACCCTTTTTCAAATGGGGTATATACTTCATGACTTGCAATCCTCCATCCAGTAATGGACACAAATACATTTTCACACCATTCGCTTACTTTACCAAATGGGCCAAGGCCATGCCCACTTTCAACAATACCATTGACATCGCATATCGGTTTTTCTTCAACCACGTCATTACACGTTTCGAAGTCCCACTATAGTTAGTGTCCATTCACGGTAAACACTTTGAGACTGAGATCTTCACGGAAGTCTCCTCAAAGTTAGGCTTCTCCCATCATTTTTCCTACCCATACTACCCTCATTCCAATGGACAGGTTGAGGGTGTCAAAAACATCCTCAAAACCATGCTCCAATGTACTGTCAACAAACATAAGACCAACTGGCATCATATGTTGTTTTTCGCATTATGGGATTATCTCACCTCGGTCAAAATTGCCACCAGTTTCACATTGTTCCACCTCATCCATGGCATTGAAGCCACCCTCCCTATCGAGTGTGAGATTCCCACATTACGTACTCCCATCAAGCTATTATCCGACACTGCTCCAATGGAGCAGCGCTTGCTAACCTTAGAGTCACTGGATGAAGATCGTCGATATTCATTACAAAACAATGAGGCAGCTAAAAAATGGTCCAAAGCCACCTTCGACCGTCATGTCAACCTTCGCTCATTCAACGAAGGGGATATCATCCTAGCCTACTATATCACCCACGATACTCTCGGCCATGGTAAATTCGAATCCTTATGGAATGGACCCTACATCATCCAACACTTCCTCACTAATGGGGCATACATCATGGCCTCTCCATAAGGCTACCCTCTCAAAGAACCTATCAGCAGGTTGTACTTAAAGAAGTTCTACACCTGAGCATAGCCATTCTACCTTAGGATTTTACTTTGTACACATTTGTAGAGTTTTTGGTATTTTCTTTTCACCACCACTCCTCGTATCTAATATACCATCTCTGTTATTGACAGATGCATCCTCCATCATCCTACCACATCGGTTACATTGATGGTTCTAGCTGTTGGACATAGAATCTCAATTCGGTTGCTCCAACCCTCTATACCCCCTCACATGAACTTCTCCACTCTAGCAACATATGTTTGGGCTCATCCACCAACAACCAAGTAGAATACGTTGTGGTCATTGGTCTCCGTGCCGAGGCCAGTCACCGCCACATTCATCACCTTAGTGTTTTATTAGATTCCCAGCTTGTCATCTTGTATCTCAACAATGTGTATTGTGTGTGTGATTCTTTCCTCTTTCGCAAATACCTCCAAGTTAGAATCTTATTTCTCAACTTTGATTCAATCACATTTACACATATTCCAAGACAATTTAATCAAATAGTAGATAATATGGCTAACCTAGTGTTATATTGGAATTGAGCACATCAAAAAATCATCAAATATACATAAGAATCATACATCAGTCACAGCATATAGATTAGACATCACACACCATCAAAAACATAAGCACATCAAGACATAAAAGAGAAAACAATATGTGTCCATATATATATATATATATATATATATATATATATATATATATCGTCCAAAATGTCATAATTGTTTGCAAATACACCATATACATCACTCGTAGGCTAGTGAGTCCCCTCACACTTGTAGGTACAAAATGGTTACCCACTACCCTATACAAAATGGGTATCAACCACCCTATACAAAATGGGCTCGCAAACCTATATAAATGAAAAAACCAACACTCATGGTCCCCACAGAGCTCCCCCCTAGGTCTTCTGTCAGCCGGAGTTGCCCCACCAGTTGGGGGCCTTCCAAGTCTAGGGGGTAGCTAACCAGTCATTGTTTCCCCCGCTACAGTTGATCGGCAGATCAAGGTCTTCCACTCTGTTGGCACACCCACACACAACTCCAAGATCCTCTCATCCTGGATATGGGCCCACATCCCCTCCGACACACCCTGAAGAACCTCATTGAATCATCGACGAAGGTCTTCCATACCCCTCCGGCCTTTGCCTATGGCTCACATGCTGGTCTAGACCCTACGTCGTCTAGTCTATGTCTTTGGCTTGCCCTCGGCTCATGTGCTAGTCCAACACGAACATCGTTTCACCTGCGCCTCAGTCCTACCCGTAGATATTTCTACGGTGGTTGCGTTGGTCTAGAAAATTCCTTGAGTGGAAAAGGGGCACCCACTCCAAAAACTAGGCGACGAGGATCGACCTAAATGCAAATTCACCAAAGTCATTGGTCTGACACTGATGAATTTTCCCCATAATCCTGGTGTGCAACATCATCCCCCAGGCAAAGTGGTCCCCATCCAGGACCCTTTCCATAATCCTCAACTAACCTCTCTTGATTCGTAGAGTCACCAAGGATCCATAGATCCTCACTACCATGGAGGCGATGCATTCAGTAAAAATCTCATCAATCGCCTCAATACGAATGACTGAAACCGACATCGGGTTTGGTCTCGAGAAGTGGCGACGTGCCAAGTCAACCAATCTCTCATCCCCCAACTTCTGGGGGTCAGCAGGTAGGGCCATCCCTCAGAATGGGAGCCCCGTGAGAAAGAACAGATCCTCCACAGTTGAGAGTGTCAGTTGTTGTCCCCTAACGATGAAACACTACAGATTAGTGCTCCACATACAAATAAGATACTATAGAAGGAACTCTTGCAATCGTATCAAAGGATAGTCGAAGAGATTGATCAACCCGCAGGCTGCCAAGTGTCTCCAAACACCTAGTTGCTCTCTAACCACCTCTCGAAAATGATCCCAATCTCTCTCTCTCCAATATACTGGAATAACTCTCTCCCATCACAATATGATCACCTGCATCCACACAAAAACTTGTTCATCCCTCATAAACAATAAAAAAACATCAAAAAATTCAAAATTTGAAACACCCTTAGCCTTGCCTCCAGTGTGTGGATTTCTACCACATAA
>ML786380.1:955701-965899 GCA_009831015.1 Picea engelmannii | reverse complement strand
CTCAAATATGTGCTTTACAATGCTCAAAATGCCAAATAGATGGCTCCAATGGCTTCAGAACGTCCAAAAACCCCTAGCTAGGCTTTTTCGGCAACTCGTTTGGCCAAAAATTGAAGAAGATAGGCTTCCTGGAACTTCCCCTTCAAACTTGTTGTCTCTGGATCGCCAAAATGCAGCCTTTGCCTCCTCAACCTAGCCCCCACGCGCATAAATGTGGAAAAACCCAGCACCGGGCACAACCGCACAACCGGTACAAACTGTAGGACGATTACGCGCTAGCCCCTAACCGCCAAGGCTCGTGGTCACAAGGGTCACCATGTGACCTTGCGCTAATACAAAAAGGGCTGACACCCAAAGAAAATAGCTATGCGCCAAGTGTCGGCGAATGGGGTGTTAACCGTTTAAACTCCCGCGCGTTTGTATAGAGGTCGGGTCATATGCAATAACAATATAACCATGGATTAACTATTTGAAATGTGAATTCGCGCGCATTTAATCCACCGGTCATATGTATTACCAATATAACCGCGGGCTGGGGCTAAGCCCCAGCCCGACCCCTCGCCGAAATGAACACAATTCAAACTTAAATATTTTTAAAATCATATATATAATAAGAAACATGTTATGGCGCATTGGTTGGTGGACTTTGAAAAGACTTTGCATGTGGGTGGAGGTCGCGGGGTCGAGTCCGGTGGACTCCATATAAATTTTATACAACCAACCAATAATAGGGTGCCACGTGGCAGCCCACGACTGGGCCACGTGGCACCAAACCATTGGACAAAATATGCCACGTGTCAGTAGAGTATTCATCCACATATGCCAACCAATATCTGCCACGTCAACTTCCACCTCAGTGTACGGACATGCCACGTCATCTTATGGCCTCTGCCACGTCAACATCCGTACATACTGTACAATCAGCACATTGTTTTTTGCTTGTTGGTTGTTTTGAACAGAACATGATATCTCTCTCATCCGACGTCCGTTTGAACCCAAACGAGTTGCGTTGGGTTCATGACGATGAGGCCTACGCTCCTGTTCGATTTGAAGTGATTCCGAGCACTTTGAATTTTGAGCAAAATTTGATCCCCTGGATCAGAAGTAATCTTAACTTCCTTACCATCTCATCTCCTTTATTCTCCACGTTCCCTAGTGTTGTTGGTAGTAATCATTCAGGGAGATTTACTGAAAATTATCTTCTTGATTATGGTGTGTGTATTCTTGATTTCTGGCATACATCCCAACACTCAGACTAGCACACATTAGCAGAACTGGACTTGGCGCATATTACCAAAACTTGATCCGATGCATGCTTCTTATCAATCCTCATGCATATGCTTGGGCACATGCAAAATTGGAATGAGTGCTCACAACTTTGTTTTTGCATGCACACAATATTTAATGAGCATGCACAACTTTATTTACGCGAGCACAATATTTACTCAAAACTTTGGGTGCCAACGCACAAGGTACACGTCCTATGCATGGGTCTACATGTATATAATGTGGAAGGAACCTTACCTGATTCAATCATAATCTCTTACCAAGACACAGAGTGGATCCATACCATTGACTATGAACATATCCCATTTAGATGCAGGAAATGCCACAAGCACGAACACCTATTTAGAGACTGCCCACAAAATGCAGCAACGACGACAAATAAGGATAAGGAAAAGGTAGATGTAGACAAATTTGTCAATATCAACAACAAAAGGAAGATGGGTCACAAAGGAAATAAACTAACCGGGGAGGTCTCTAAGAAGGATTCAAATAAATTTCAAGCACTAGTAGTAGAAAACAAGAAAGAAGGGGAGAAGCAAACAACATAAAAGAGTAACGAGAAGGACAAGGGAGCATAAACAAGAAAGATGAGCTACAAAAACATCGATGTACAAAACATAGTACCCAAAAAATCTATTAATAGAAGGAGAAATCAACATGCAAGATCTGGAGGAAAATGAAGAATCAAAAGAGGAGGCCAACTGAGAGGATCAAACCATGTCGCCATGTGCCTGGACAAATTCTTGGTATTGAAGGATTTCTTTCAATCGAAACAAGTCATATTAGAATCTATCTGGCCCTACTATGGATCAGATCACTAGGCCATATCCCTCAAGTGGGAAAACAACATGAAACCATGACCCAAACCTTTTTTCTTCAAAAAATTATGGCTCTGTCACCCAAAATTCCTCCAGAATATAGCAGAATTGTGGCAGGAAAGACATGATCTATATGGAACAAAGATGTATTAATTTCAACCGAGATTGAAACACACTAAAAACTACTTCAAGAAATGGAATAAGTTGGTCTTCAAGAACATATTTGAAGAAAAAAGAAGACTAGAAGAGGACATGGAAATATTATAGGAAGAATTACTGTGAGAAGGTCACTCCCCAAAACTCAAGGTGAAGGAGGAACAACTTCTCCTGGACCTGAATGCAAGGGATAAGTAGAAGGAGATCTTGTACTGTCAAAAATCTTGCATTCAATGGCTCCAAGAAGGTGATAAGAGCATAAAATGTTTCCACAATTCACTGATGTTGAGGAGAATCCAAAACCCCATTGATACTCTATAGGCAGTTGGGGGAAAAATCATGGAAAACCATGATGATATAGAAAAATAACTTGTCATGCATGTTAGCAACTTGTTAAAAGAACCCGACATCAACAGGGTGGATGCAACCCAAAGAATATAACGGTCGATCCCACGTGTTGTCTCTCTGGAATACATTTGCAACCTCATACGAAAGGTGACCTTGGCAGAGGTAGAGGAGATAGTCAAGGAAATGCCAAAGGGGGAAGCACTAAGGCCAGATGGATTTACCATTGACTTTTTCCAAGAATGTTGGGATATCATTGGCATAGATATATGGGCAGTCATAGAGGAATAAGGCTTGTTCTAATCCGTTTTATAGGCCTTAAACGCCACCTTTATGACTCTCATCCCCAAAGAATGCAAAGAAAGTACTGCAAATAAGTTCTATCATATATTGTTATGTAATGCTATTTATAAAATCATAACAAAGGTTATAACTAATAGACTCAAACCTTTGTTGCAAAAAATTATCTTACCCGAGCAAGGTAGCTTTGTAGAAGGATGGGATAATAGTGTCCCATTAGGCCATTCATTCTCTAAAATCCAACGACGGACCTGGCATGATTATAAAACTTGATTTGGACAAATCTTATGATAGAATAAACTGGTATTTTCTAGGATAATTGTTGGGGGCCTTTGGTTTTGACCCGTCCTGGATCTCCTGGGTCAAAATCCTAGTCTCTTTAGCCTTTTCTCAATCCTTATTAATGGTTCCACCTCATATGTCTTCAAAGATTCATGAGGGATCCTCTAGGGAGACCCCCTTTCCCCTTACCTGTTCATCATCCTTGTGGAATGCCTTGACCAATTTATGAAACAATCCCGACTGGAAGGTTCTATTAAGGGCCTCCATCTTCACCCCCAGATTGAACCTCTATCCCACCTCCAATTTGTGGATGACACCTTGCTTATGGGTCAACCCACGGTGAGGGAATAAAGAGACATTAAGAAAATCCTGGAAGTCTTCATGACTGATCCAAAATAGACCCAGACTAAAGAGTGGATAAGAATCGATACCTACAACACATATTGAAAATCATAATGCATTAGGTAAGCCATGTAAAACAATGTAAATCAATTCAAGTTTACGTGGAATAAGACAAATGAGAATGTAATTGAAAATTTAAAGAAAAATAGTTAAATATGGCCACGAAACAGATAGGAGAGAAGGATAAGAAATGGGAAGTGAAGAGCCATGGCTATTGGCCTTCTCTTACCCTCAACTCTCCCTATTTCTTCACTCTCGCTTATTTCCAAAGGGATTTTTTGCCAAGGAGGAAGAGAGCATTGTAAAAACTTGCAGACTTGCAGAAGAAGAATATATTGAGCACCATTCGACTGGTTTTCCCAGTTTGGGTTCCAGGGTAAAAAATTATTGTTTCTGTACTAAGTATGGTTAAATTAGCCATTATGGTTTATTATATATTGTTGGTTATAACGTGAATGGATTCTCTATATCTTAATTAGGGGATGTATAACAACTTGTTGCATCTTGTTTTCATTATTGAATGTGTGAGTACATTGGTAATGGTGAATACACATTTCATCTAGTAATACTCATCTTTGTATGTAATGAGCATTCATACAATATCCTCGTGGATTCTAGGTGTTATAAGCATCCTTGTATTTCTCATTAACATCCCAAAGCTGGTGTTCTTATCATTTAACCTAACCACGATTTCACCCATGCCTTTGGGCATTCATGAGACTATTGGGGACATTCTCTTAATGCCAATGTGACCATAATTCATTGCAGATGCATGTAACCTTGTCTACGCTGCAATTATAATTATTCTACTCACCATAACTCAAGGAAATTCCCCACACGCATTTTCCTTGGTTGCCAAGACCTACATGGGAATCTTATCTCAAGGAGAGGCCAAGTGCACCTCTTCTTTGTTTCCCATGACTTCTATTGGTTGTTGGGCACTCCAATCAATTGTTGGGTTGATTTAATTGATGTTGGGTGTCTAATTCATTTTTTGGGTCAATTTATTTATTGTGTGGGTGTATCTGACTCTGGTGAGATATTCCTTAGGTGTTGGGAAACCCATAACTTGTTTTCTAGATCCTCGTGACTTCGATTTTTTTGTCTAAACATTGTGTGTTGTGTCTATCTTGAGGAGAATCCGATGCACTCATTCTTTCATCATTCAACTATAATGTGGGAACCCTAGCACAAGAAAAGTATACCCACGAATTCGTTCTTTTCTCCCTTCTTGTCCACACACATCATGTTAACCATAGTCTTGGGAAACGACCCACTTAGTCATTTATGTGTTTCCATGCATTGTTGTTGGGTGGATTCCAATTAATTGTTGAGTCATTTTTCAACTCTATGGGTGGTTAACTTGTTTGCTAGAAGTGAAACCTAACCCTAATTTATGAGTGTATCAATTTTAGTGTAACATATGAATGTTCCAAGGCACTCTTAGGAATCCCACTTGTTGTCAGAGCATTTCAATATCAATAGGTTTTTTCATTTATTACCATTGCTCGGTTTTTCTCATTAGCTCATGGTCAAGGCATTTCATTGAGCACTCATTTTGATAGAATATACATACTCTCTCTTTCCCACACATCCCACTATTACTTGGACATTGCACCCTATGTTGGTCACTTAATAATTCTAACTAGCTCCTCACATCCCACTATTGCTTGGACGTTGCACCCTATGCTAGTCACTTAATAATTCTAGCTAGCTCATCAGAGAATGCGAAAGGAAGACTCACAATCAGTGAAGAGACATGAAAACTAAAGGCATTGCATAGTGATAAGCATCTCCATTCCACCTTGTGTGTCATTATTGGTGAGTGTTGTATCAATTAAAAGGGTTTCAAATGAGAAATCATCAATTCAATTCAATGGAAGCATTTCCCATCTTTGCTACAACATTAAAGAGGAAAGGCACCTATGAAAGATAGGTTGCCAAAGTTTTCATGTCCAACACGAAGGCGAGTCCATAATTATTATTAAAGTAAAATGTTTTCCATTGAATAAAATGAGAAGTTGTTGAAATAAATCAAGTAGCATTCACTGAGAAAGGGAGAAAGTAGTCGTGTATCAAAAACTTAGCTTAGCATTCAATGGTTTGAAATATTATTAAAACCCTAAGACAAAGAAGTGACGCGCATACTCTAAATGGATCAAAGTCAGAGGAGCGACGATTCTTAGTTTCTCAAAGGACTTCACTCTTTCTCTAAAAAAAAATTGAAAGGATGAGCCAATTAGTCAACCCATAAACCAAAGAGTAATTTCACTAAGAATTGTACTGAGTATTGAAGACCTTTCTCATCAGAGGCATAACTGAGATAGAGATCATAAATCAAATTCCACACATGTATCTGTGTTGGTGAAGCGAGTGGGTTATGATCTCATCGATTACAGATCAATGGCAACCTTCAACATGTAGATCAACCTAGATAAATCCTAAGTATTTTTCTTTAATACCCCCCTTATTATTCAATGCAACATTGCCCAGATTTTGGGATTCCAACATGCCTCCCTTCCCTCAAAATACTTAGGAGACCCCTCCTAGACACAACCATTTGAAACACCACATGGAATTAATTCCTTACTAAGATAGAAGAAAGATTGAATTGCTAGAATCATAGATTCCTTACCTTACCGAGAAGAATCCTCCTGATAAAATATGTGCTGATGGCAATTCCTTGTATCTCTTTTCTGTTTTAGCAACACATGCTAACATATTGCAGAAGATTCACGAGATGCAAATAAATTTTCTTTGGGGAGGAGAGAAAAGGGAAAGGAAATGGGCACTAGTAGCATGGGACAAACTCTGTGTCCCTAAAGCTCATGTGGGTCTGTGAATCAAAGATCCACAAAGAATGGGCCAAGATTTAGCAAAAAAAATATTTTGGAGATGGATCAAGAACCCGAAGGCCCTATAGGCCCAAATTTGGGAGGCGAAATATGTTAGGGATATCCCACCAGAGGAAGGGATCAGAATGGAAGGGTATTGTCCAATATCTTTGATATGGAACCATGCCTAGACAAATCAGGGGTTGGTTCAACAACAGAGCTTCTGGGAAATCCATGATGGAAGGTTGGATTTTTTCTGGGATGATGCATGGGAACATATTCCAACTCTAGGTAAAGAGGAGAACTACCATAACATACAAGAGAGTATGATAGGGGATGGATGGAAGAGGGTCTCCCAATAATGGGAAGAGAATCAACACTTTTAATAGAAGCTAGAAAGAACATAGAAGATTGTTATATAGAATGGTAGGAGGAAAATTGTTAGGATATAGAGCCCACCTTGAGAATCCAACCACTACAAGTCCAAAAAGGAAAGGACATATTGCAATGGGGTCATAAATGAGATGATAATTTCAATGTGAGGGAGGCCTACATGTTGGCATATGGAACAACTGAGGTTTCCAAGACAACAATTTGGGGAAAAGTATGGAATACAACCCAGTGGCCAAATATATCGACAGTCATCTAGATGGTAACAAATATAAAATATTTAACCTAGGACCACATCATTAGGAGGGGCTATGAAATTCCATCAATCTACATGATGTGCTACCAAGAAGGGGAGATGTTGAACCACCTGTTCAACTCCCGCGGGGAAGCGTCTTCCCTCGAGGACAAGGGATCCACTTTATTCAGAAACTTGGAAAGGAGTAGACATGATATCAACAAAAAAATAAAGGAATGTAGAGAAGATCCTTACATAAATCCTATACTCAACAAGATATGGACCTCCTTCCCAGGATTCCTACTCTAGATATCTGAAAGGAGAGGAATAGAAGTATTTTTAAACAACATGACCTTAACCTGGATGAGGTATGGCAAGGGATCCACTCCAACATATAGGAGAAAATAAGGATTACCACTTGGGTAGAAGAGGACTAGCTCCCAACGAGAGAGGAAGTGGAAATATTCAAGAACTAGTCGCTAGGATTGTGCCAAAAGCAAAGCACTCTAGAAAAACAAAACCATTTAAAGGCTCAAGTGTGAGAGAAATGGGAGCCAACCCCAATCAAATTTATGAAATTAAATGTTGATGGCACATCCAAAGGTAACCCATGCTTAGTAGGAGTAGGGGGGATCTTTCGAGATTCATCAAGAGCAATTCAAAGCATCTTCACCTCTAGGCTAGGTCACAACTCAAAAATGGAGTGGAGTTTGTTGGGATCATCACAAGTCTAAGGTTAGCGACCAAATTAGGTTACCAAGCACTAATAGTATAAGGAAAATCTCAAATTCTCATCACAACCTTGAATAAGATAATACATGGAACACCACTAGAGAAAGTCTTGAAAAACT
Source organism: Picea engelmannii (assembly GCA_009831015.1). Lineage (NCBI taxonomy): Eukaryota > Viridiplantae > Streptophyta > Pinopsida > Pinales > Pinaceae > Picea > Picea engelmannii. The sequence goes on along the minus strand of ML786380.1, from coordinate 957,999 downwards.
AGTGTCTCTCCTTTGGCCCATCGGAAGAGGCTCATCTCATTCAGGGAAACTCAACTATCATCCTAGTCCACGTCAGAAGGAAATCCAATGTAGTGGAAGACTGTCTGGCCAATGTGGACATCAATCAGGCGACTAGATAAAACTGGTGGTGATCGATGGAGGTGGGCCAGGGGGAACTCAAGGACAAAATAACATGTCTATCCATGCATGACAACTATTTCTTGGATGGGGTGACATATGTAGGGGAAGGTGACTCCCATGTGGGAATATCAGCTGCCCATGTGTTGAATTAATCATCGTAACCCTCCCACACTTGTTCACCGGTTGACACACACTTGGACGCTAGTTGAAGCACATGGTGGAAGTTTTGAAATGATGAAAATTAGTTGAGTGGGATGTTCTAGCAGGTAATGGAGGTATGATAGATCTGGTATGTGGTTGGAATGATGTTTCTCTTAGATGAGAAGATTCTCAAGGTGTACCCAGTCAATAAAAACATGAGAATGAACATGTGAGGAAGGAAATGGGCTCATGGGAGAGGGACACAATTAGTTATTCATGAAAGGAAGAGGAGGAGAGGAAGGGAATCAAGGATGATGTTGAGGCCCTACATTAAATGGAAGAAACCGAGCAGTATGAATAGGGAAATTTACAAATTGGGTCGGTATATCTGAGTTGAAAAAGGTAGTTCCTAGAGAGAGTGGTGGTGGTTGTAGGAATCTTAGTGGAATTTGGCTCAGGAGTGCTCCACCACCTTGGGTCACTCATTCCTCTTTGTTTGGGTCGGTATAAGGTGGGAGAATTCTAAAGCATGTCTAACAAGATTCTCCTTGGGTGACAATGCCTGCTACAAACCAAAATTCTTATGGGGTTTGAAGATAGAGACAAGGCTGCAACATAGGCGGGTTGAACCTATTCGGAGTAAAGGAAAAATGAAGGGACACAACTTGAAAGGAGACCATGGGATACCCAAGAAGAAGAGAGGGGAGAGGGAACCACATACACTAGTAGGTTTGATGGCATGAACCAGAGTAGGGAGGGCCGCTGGGGAGGTGAGCAACAAATTCTATAACCTCTGCTCAGAATTGGAAAAGAAAGCCATGAATAAAGTACAGGAGGCGGTGCTTAAGAAACAAAAGGATACCTCGGAGGAATAAATTCTAGTCGAAGCCTAGGACTAGGTTACAATCCTAGGTCAACCTCAAATTGAGGACACTAAATATTTCTACCTGGAGGAAACATATTGGTTAACCAAGGCTATGGTGGCTCAGGTAGTGTCTTAGTAGCATGAAAACAACAGAGCCACCCTCCATGTCGTGCCAATTCTTGAGGATAAATTCAAGTTATTTTGTAAAGCTCAATTCAGGGTGTGTTTCCAAGAAAGGTGAGCGTGAGACTAGGATCTGTTGCAGAGGAAACCAGAGGGCACCACTAGCCAACGGGGAACCATGGACAAGGATAATTTTAAGGATGGAAATTAAAATTAAAATGTAGAAACATGGGCTAATATTACTAGTCCTTAATATGCAAAATGTAAAATGTTTGGCGATAGTTTTGTAAAAATATTCAAATTTATAAGGATTTTATATAGATTCTATAAATTTTTGGCGATTTTTAAGGTAAAATAATTCTACTCTATGGAATTTCAACGAATGGTTTTTAGAAAAAATGGAAATTGACAAATCTTCTTTTGGGAAAAACCATGGAAAATTAGTCCATTGGAGAAATTTAGCCCCTAAAATCATCTATGACCATGGAGCTCCAAATTATGTTGGAGGATGATTATCCAGAACCTAGCAGATGCCCTAAGGTGGAACTAGACAAGGAGTCACACAACCATGCCGCAGAGTGAAGGACTCAAGCTCAGTTCTCATGTTCACCTTTTTTTATTGACTTAGATGTTTTTTGGGATTGTTTCTCAATCACAGGGACTCTGCATTTGATCTCCAGGATTAAATTTGTAATATTTAAATCTCCATATAGTAGGAAGACATCCCATATCAATTATAGTAGATGCATAACTAAGTAATGGAAAACTCAGATACTCTAAAATACTGGTCAAGGAGTCTAGTTTCCAACTTGGTAGACTCCTTGGTATTATGTCTGTAATTGTGTGTGCATATAATAGAAAATCATGGTTTCTTTTTTTCTTAAGAAAATAAAGGTTCTCTACAACCAGTATGCCAATAAATGAACTCATGTCAGCCTACACACACACACATACCTATATACATAAATATATGTATATAACATAACATATATACATTTTCCATAGTGGTAGTGGTTGCAAGAATCATA
>ML786380.1:943275-955581 GCA_009831015.1 Picea engelmannii | reverse complement strand
TATTATTTAGCCCAAAACCTTTATTTCATTGTATCTTTTCCTTTATATTGTATTTTATCCTTTATGGCTTTAGGATTCATTTTCAAGTGACAAGTTGTAAACATGTAAATATAATCTTTTCCTCAGGGTTGTTGAGGGATATTTTTCCATCATTATTCCTTGAGGTTATTAGAGAACCTACTAGAACTGTAACAAACCGCTGGAAATGGGAGTTATGAGAATTCAATGTGAAAATTATGCCCATATGCATAGGAAATTACTGCCATTGAGACAACTCCATTACATCTAAGAATTCCTAGAGTTCCCAATAAATACATTTATTTTCCAACCTATGTTGGAGCCCTAGAGTGAAGTGGGATAGCTTGAGGGAATGTGTGGTTGTGAACAAGATCTCATTCCTTAGGTTGTGCAGGTTGAGGGGAAAGAGAACTAGTGGATTGGAATTTTTGTAGAAGTTAGCATACTATGATTTGTTGGGATATTGAGATGTGTGAGAGGACTAGATCTAGCCATATGATAAATTTTTCCTTGTGGACTTATAGCCTTAGCTCAAGGATGACCCTATTGCATAAATAGTACAAGAAACAATGAGCCTATGGTTGAGTGGAACGTCCTTTCCCTGCAAACAATCAGTGTTAGTTTATGAAAGATAAGTGTTATGCCTTATTTCTATTCATGATGAATTTAATGGTGTTTATGTTATGACTTTAATGTTGTTCTATTTACATAATAATTTTTCATTTGTAATTCTGAATGGTTTATTTATATTTGCATAAGATTTCATATCATATAGTATTCATAATATTCATAGCAGAGCAAAGAGAGTATTGGTATCGGAGTATAGAAGTGGAAAGTTTATGAAATTCAAAGGTACCTCATATCCTCAATAGTGAGTCGAGGGTACTAGGTATGTTACAAAGTGGTACCAAAGCCATGGTTACAACATTGGGGCTCTATGGGCCAAAAACTGGATTGTAGAGGAAAAAGTTGCAAGTTGTTTCTAAAGTGTTTGACAAAATATCTTAAAAAAGATTGGAAGGATTGCAATTTTCATACCATAGGTTTAATTAAATGATTGTATGGAAAAAACTATGTGGAAGTGCAGTTGTAAAAAAAATCATGGCTTGAATTTGTCATATGGTATGAGACATCATTATTATGCTGGTATTGATGCACTACACGGAAAATTGAGGAGATTGTGAATTCGACCTTTATAAGAAATCTGGGTAAATTTCCAATTTGGAAGAAAATTTGGGGACACGTAGCTTGTAAATGTCCTAGAAGATGACTTATCCTGTGTGTGAATGTTGTGTTCACATAATCCAAAACCTGTGTGTATTTAAATTTCTTGCATGTGAGAATCATTTTGTTCGGAAGATCCTTAATAAGATCTATGTCAACAAAGATGTATGTGTATGTTCATAAACCCACTACAACTCTCTCAAGATATGATTTTCTATAAGTGCCCCCAAGATATGATTTTCTATAAGTGCCCCCAATTTCATTCCCAATATCCTAAAAAATTGATAAATACCATAAACGAAATGGAAAATTAGGAAGATGAACTTGGAAAAGATCATTTGGATATTTAAATTAACTTTTATTGGAATATTTTCATGTAGATGTTTATTTTGAAACATGTTCCCAAAGTGTTTGTGATTTCCATTAGTAAATCAAGGATTTAAGGATAAGGTTAAAAGTCACAATGAAATTCTATGTTATGGGTGTAATTTTGTTTAGATTATAAGTTATTATTTTACTTAATTTAGGGGTTAATTCAATTAATTAGAAGGGTTTATGATTGAAACTATTAAATCAAGGATTTAAGGATAAGGTTAAAAGTCACAATGAAATTTCATCATATATTATGGGTGTAAATTTTTTAAAATGATATTAAGTAAATTTTTGTTTACTTAGTTTAAGGTGTGAGGTTAATTGGTTGTCTTCAATGTTATTGAACATTTGGCAAATTCTATTCCATAATGAAATATATATATATATATATATATATATATATATATATATATATATATATATATATATATATATATATATATATATATATATATATATATATATATAATTGTGAAAAGATCATTATATAGTAATAATTTGTTAAAAAAGAATAATAATAAAAAAAATGTTATGCAATTTTTTATTATCTTTTTGTTTACTTTCTTTAATAATAATTATAATTTAATTTTAAAATTAGAGTTAGATATTAAATTGATGTATGAGACACTTATTATTTGAATACTTAATTTATGAAGGTGTGCATATCCTAAACCTAATACTAATATTTGCAACTACTACCACAATTGTTTCAAAATTTCTATATTTACCATTTTATGTATAATTTTCAACAACTTTTCATTATTTCTATGAAGAGTTGTAAATACAAAGAAATCTCATATTAATTATATAATTATGCGTAACCAATGCAAATTAAAATCCAAATTATAATCACCCATACTAAAGATAAACTAGTATCATGATTATGGATTTAGGTACAAGTGTCTAACTTGAAGAAGGTGGTTTTTAATTGTAAATTAAGAGTGAAATAAATTGTGTAGATGAGTAATGAGTAATTTGACTATTTTAGGGGAATTATTCAAAGGAGAGTATCCAAAGTAAACTCTAGATTTTTTTGGGTACAAGGTTAGGTCAATAAGTCATAAAGAGATTCATTTATATAACTCATCAATAATTGACTCATTAAAAGCACAAACATATTACAAAGTGAGATTTAAAATCAAGTGGGAAGGATAACAACTTTTCCTCACAACCACTATAACTATACCCAATTGACATAAACTTATTATATATAGAAAAATAGAAAAATACACATTGAAAACAAAATCACTTAAAATATTTGTATTTTTATAACAAAATATAATATATATAATAAAATGCAAACTTGTAACAAAGTATAGTATATATAATAAAGTACAAACTTGTGGGACATAAATAATGACCTCAATGACATTGGCATTTTTTTTAATGAAGAAAAAAATATCTAATACAACCATAAATACATCTCAACAATGTAACTAATTCCTATTTTCTTCAATATTCCTCTCTATGCTAATTTATGAACCCATAATATTAACAACTATATGTAAATTTTTTAAAACTTTATCTCAGCACTAATTTTCCATAAAATTTTGAAACTTGACATCAATATGCTAATCTTTCAATAATAATAGAACTTTGTACCAGTTATGTAACTAGTTTTTCCTAAATAACTTTTAGGAAAGAATATTCACATAATTAAAACCTTTTACTAATCATATTATTTTGTTTTAATTTAATATAATGATTTTTTATATATGAAATAATTTATAATTAAATAATAAAATAAGTTTTAATTAATGTTTAATTATAAAATAATTTTAAATTATTATTATTATAATTAAAAAAATATATATTATAAATTTAATTTAAAAACATTTTTAATATAGTATTTTGAAGTAATATAAATATTTCATGTTTTTTTTTTATTAATTTTATTTAAAATTAGTTTTATTTAAAATCTAAATAAAAATTTAAAAATCTTAAATTTTAATGTTTAAAATTACATTTAAATTTTTTAAGGTATTGAATCTATTTATATATTAAAAATAATTTACTAACATGTGATAATTACCGCAACTTCAAAAACATAAAACTAAACTTTTTCTTTTGGTTTTTTTGTTCGTATACGTTATAATAAAAACTTATCTATTTTATGTCATTTGTGAATCACGATTTAGGTAGCTTCTCATTTTTTACCCACTTCACCTTGAACGTGAAGAAGCATTTATTTGCAATAAATTATTGAAAGCGTCATTGGTGATGACTTTAGTTAGTATAATAATCAAAGTGTTTGAGACATAATCATATTAAAATATAGAGCTTTTCCATAAGTACTTTTTTTCCAAACAATAAAATTACTAAATATAAAAGGATTACATTTTTAATAAGCATCTTTCAGTTATCATTATAGATTATAAAAAAAAGTGAATGCTTTAGAATCCCAAGTTTTTAGATAGGATTCCAACCTAAATTCAAACATCACAACTAATCTTCAGAAAAATAAATTGTCTTCAACTTAAGATAAATAATTTTGCAAAGATTAGAAAACTTTGAAGCGCCTATAAGGTCTATAAGGTCTTTGCTTGTTATATTCTCACCGGGTGTAGAGAATCGCTCCTCGCTTGATATGATCTTTAAGCACCTTTTTTGAAAGTACGTCTGCCTCCTTATTGAAATCTCTGTAGGCATGATTAAAAGAAATATTTTGAAACAATGTGTTCATCTTTTTAATTTGTTCCTTCCATCCTTGAAATCTCTGTAGGCATGATTAAAAGAAATATTTTGAAACAATGTGTTCATCTTTTTAATTTGTTCCTTCCATCCTTCCAACGCCAAGCTCTAGAGGTTCCTGTTTCCATTACACCAATCTATAATGAGCTTTGAGTCCCCTATAATCTGTAGACTTGTAATATCTAATCTTAAGGCCAAGAAAAGAACAACCCAAACCCCCAATAACTCCGCTCTATTATTTGTCCTAACTCCAGTGTTGAAGGTCCATTTATAAGAAGTAGATGCATTTAATCTGATAATGCCTCCCGATCCACTATGAGAACCATCTGTTGTAGTTGCTCCATCAAACCACCGCGTCGTTTGTTGAAGCCGAGGTGGACTTTTGATCCTGTAAAGTTTTGGGCCTTTGCGCATCTAATAAGTACTTAATAGAGTATTCAAGTTGAAGTTGTATATTGATGAATCATACGTAGGAGATTAGGAGATGGTAGAGAATTATTTGAGTATTAAAATATTTTATACAATTAATTTCTCTAAAATTGAATTTCATAATTTTTTTTTTTTTTTTATAAAAAATTATAAAAATTTATAATAAATAAATCAATATATATTCATTTTAATTTAAAAATTTTAATTAACAAAATAATTAAATTTATGTATTTCTTGTTATCTTTTTCAACGAGATGAAATATTTTTTAATAATAATAATAACCTATTTTTAAGGTTGTTGAAGTTTTACTTATACAACTAACAATTATGGTTCTTCTTTATTATTCTAATCATTTAGCATATTAGATGCATAAATAAAGTCATTGAAAGAGAGGAAATCACAGAAACAATAAAGACACACAAATTACCCTGGGAAACCCTCATGGGGAAGAAAACCCAACAAAAAATTCCTCAATATAGATAGACCAAAAACTGAATAGAAGATCCTCCTCTACTCCTTCACTAGGAAGAGTAGCGCACCACTTAACCAAGAGATAGACCAAAACCCTCCTTGACGTCACCCCCAGTTGCAGTAGGTTCTCCTCCAAAACTTGCTCACTACAAAGCTAGGTGAGTGTGTGTCCAAATGAGGCATTGGCCTCTCTTATAAATATTGGTTTGGCCAACCTAAAATTAGGTCTGGGCCGACCTGTCACTTTACCCTCTTAATTTACATTTAACTATCAAGGCACAATAGGGCCGACTTTTACAAAGGCACGATAGGGCCTAATTAAATATAATAATATTATTCAACACACTCTCTCAGGTAGAATATTATTTGAAGTTACAATATTTCAACACCCCCCCTTAACAAGAAGGGTTATCTACTGACAACATCAATACAACTAACTGGACTCAACACAACATCAAGAGGAGGAGACATCGTCATCAACATCTGGAACATTGTTTGTCATATATATAAATCATGATTATTTTTTCTCATCATCAACATCAGTAGAAACTTAGCATTGCCATCATCTGTAGCGCAGAGCTAGAGTAACATCATCATCAACAACATGAAACTAGAACAACAACATCAACAACACGAAGCTGGAACAACAACATCAACAACATGAAGTTGGAACAACAACATCAACAACACGAAGCTGGAACAACAACATTAATGTCAACAGAATGAGGCAGGAGCATCAATAGCAGTAGAAACAACAACAACAACAACTATGGGCACTCCGATAGACCGTCCATCTAAACCTTACGAAATTTGTCTAGGGATAATAAAATCCCCTAGGATATAAATCCTAACTAAGATGCCACATTTTTTACCACAACAAGTATATACATACATAGGCACTCCGACAGACCGTCCATCTAGACCCCATGAGATCTATCCGAGGATCTTAATCCCCTATGATATAAATCTTAACTGAGCTGCCCAACTGGTGGTTAGGATACCATAGTATCATCAACATCACTCCCCCTTTCAAGGGAAGTCCTTTCAGACTACACCAAGCTTCTCTCAGAAGTGCTCAAACTTCACAAGAGACAGAGGCTTAGTCAACACATCTACTACCTGCTCATTTGTGCCAACATACTAGAGCTTCACAACTCCCTTATGTACCAAGTCACAAATGTAGTGGTATCGGATCTCAATGTGCTTTGTCTTATCATGGAACATTGGGTTCTTTGTCATCTTTATGTAACTCTAGTTATCACAAAATATCACAATAGCATCCATCTCTAGGTCAAATAGACCCGTCAACAACCTCTGAAGTCATATGGCTTCACAACTAGCGGAGCATGCTGCAATGTACTTTGCTTCTTCCGTACCGAGAGAAATACTAGATTGTTTCCTACTTTTCCACGAAGTCATGGATGACCCTAAACACCATGAAGTGTTTTTTCTGTCAGAAGCACTTCCATCCCAATCTGAATCAGTATAGCCATACAATCTGAAGTCACAATCTCCAATATAACAGAGGCCATAGTCCAATGTACCCTTAAGGTATCTCATCACATGCTTTGAATCTACAAGGTGAAAACGTATAGGCTCCACCAGATACTGACTCAAGGTGTTCACAACAAAGCATATATCTGGTTTGGTATTCGTCAGATACATCAACAAACCAATCATTTGTCTATATAGAGTAACATCAACAATTTCTGACGAAGTATCAAGCAATAACTTCAGATTCGTCTCCAAAGGAGTGGACATGGATGTATAGTCCATCATGTCAATCTCTTCTGGGCTCTTCCATACTTCAATACCTAAGAAATAGTGCATCGGGCCTAGGTCCGTCATTTCAAATTAATCGACAAGCTTCTTCTTACAATCTGTGATGAGTTTTTCTTCATTCGTCAAGAATACGTCATCCACATATAGAAACAATATAATTGGTCCATCATTCTCAATATTGAAGTAAAGGTTGGGATCAACTTTACTCTTGGTAAATCCCAAGCTCATAAGAAAACTATCAATCCTGTGATACCAAGATCTTGGAGCTTGCTTCAACTTATATACATGAGTCTTCCTGTCATGTACTTTGAAACCAAATTTTCACATCACATTGTACCAACATAGTACACTTGCTCAGCTACAACTCAATATGCATAATCATGTGTTGGTTCTATGTGATTTATGTAAATAACTATCTGTCTCACTTCCTGAGAGTATGTCCTCTACTCTCTTTGCAACCATTCCTTCTGGAACTAGGACTCTGCACCTGCAACTGCTCTTTCTGAAGCTGTGAATGACTACTCCATTCTCATTGTAGTTGTTGAAATTTGAGAGTATCTCCTCTATTCTATCAAGGCAACAACTTCATCTGAAACTGAGAGGGGATCAATAACTGATACTGAGGGTAACTTATCCTCTTACTCTGGAGGTAACTCAATCTTCTATTGTAGTCATGTCTCCATGGCCCGACTCATGTATTGCACCAACTAGCACTGGAGATAACTCACTTTCAAATATAGGGATTTTCATACATGCTCCCTCTGAATCTCATTATGTGTCAACTTATTTTAATGAATCTATATATACTTCTTCTGATTACATGAGAAAGTGTCTCATCATAGTATTCTCCCTCTTGTTGGGAGAATTCTTTGGACACACATCAGGATTTGTACATCTTTATATTGTTGTCTGCAACATTCTTTCTCTACTATATCGATCTTGGAAGTCATCATTGGATTTCCTTTCGATCTCAAGGAAAAATCCATATCCAAGTCCTTCTAACTGGCTTCTTCCTCTATCACTGAAACACGGGAATCTTCCCAGGAGATTTCACGTCTCTTAGAAGTTTCTGAAGCTACGATCCAGTCTTCTCAACTCGTGGCATCTGTCTATCAATCCTAGAAGACATCTATTTTCTCATCTGATCCTCTCGAAGTTCAATCTCACTCTGAGTCTCCATGCTCCCTCTAAAGCTTGACTCCCTCTGAGTCTATATAATCTTTGGAGCCATCTACTCCCTCTAAATCTTGACTCCCTCTGAGTCTATATAATCTTTGGAGCCATCTGCTCCCTCTAAATCTTGACTCCCTCTGAGTCTATATAATCTTTGGAGCCATCTGCTCCCTCTTATCTGTTTCCATACGAGATGTTTTGTATCTAGCAAAAATAACTTCTTCTTTTTCTTCTTCGGTACATGGATGTATATGATCATATATACAATCTTGGATAGTTTTCTCCATGTCTCATCTAATATGTTGCCTCCTGCAACCGTCACTATAGCTCCCTCAAGGTTATCACCTGTGACCTATGCGTAACAAGAGAAACAAGGGAGAAACAATAGACAAGAATAAAACTCTTTATAATAATAAAAACAATAGTGAGAACAATCATCACAGTAGCTCTTTCAGAGCTATGACTTATGACCTTCCTGAAACAAGGGTTAAAAGTAAGAAATACAATAATAAGGAATGAGAGAAACACTCTTCTAGTGTTGTGATCAATCATTCCTCCATGGTAACCTGGAAACAAAACAAGAAGTTTCTCCTAGAGGAGACATTAGTTATATCTAGTAAATGATTACAATAAGCATTTATCTCAATGGTGCTCACATGCTACCAAGTATTCAATAATAAAACTTTTCAAAGATTGCTATCACAACTATAGTGTTTAGCAGTGATCAAACTTGATATGTGTAGATTTGAATCTTATCAATTTAATTAATCAAACCTGGAACTTAGAGTCTTGTCCTCAAGAGTGAGTGTATTTCTTTTCTTCCGAGTCTCCTTCACTCAAGATGACAAGTATTTTCTTCAATCTGTCCTCTGTACTAAGATAATATGCTTTATTGACAGAAAAACTAGGTTATAAAATAAACTCTATAATCTCAACTTTAATCAATCTAATAGTTTGAATTTAATTTTGACCAATGATTAGTATGATAGTCATAATTTCAACAGATCAAAATACAACCTAGATGTTCATAAGATCACAATAATGCCATAACAAATAGAGGCATATCAAATTAATCAAATCAGGGGTGCATTGTTCCTCTGAATGTCGTGGATCTGAGATCCCTCTAGATCTACGACTGTTGTTTAGAAAAAATATACTTTCTCCTGCGAATACCCTTTAGAATAATGATACAGTTTGAACATATGTAAGTACATACCTCTGATAGTATCGCCAGGTAGTGGCACCATTTGGCAGCAGTGACAAGCAATAACAAACCTTTAAAACTTCAAAGGTGCTTCAACTTGTAACTTAAAGTTAGTTGGAGGTTTTCTAGGGTAAGGCACACTAGGACAAAAAATCAGTCCCAACAATTTGCAAAAACTTTCACTGCAATTGGTATTGCAAATGGTGCTACAACTGGCACGAAGGAACTGGCACTGCAACTGCAACTGCAACTGCAACTGCAACTGCAACTGCAACTGGTACTGCAACTGCAACTGAAACTTAGGGTTTTATGAGGATACCCTAATTTCTCAAACTTCAAATTTTAGAATTCTGATCTAGGGACTAGATGTGGCCTCCTAGGGCAAGTTCCTAGGTGTGGTTACTTTCTCCAATGTCCTCGTCAAACAAGAAAAAAGTCACACTTAGGGTTTATGCCACTTCTTATAAATTGTGAGTTGGTCTCTTTCAGGCATGCTCTGATACCATGTTGAAGTTTTACTTTTACAACTTGCAGTTACGATTCTTCTTTATTATAATAATCATTTAGCATACTAGCTCCATAAATAAGATCACTGAAAGAGAGGGAATCAAAAAAACAATAGAGACACACAAATTATCCTGGGAAACCCTCATGGGGAAGAAAACCTAGCAAAAACCTCCTCAATATAGATAAATAAAAAACCGAACAAAATATCCTCCTCTACTCCTTCACTAGGAAGAGTAGCACACCACTTAACCAAGAGATACCGAGAGATGGACCAAAGCGTAGGTTCTCCTCCAAGACTTGCGCACTGCAGAGCTAGGTGAGTGTGTGTCCAAATGAGGCATTGGACTCTCTTATAAATAGTGTTCTAGGTCTACCTGTCACTTTACCCTCTTAATTTACATTTAAGTGTCAAGGCACAATAGGGATGACTTTTACAAAGGCACAATAGGGCCTAATTAAATATAATAATATTATTCCACACTCTCTCTCATGTAGAATATTCTTCGAAGTTACAATATTTCAACAAAGGTCACGACCAAGCCACACACAAAATTGATGTATGAGACCCCCTTGTTTGTGAGAAAGAGTGACCTCTTAAGAAGAAACACATATTCTTTAATAACCAATGTGTTCAAATTAACTATGAAAGAAAATAAACTTTTAAAATTAAAAATAAAATATTTTATTCAATAAAAAATAATAATTGCATAGATATCATTTAGATATTCAAACAAATTCTTATTGGAATATTTTAAGTAGATGTTTATTTTGAAATATGTTTTTAAAAAGGTTATTAGTGGTTGTAAAGTTATATAGATACTTATCTTGAAACATTTTAGAAAATAACTTAAAACTAATAAATATTTAGGAGAAATAAATTAATAATTGAACATTTAAAAAAATATTTTAAATTATTTATTTATCTGATTTTTCCATAATGTTGAGCACGAGTTTTTTTCTAAGAGATCACAATTTCAAAACCAGAAACGTAGAATATCTAATACGACTAAAATCACTGGGTTAAAAAGATCTCATACACCAAATTGATGTTTGGCATGACCTTGACTTTAAAAATAAATTATTATTATTATTATGAATAAAACAAATTAATAACATGTAATCCTATATAATAAACATTTATTTATTTATCTAACATTGTAGATTTTTCCTTAATACATATATGTGAGTAAACCAAATTAATAACATGCCTTGACTTTTGGCGATGATGACAAATTAAGGAAAAGCGTTCCCACTTTAAGGAGTTTTGACTATTATAACAAGATAGGCAATGCGTTCCCACTTGTATTTACAGACTCACCGGCTCTTATCTCAGTGTTTCTTATTTATTCACCTTTTGTTCATCAATGAATGTATACTCAGACGGGAAGCAGAGCAGTGATGGAGGAGGTCACGAGATCGAGCCTGAAGCTGCCAATGCCCTCCACAAGCAGAAGCGTATTGAGGGAACAAGCCTTGGCTGCCTGGCGCTTCCAACCCTCCGATACGGCCAAAGGCCTCGCAGCGAGACATGGAAATAGTAACGAGGATCTTCCAGGCCTCCCTGCGTGGATCTTCCAGGCCTCCCAGCGAGACATGGAAATCGTAACAAGGGCGCTGGTGAGGGAATTGAACTCCAGACCAGACGAAGGAGTCATCACCAGAACTTCGAACGAGAAGAATGCGGGACCTTTCACGAGCGAGGTACCGTCGTCGTCCACGTCCAGTTGTGACCCGGGCAGCCCTTCCCAGACCGCCGTCGACGCAAAAGCAAGCGCAAGCGTGGAAGTTTCGGATTCGACGACGGCCCAATCTGAGGCTCCGGCGACTCCGACAGAGGCGTTGTCAAGATCATGGGATAATCATAGATCCATTCCGGCCCTCAATAATTTCATCGGCAAAAGGCGGTCGCGAAGGGGAAACAGGGCTCCCATCACGCTGGTTTCCAAGCGGTGGTTCAGCAGATGATGGGTTTCCCCCTCTCTGTTGAAGCCACAGCCAGAGCGGCCCGGCTCAGACTTTACAGAGTCAGATTAACGCTTTCGCTCAAAGGGATTCTGGATTTAATTAGCGATTCTTTGGCCTACATCGGCAAACTCATAAGTCTTCAAATTTCAGTTGCAATATGTGGTTATGGACGTGGATTTCTGTAAAGGCCATCCAAGAAGGTGGTGGAGCATGGGTAGAAGATGATGGACGATCAGGAGCTTCCATGAAGCTCCTGTGCAGAATCTGTCCATAGTCTGTAAAGTCGACTTCAATAATGAGCAAAGCGGCTGCCATACGCCACTGAACCGTCTTACCTGTAAAAACCCAGAATCACAGTGATCAATATGATTGAGCACTGATAAATGAATAGCACTGGTTTTGTAGAAATATGATTAAGCGCCGAGCCGAGGAAAGCAAGTAGCAGTAATAATTTGTAATATAGACATTA
>ML786380.1:930079-940805 GCA_009831015.1 Picea engelmannii | reverse complement strand
TTTTGGCTAATGAGGTGAAGATGCACAAAAATACATTAGTTGTATTGTAACCACAGATTGTTGGAATACGAGCACAATGTTGGTTTTCATGTTTGGGTTCCTAAGGTAAAATCTCCATGTTTATGGTATGCCTGATTTTATTTCTATAGAAACTCTATGTGGAAAATATGCAACTCATATTTATGTTTAATGTGTTTTTATGAGTATGGTAATGGTTTTGAGGAAGAATTCTCAATGGTAACTCTATTGTTCCACTCATAATTTCATTTTCCAATAGTATTTAATGAATGCCAACAACTCTCTACTCTTCTCCATCCATTTTACTCATGGATTGAATATCAATGGTTGTTATCTTAGAGATGTTTCACTTTTGTAGGAGGTTTCTAAGTTGGTTTATTTGTTTTTTCTCTTTACCTAGTCATACCCCTCTCCTATGATCAATGATCTTACATTTTGGGTGAATTCAAGGTTAGCCTTCGCTATCCAAAAGGATATATGAATCCCCTAAACCATTTATAATTCTTTGAAGCACCACCAAGACTGTGCATGGTCATACAAGTCATATGCATCACTATTAGGCATGTGCATCATTGGTAGATCATGGTTCTCCCTCCCAGAGTGTCACCAAGTGAATTTGTACTCTTATTTATTACGAGAGCCATTCGCATATAAGATCTGTGTTGTTACCAAATTATGTTACATAAACTTGATTATTGTTGGAAGTGAGATCGTTCCAAGAGCAAGTGAATGACTATTAAGAAAAAGGACATGTTATCATTATTTTTGGAGCATTATATCCTTGCTACAATTGGTTTGATTTTTTACTAATGGAATCATTTATTATACCCATTGTTGGATTGGAAACTATTGGCAATTAGAATTGTGTGTGTGTGTGTTTTCTTGGAGTATTAAGAGAGATGTTTTGGTTAGTATTGCAACTACAAGTAGCTATTTGTTTTTGTAAGGATCGTCCAAGTACAAATCAATGACCCCAAATTGCCCAATCATAATTGATTTCTCTATTTTTGTAATAGAATCCATAAATGTGAATTAAGTTTTAGTTTTTGGTGATTACAAGTGGGAAAAGAGGTGACCTTGAACATGTGCAATGCTCAATTCCCTCACACAACAAGAATTGAAGTGATTTCCACTAATTGGTATTAAGTCGACAATAGTCTTGTAGAATACAAATTTCCATTGCTAAACAAGTGATTTGATGAATGCCAAGAATCCATCATAGCTTTCATGGAAGATTTGGACAAGAGCGGAGTGTATCTTGTGCAATTGGGAGAGAAGGTCATCTAGATGGATAGTTGGTAGGAGGACATGCTCACTCAGATGATGGATTAGCTACATCGAGAGTTGGAAAAGAAGGAATAAGCATTGGAAAAGATACAAGAAGTTGTTCAAGAGACCAAGGAAGCAAAGCCACATTCCATTTACACTATCGAAGCCAACACCATGACCAAGACATCTCTATTAAGCTCATATTTCTTAGACTTTTCTCAAGAGCATTTTGGTGAATTTGAAAATCATACCAGGGGAATTGTTTTTAAATTGTTAATTCAAATAGGTTATGATGGAAAAGGGATAGACAAGAGAAGACAAGGCACCCTAAGCCCCATTGTAGTTGCACCAAGGATCGAGCATGAAGGTCTAAGTTTCAATGGTAGAGGGGAAAATCCCATGACCATGAAGACCACTTTTGTGAAGGTGAAAGATATGGTAGAGTTGGCCTCCTCATCAGAATATATATAAGTAATAAAGGAAGAGGGAAAAACACACCCACTCTATCCTTCTTATGGTATATTGTAGAAGAGAAATGATGAGGAAACTGTAAAGATTCGACCTGTACCAACTCTTAGAAAAAGTGGTAAGAAGATTAGTTGGAACAAGAAAACAAAGAGTAAGAAGTTTGCATCAAACAAGATTTTAATACATATAAAAAGTCCCATTTTATATGTAAAGCCCCTTATTAGGCCCTATATATTGAATTATTACATTTATAGTATTATAATTGTATGTTGTCTAGAACCTTTCATGGTACCCTTTCATTTATAATTGTACCCTTTGTCTCACATATATATATACCAAGGAGACCTAGTCTTAGGATCAACTTATCACATCTCATATTGTATTTTGAATTGCATATATTGTAAAAGGAGGTTTCCCCCTTGAAGTGGACTGTATTCATTGAATTTAATTATTTTTAAGGCATTAGATCCTAACATTTGGTATCAAAGCATCAATCTTAGAGTTTTGGCTTCTTCAAGAAAGTCATCTTGGCATTTTCTCTATAATTTGTTTTTCAAGATGCTTCAGACAGTGAAACTTGGAGTTTATTTAGAAGACATCTAAATGTACCTTTGGTTCAAATTATATCTTTTGGGTCGTTAAAATTTCGTATATATACCTTTGTGGAAGATAGGGTTTGTTGACTAGTCATATAACTAGTCTCAAAAATGTGTTCTTGGTAAAACAATAATATATTCTTCAACAGGGATCCAAATTTTGTGAGACTGGTTGCATTTGAAAGAGGATAGTCCATAGTATTTATAGTACAAATTTTAGAATCACATATTAAATATTTGGACACGTGGCATTCTGTACAAGTTTTCTCTCCTGAAAAAAACAAAAAATAAGAAAGGTTTGGGAAAGTTACCCTAACTTTCACTTGGCACATCCAATTTTGGTCAGACCCGTGGAATTGCAAATAAAAAATTTCATAGTACTATAGGTCGAAAATTTAGACTTGTAAGGGACTAAATTTCAAAAGTACATTAGAAGGAAGGTTGACTAGGAGGACAAACTCAAATTAAGGGCTTGAAAGGTACATAACTTACAATTGGCATAACTTTATATTGGAAGATTTATTTTTGGTGATTTAAAATTTGTAATAAAGAGGGAAAAGAGGAGAATAATTATTTTCTCACATGGCTCCAAAGTATCCTCCAAAATTCACTTCACCAACTAAACCTCCAAAGAACTCAACCATGACTCAAGATGAAATAGAAGATATTTGTCACCAGATGGAAAAGATGATCACTGAAAATAGGGAACAAATAGATGAAACTATGAAAACAAATATGGATGAAATGGAAAATAAGATGGATAAGAAGATGAATGAAAATAGTTCACACATGGAAAATAAGATGGATGACATGACAAATACGATAGATGAAAATATACAAAAATCCATGAAGGAATTGCAAAAATCCTTGTCTTCCATGATCTTTCATGCTCTAAATGAGAGACTCTCTAAAGGAGATATCAAAATGAAAGGAACTCAAGAAAATAAAGGTAGTATTATAGTTGAACAACCTGTCAATAATAAGTAATTTCACAGTATTCCAGTTTTTTCCTTTGAAAGCAGTCAACTCCTCAAAATCTCACAGTTTGAACCTTTATTGATAAAAGGTTATAGCACAAATACCAAAATGAATTGTTTAAGACTGATTTCAGTATTAGTAAAAATCCCCAACTTCCACAATATATATCTCACAAATTGTAATGATTAAAAATATGAAAAGTTTTCCACATGTAATTCACTGTCTCCTCGGGACTGAAAATTTCAGAGTCTTAAACATCAGAGAAACTAAGTTATAACAAAAACGCCAAGAAAACTCTTTTAAAATTGATTTCAAGATTAGTCACAACACTTGTCTTTCATGGACTATTTATCCAAAATTTTAGTGAACCAAAACCCAAATTTTTGACCACTTGTACTATGAAATTTCTCCTAAGTCTCCACAAAATTTCACTATCTGAAAATTCAAAGAAAAATAGTTATAGCGAAAATTCCAAGATTGTTTGTTTAAAATTGTGTAACACCCCACTTTTAACCCCTATGAACTAGAATGTATTATGTAAGTGAATTAGGTTGGTGAGTCGGTAAAGTTGGAAAGGATTCAGGAGTGTGTGGGCATATATATATATATATATATATATATATATATATATATATATATATATTGGCTACGAGATGGACAAGGACACGAGATATGTGGCTATGATTCCATGAGAGAGGGGGATAAGTCTTTTTAATATATTTTGTTTACCTATCTTGGTTTTAATTAAGAAAAGTAGTTACGTGAGCTTCTTGTGGAAGGTCATGTGGTTCTTGATTTCCAAGTAAATATATAAACTAATATTTGGTTTATTTGGGGGTTCACTCTTTCACTCTTTCATTTTGTTTTTTCATTCATTGTTAATTATTCAATCAATCATCTTCCTCATTTTGGTTAATTTGTGTGTTCTTGGTGTCAGCATGGAAATATATGGTTGGAGGTAGATATCCATTATTAGATGGCTATGAGGAATTACTGATCATTTCAGGAGGCAATGGATCCATGTGTGCATGAGATTGATGATAGTTCCGAAAGAACTGACCACAACTGAGAAACCTTGGAGTTTCTAGCATTGATATTTCCTAGACTAGTATCACTGGAGCCCTAGAGAGAAATGGACCAAACTAAGGGGTGGCATGACAGAGAAAGGGGCTCATTTCTTTGGGTTATGCAGGCTGAAGGGGAAGAGAGTTGGAAATTAAGATTGATGTGTGGTTGGTAAAACCTAAGAGCATATTAGCTAACTGTTGTGTGTAGAGTTGGCGTAGGGCATGTCCTTATGGATTCATAGCCCCGGCTCGGGGGTAACATTGTTGTTTATAATGAATGAACAACATTGTCTATGGTTGGGAAGAAATTCCTTGGTCTGTAGCTAGTTGGTGAATGTTTACTTGAAAATATAAGTGCTCTTTGTGTTTTCTATATAATGTATATTCCACTGTGTATTTATTTATCTCTGAGATGTCTTTCTATGTGCATGCTTACTGGTTATTTTCTATGCATAAAATTTGTTCCTTTCTTGGATGGCTTAGCATGAATCTTAATTATTGCATGTGTGGTTACTGCATTATTTCATGTTTATTTTCAAATTAATTATTATCATAATTCGAAATCATTTTTTGAAGTGCAATTTGGAGTAGCGTGACCAACCTATTGGTGGTTGGGTACGCTATATATTAAATTCAGGATGAGTCACAAACTCTATACTCCATAGGTTATATATATGAAATTACAAGGAACTAGACCTTGAATTTTTTACCAAATGTTTCTTGCTATTTCACCTCATTCTCCTAAGAATTTCATGGTCTAAAACATCCCCCCAAAAACGTTATAGTGAAAATTCCAAGCTGTCTCAATTTGAGGAGAAAAACCCTAGGATCATAAGCTCTGATACCAAACGTTATGATCCAATTCCTTAAAAATGATAAAAAAGTAATGCATATAGTACACTTCAAGGGGGAAACCTCCTTTTACAATATTTCCAATTCAGAATAAAATATGAGATGAGATAAGATGATCTTAAGACTAGGTCTCCTTGGTATATATATAGGATACAAAGGGTACAATTATAATGAAAGGGTACAATTAAAGGTTCTAGACGACCTATTAATATAACATTGGTGTTACACATTATTTTGTCGCAAGCCATGATCACTAAAGAAATACCTTTCCTTGAAAGATCACGATGTAGATAAAAACGCTATTTTGTGAAAGTGTCGCATGTTGCACCACTATAGACTGTGAAAATCTCTCATGTTGCCAGTTCACAAGGTGCGACATTGATTGAAATGGAGGAAAAATGAATAAATTCACAAAGTTTATAGAGAGAAGCTTTGGATATGAGGTGTCCTATGATCGGTTTGGATGTCACTCGTACTCCTAATTTGGGGAGATCCTAACCTCTCATCCTAACCTACTCTTCAATCTATAAAAGGAGACTTCTCTCATGAGAAAGGTTAATAGCTAATGGAGAATAACTAGTAGTGAATAATGGTTGATAGATTTAGCTTCTCATTTGTTATTAGAAGATTGTTCTTTGGCCTTGAGAGATTCTTGTGTCAAAGTATTAAGTTGATGGTGATGGAACTCATGGAAGAAATGTGGGTATTGGAGGAATACATTGTTGGAAAGAGCCCAACAAAACCAAGGCACTGGTTGTAACTCTTCCATTATTATTAATGCAGTAACATGTTTTCTTTCCTATAAATATTGCTCATTGTAAATTGTCTTTATTACATTTCTCCTTGGTCATTTGTATAGATTTGTTGAAGTACTATTTTTGCTTTAACCGATTATCTTGTTTTCTTATGCCAGTTTCTATTCAAAAGCCTTTGAATCAAGCTAGGAGATACAATTAGCGAGGAAAACCATCGGTAAAGAGGTATGAGTCCTTACTTATCAATATTTTGATTGTATGAATCTAAGGAAAGTAATATGTTTTGTGTTGTTTTGTTCTAGATTTGGGTTCCCAAGCTAGGGAGATTGGCTTGTGTCCGCATTGGCTAATTTGTCCATAAAAAAAATGGCGACTCCATTGAGGAAAAGTCATCTGAATTTGTTCTCTTGGTGTTGCTTCCTTTCCTTGTTTTATCTCTCTAAGTCATTTCATGATATTGTTTAATCATCATACCTTGAAATTCACTAGAAACTTTCTATATTTTTTTGTTTTTTCAATATTTTTTTTATTGTCGCACCATCCATTTGAGAAACAGAGTGACACTATCGCATTGTACTGGCCTGTAGCCCGTGACACTCTATGTTTCCGCATTGTGTTGCATAGAATCCTGTGAAACTGCTTGAAAGAACAATTTTTATTTACTTTCCTTCCCATATTTAAGATCTGGCTCTTGCTATGAATTTTAGGTTTTCTTAATAGTTTTCTTCACTGTTTTAAAGTTCGATTTTGACCATTTGTTTTATTACTGAAGTTTTTCCATTGTTATCTTTGATTTGTCAATTTTTTCTTACTTATGAAAGGGGTATAATCTCTTAGCTTTGTCTTCGAGTGTCTTTCAGTCTGGATTTTGATTGCTATCACCCAATTGTTTGTTTTTGGATTATTTGGTGAGAAGAGAGTTTTTTCTTTTTCTTGAATACTTTATTTTCCAAAAAAACAAAAAACATTTTCACACATTGCCTAGATCACTTTCTCTTTTAAAGAAATTCGTTGTTTTTCTATTTAGCTTTATCTTTGAAAAATGAAGTTGTGTTTCTTGCACCACATTAGTTGGGGGGAATTTTTAGTTCTTTCGAGTTGTAAATTACTTGGTATTTATGAAGATTTGGGACATTGTGCATTCAAGAATATAAAAGTTTTCTCCCTGTCGTAATATAGCTTTCATTGAAGTGAAATATTGCATTTTGATCTCTTTGCATCATTTTGAGTCGGTCAAAACATCATCTCGTCCACTGCATTTTCCTCTTGAGTAAACAACAACCATAAAATCAATGCTAATAAAATTTATTCAAAATTTTTTGATTGGTAGCAAACCAACAATAGATTAGTTGTAGGGATTTGGAATAGGTGTTGAGGTTAACTCTCCAAAGCTACAAAAAAACCTTAGAATCCCAAGATAGTGAGATAAATCCATTTTCTACATCACCATTATGGGCAGCCCTTCTCACAGAAGGGTCAATCACGAGGTCACATTGGGGCCACCAGAGTAATTAACTTTGCTTCGTTGGTCTTGGTGGTGTAGTCTGCACGTATTACAAACGATTTCAAAAGACACTTGGGGATCACTTGAGAGGAAACTCTCAAGGGGATTTTGGGTCTTAATTTCCTTTCCCTTGCGTGTATACCCGATTGTTGACTATTTTCCCATAATTTTGTTGTTGTAAGTGGTCACCTTAGTGGCTTTTATCTTTAGGATTTATACACAAGGTGATGGTGAAGGGGAAATCTTTGTTGTATTTGGGATAGACGTTGGTCAAAATCACTAGGGATCCTTGAAGGGTAACCCATGGTTTTCCCATGAGGAAGCTTGCACTAGGGTGTAAGTCTGTTAAGAAGGTCACCAATGTAACTACTCCACTCACTCTACCTCATCCCTTTCTCATATTGATCTTGCAACATTGGATTTCATCACCATCTAGTGGTTTCACTGTGGGAAGGTTTGTTTGCTTCCTAGTCTTTTTTTTAGTGAGTGTTGTTTGTTTTCTTAGTTGACCTTAGAGTTGATTTTGTTTCTATGGCATCAGTTCCGGGATCTACCAACCAAGAGACCCATTTTCCTAGGAAACCTTTTGTTTTTCCTTCCTTTGGAAATGTTGGACCTCCTTATATTGATAATTTGAGTTTACTGAGACTCACTATTGGGTTACCTATGTGGTTATTTTCCACTCCAGTTTTTCCAAATGCGTCTAGTGTTTCAAATGATCCTAGTGTTTCGAATGCAAACCCTCCATCTGGAGAATTTAAACCTCCTATTGACCCTTTGCCTTCTTCTCATGTTGTGTCTTCTTCCTTTTCTTCTTCCTTGCCTGGTAAAATCCTTGATGTTAGTAACCAGGTGGATAAGAAGAAGAGGAAGAGAAATATTAAGAAGAAGAAAACTCAATAAGGCAAAAAACCACCAACTACTGTTGAGAGTATTGAAATCATCGAGAAGTCTACCACCAAACATCTCAATCTCAAATTCCCTTTCAGGATATTTAAGGGTGATCACCTTCTTCGGGATTTCCCTTGTTTAACTAATATCTTAGAAGATTCGTCTTTGGGCCCTCGTCAATCCGTGTCATCAGCCTTTAGTCATCATGCTGGTAACAAACCATCAACTAGTGAAAGTAACTTTGGGGAAAATAAAAATAGAGACAAGTTTCCTTGTAGTTTATGTGAAGGTATTCATTAAACTCACCTTTTCCCTCGTATGGATGAAACCTCAAAATTTTTGGAATACCTTGTTCTTTCCCAAAAACAACTTCCAACTAGCTATTGTAATTTTTCTCCCAACCTACCATTGGTTGATCAGGCGGTCGATCTGATCCCATCATCTGTCGATCCCACTCTTCCCTTGAAGAGTGAATTCAAACTGGTCTATCTTGTTTCATCATCGATCAATCCAACTCTTCCCTTGAAGAGTGAATTCAAAGTGGTCAATCTAATCCCAACATCGATCTATCTCACTCTCCCCTTAGAGAGTGATGTTCTCTAAGTGGTCGATCTAATCCCATCATAGGTTGATCCCACTCTCCCATTAGAGAATGAATTCGATACCACTCATATTTTTCTTGTTAATACTGATTCTACCATACAAGGGGGAATTTCTCATTTTCCCATGTAACCCCCTCCAAGTAATTGTTAGAAAAACTGGACTGTGGAGCAATAAAATAAAACAAATGCGGAAACAAAACACAAAAGATACACAATACAAGAGATACACGGATTTACGTGGTTCACCCAGTGTGGGCTACGTCCACCAGAGAAATTGCCAGGTCCTTCTTTTATTATTATCCAACAAATGAAGGGATACAACCTACAACAAAACCCACTGTAACTTCCTCTTCTTTTTCTCACAGTCCCCTCTCTCATAATACAATATTCGCCATCAACCATAGCTGCAATAAATTTCCCTCATAAAAGAGGGTTGCCTTCCAGGGAAAGAAAACCCTAACATAATCTCTACCATTAGATCTGCGACCTTATAATGAACGGTCCAGATTTACAATGAAATTACAATATACATTTACAAGGCAATTTTTCCTTCGGGGGCTTCGCCCTCGAACCCCCATTAGGGGACACTGCCCCCAAACCCCCGCTGGGGGCTCTCTTTCCCCCAGACCCCCGCTGGGGGCTCTCTTGCCCCCAGACCCCCCAGCCGGGGGGGTAGCCCCCCCAGACCCCGCAGAGGGGGTACCCCCCCTCTGCACTCTCCTACGTGGAAGAGTGTACATACTTCTGGGGTGTAAATACTTCATGGGGTATAAACATGGTTGAAAATAAAAGACCTCTGAATCAGGAAGATAATTAGGCTCCACAACCAACAATCTCCCACTTGGAGACTGATCTCAACAACTCCACCACTGATGTATATGTTGGACTCTAAACCTTCTTGGACTTGGAAAATTTCTCATCTTCATCTTCATTCTTGAAGACCAACTGAAACTGAGCAGGAATTCAGTTTCTCCCTGGTTACTCCCTTTGTTAACATGTCTACAGGATTCTGGCTAGTGTGTATCTTTTCCAACTTCAAATGTCCATCTTCCAAGATGGATCGTATGAAGTGGTACCTCAACTATATATGCTTAGTCTTTGAATGGAAGGCTGAGTTCTTTGCAAGGTGAATGGCACTCTGACTGTCACAGTACAACCTGTTGTTCTCTTGCTTCTTTCCCAATTCCTCCATAAACCTCTGTAACCAAATCATCTCTTTACTAGCCTCTATAGCAAAAACATACTCTGCCTCTGTTGTTGAAAGTGCAACAACCTTTTGCAGTTTTTAAATCCAACTTACTGTTGTTCCACCTATAGTAAAAACATACCCTGTGGTGCTCCACCTGCTGCTTTTATCACCTGCCATATCTGAATCAACATATCCCTGTAGAAAAGTGTTTGAACCTCCAAAACATAATGCATGAGTAGTAGTACCTTTCAAATACCTGAGAATCCACTTTATTGCCTCCCAATGTTCTTTACCTGGATTTTTCATATACCTTCTCACAACTCCCACTGCATGTGCAATATCTGGTCTTGTGCAAACCATTGCATACATCAAGCTACCAACTACTGATGAATAAGGGACCCTGGACATGTATTCTATCTCCTCCTGTGTCTTGGGACACATTTCCTTACTTAATTTGAAATGGCTGGCCAAAGGTGTACTAACTGGTTTTGCATTCTGCATTCTAAACCTCTCCAACACCTTCTCTGTGTACTCACC
>ML786380.1:906271-925476 GCA_009831015.1 Picea engelmannii | reverse complement strand
TCTCGCTTCTGTGTCAAGCTCATTAAAAAATGAAATAGAGATCTGGAGATCGAATACAGAGGTAATGAGCATGGTTATTTTCTGATTTCAATCTCATTAAAAAATGAAACTAGCTATGAGCATGGTTTATTTTTTTATTTCAAGCTCTTTAAAAAATGAAACCAACCATGAGAACAACTCCTATTTCTGTGTCAAGCTCATTAAAAAATGAAATAGATGACCATAAGAATAAATCTTGTTTCTATGTCAAGCTCATTAAAAAATGAATCAGATTCCCCCCTCCTTTGATTGAGTCAATTCTTTCACTAGATCTCGTAACTGGACCTTCCTTTCCTCTTCCTGTGTCACATAATCCTCTTTCTTCCTTCCTCCCTAGTGAACATATTCCCATTAGTAACCATAATCCTAAGAGAGCGTGGAAAAATAATTGGCGGATAAAATAAAGCTTAGGGGGCATGTCTCCAACCTCTGGTTATCATGCTAGAGTTAAGCCTCTAGCTTCTCAAGCTGGGGGAAAAGTACCAACCACCCATGGGTATCCCTTGAAACCTTTGGACATTACGTTGGGAATTTCTGAGCATAGTTAGTTTTTGGTATTAAGCTCGCTAAACAATGAAATCGGTTTTGAGCAAAGTTTATTTTCTAGTTTCAGGCTCGTGAAAAAATAAAACTTACCTAAGCATAGTTTTACTTTGTTTCAATATTTTGTAAAAATGAAACTATCCCCAAGCCTAGTTTATGTTCTAATTTCAAGCTCATGAAAAAATGTAACCTACACAGAGCTTAGTATTTTCTCTTTCTCGTGCTTGTAAATACATGAGAATAGGTTACTGAGATTATTCTTTGTTCTATGTCATGCTTGTAAATAAATGAGAATAGGTTACCAAGTATACTTTTATCACTTTTTTGGACTCGTAAAATCTATACAAAAAATGAACTCTTCGGAGTCTCATTTAAGCTCTTTTCAGACTCTCTAAACATGAAAAGATTGTCGAGTGAAATTTGTCTCTTTTCACGCTTGTTAAAAGGTTATTGAAAGAACATCTATTGAGTGGTAATTTATCTCTTTTTCGGCCTCCTGAGACTAATTACAAAAAATGAATACTCTAGCCTTTTTCGGTTAGAAGGTTTCTCCTAGGTATTATTTTATACTTTTTCATACTTGGGGGACTAAATTTACTAAAAATTTAATCCTAGAGTTTTCTTTAAGTGTTTTTCAAACTCCCTAAACATGAAAAACCACTGAGTTTACTCTCTATGGACTCGTAAAACATACATTGAAATACCCATATGGGACCGAACCACTCCTTCCTAGGGTTTGTTAAAAATACTCTGAAGGACTCATCCGAAGGATGAGCTTATAGTACAGGCATATGTTATCCTCCTCAAGATTGTGCAAAAATAATGAGGTACTCCCCAGAAATGGTGGGGGGAAACTGGAAAGGGAACTTGTATAAAATATGTATTAAGTTTTGGATGCAAGTCTCTCTTGAGAATGGCACTCTTTCACTCCTCGTGTCAGATTGGGAAATCACTTGTCTCTTGTTGATCATACTTTTCTCCAAATTTATATTTTGTTTTGTGTTCCTCCTTTTGAGTCAGTGATACCAAGACAGTTGTCATGTCATCAATATGTTCAGGATAATTCCAACCAAAAATCCTTCTATCATGTCAACCATTTTTGCAGTATCAACCATCCCCAAGTCAGTCCTAAATCAATCTATACTCTGATCTACTTCAGATATTTGTACATGTTTCACGTCATTGATAAGGGATACATCAGGGCCCTACTGCGACAGATCATTTCCTATTGACTTCAACACATTATCTAGGAATATAGTTTATAAACTTTTCAGTACCTTTGGAATTGCATTCCTCAATGGAAAGTTTCCTCGCCTTTGACAATAGGTTTTCATCATTGACCTTTGATCAAATTATTCTATGAGTGCTCGAATTCAACTTATCTATTCACACTCAATATAATGTACTTGTGTACCTTAAGGGATATCATCATTGAAGGTTCCTTTCTCATTTTTTCACATTTTTCATGATTGACTGGTAATCAAATGATTTCTACCATGTTCAAATTCTACACCTTTATTCACATGGTTAGATTTGTACTATGGAAAAGCGGAGATGAAGAACCTGGATTATATCTGATAGATCCAGGTTGCGATGGACTATTTTGAGTATGTATTGTTGCATATATCCACATTGTATGCCTTGTGTCTATGTTCAAACTTGAGTCCTTATGACATAGATCCATAGTGTAGCTTTGGTGGCTATGTTCAAATTTGAGACACATTGGCATGGATCCACGACATATATTTGGTGGCCATGATGTATCATACTTGACATAGATCTTTGTATGTAAGAATTTATTATTTGATTCATTTGTATTATGAGTATGGTAATTCCTACCTCAACTATGATACTGTAATTCCATGTTTGTTGTTAGTAGGTCTCCAACCGATATGTTCTTCGTTTCAATGCCCACACAATAAAGTATTTTGGATATCACCCCTTTCTAGATTCATACTTTGGGGAGCATTATATTACACATTATTTTGTCGCAATTGATAATGTTCACCCACTTTCCATCATCCAAAGCTTAAAATCCATGATCACTGAAGAAAAACCTTTCCTTGAAAGAAGTCATAATGTATTTAAAAACACTATTTTGTAAAAGTGTCGCATGTTGTACCATTGCAGTATGAGACACTCTTAAGTGTCGTATGTTACACCACTATAGACTGTGAAAATGTCTCATGTTTCTAGTTCATAGGGTGCGACACTATTTGAAAGGCAGGAAAAAGGAATAAATTCACAAAGTTTCTAGAGAGAAGCTTCGAATATGAGGTGTCCTCCAATCAGTTTGGATCTCACCCTTGTTAGAATATTTTGATGTGCTCATTTAACCATAGACAATATGACAATATTTTCACCCAACCATAGGCACGTATCCATCCCCGAGCACCATAACCTTTTGTAGATAGAATGATTCTGAAAGCAGTACTAGAACCAATAGATAACCAAGAGAGCACATCTTTCTCCAAAGATAGTGCACCAGACAGAAAGTCCCAAAACCACAAAATAATAACAATACTCAATTGAAGGAGTTGCAGTTGCACTTAAAAAGAATACCACCAAGAATACCATGAAGAAATACTGGACGGTAAGGCACATATCTTAGGCTACATAGCGCTAGAGAGAGAGGACCAAGAATTACCCTAGAAAATGCCCCTTCCTTACTTGCAATTGAAAATCCAGACCTACGCTATACTTGAGAGAGTGAGTGAAGTGAGTGTGTACAAATAATCTCAAGAACCTCCTATTTATAGTGATCCTTGTCACTTGTCTAGGCTGACTTCTCTTTTTGGAGGGTAATACTTTAATATAATTTATTCTACTGAGCCGACTTATCTTCTAGGGGTTTTACACATCTATTTAGGATTTCTCTTTCTTACAGAATATTCTATTCTATCCAAATTTTACAAATGGATTTTAATACCTCCTGCAAATACCATAATATCAACACTCCCTCCTAGCTAGGGAGGTATTATCTGTAATGGTCTCAAACACATCCATCCATTTCACATGGTATGGGAAATACTCACACAGTCTTGCAGAACATTCGACATGTAGCATCATCATAGCCACACAATATATCTCTTGATCACACATATCAAGTCACAAGCATCATCATCACTATCCATCAAGCCAACAATCACCTCCAACACTACTAGTTGGCACACCAGCCTAGGAAACACCTTCAACACTACTGGTAGTATCCATGGAAATCAGGTTGTAGTACACAGTTACTACAATGCCATGCAATAGATCACAACAATGTCGATCCATAGTAGTACACAATTGTTATCTGGTGGTACACAACCACTCCCAGTAGCGCACAACTACTATCTAGTGACATACAGTCACTACTAGTGGAACAAATCCACCACATTAGTACATAACTATTATCCAGAGACACACAATATCCATTGTAATCAACTAATATCTACACAAGCTATCACCATGCAGTACAACAGTCTCCTGGCATCAAATCATATAATCATTTGAATCATCTCTCAAGTCCATACTCCATCTGATTAATCGGGCATGATGATGAATAAGTCATGTGTTGGACTTAACACACTCAACAAAGTGTCTCACATAAGTCACTCACTCAACAGAGTGATACAGTGACCATTCTTCCTATCCTGGTCACTTGTTGTGACATAGGAAGAATGATTGTCCCAACAGATGTTGAAAGCCATGCCATGGGATAAAAAGACCATTCTTCTAATCCGGACATACATCCTAGACAAATGACTATCCTCCTAGATGTTGAAATCCACACCATGGGCTACAAGGACCATTCTTCTAATACAGACATATGTCCTAGAAGAATGACTATCCTGGGCCATTTACCCCATCTTGCCACTACTGTGAAATCATATAAAATGTATTTCATGTACCAATATCCCCACTCTAATCACAATTGTGAACTCAAAGAGACAAACCATTCTACCTATCTAGGAAAATCCCCAAGAAAATAGTTTTCCTAGACCATTCTACCTATTTGGGCAATGACCCAGGAGAATAATTGTCCATGGTACATCATCAATTTGTCAACCTGGACCATTCTCCATAGGGAGAATGCCTATCCACAAGAAATTTGTTCTTCCTAGACCATTCTCCACTTGGAGAATGTTTTTCCACCAACACACTGACTATCCATGATGCCATATATCAACACTCCCTCCCAACCGAGGAAGTCATCTCCTCCCTCTCAACCAAGGGAGGTATCTCCACAAGTCCCAACTTATCCCTCAAGTATGCAAACTTTATCTTGAACATAGGCTTCATCAAAATATCAGTTTTCTTTTCATCGATGGAGATATACTGGAGAATCACTTCTCCCTTCTAGACTTTATCACGGATAAAATAGTACTTGATCTCAATGTGATTTGAACTATCATGGAACATGGGGTTCTTTGAAATCTCCACGTAGCTTTGATTATCACAATATATCGCAGTCGAATCTAGCACTTGATCAAATAGTCCAAAAATCAGCTTACAAAGCCATACTGCTTTCGTATAAGCATCACAAGCTGCAATATACTCTGCTTCTGCAGTGCTGAGTGAAATAGACTTTTTTTTCCTGCTAGGCCATGATATCATAGAAAATCCCAAACCGAAACATATACCAGAAGTACTCTTTCTGTCATATGAACTCCCTACCCAATCTGAATCAATAAATCCATGCAGATGTACGACACTATTTGAGGCATATCTCAAACCATAATTTATCATCCCACGAAGATATCTCAAAAATGTGCTTTGTAGCTATCCAATGCTCATGTCTAGGTTCCACCTGTAACTATCTCAATGTGTTCACAACAAATAAAATGTCCAGCCAAGTATTAATCAAATACATCAATGAGCCAATCAACTGTTAGTACAGGGACGAGTCTACTAGATCAGAATCAGAGTCTCTCGACTTCTTCAGATCTATCACCATATGAGTTTCCATGGATTTGCAATCCATTATCCCAAACTTATTAAGGATATTTACAACATACTTCCATTTCCCTAGGAATATTTCACCACGCTTCTTCCATACTTCTAGTCCCAAATAATAATGCATGAGACCAAGATCCTTCATATTGAATTCAGAGGCTAGCTCCCTCTTACATTGAATAATGAGAGGATCTGTACCTATTAGAAACAAATCATCAACATATAGTCTAAGAAGGATCAAAGGTGCATCATACACAACCTTGTAATAAATATTTGGATCAACGTAGCTCTTAGAAAATCCAAGTCTCATCAAGTAACTATCAATTCGTGCATACCAAGCTCTTGAAGCTTGCTTGAGTCGATACAAAACCTTCTTTAATCCACACACATGAATTTATCTCTGGTGTACCTCAAAACCTTGAGGTTTCTCTATGTATACTTCTTCCTCAATTACTCCATTGAGAAAAATGGTCTTTACATCTATCTGATGTAAACTCCAACCCATGGATGTTGCAAAATATATGATGGCTCTAATAGAGGTGTATATGGAAACTAGAGAAAATGTCTCATCATAGTCTTCTCCCTCCTGCTGGGAGAACCCTATAGCCACGAATATTTCCTTGTATTTATTGATACTCCCATTTACTGCATGATTTATATTGCAAACCCATTTACAGACTTTCCTTCAAGTCTAGGCAAAATTTTCGATACATCATGATGGATTGATATTCTTCCATCATAACTTCCTTCCATTCTTTCTTCTTGGTTTCTTCTTCAAAGGTGGAAGGCTTTGCATTGACAAGACTTGTCATGAGTGCCACATAACTAGAAAACCTTTTGGGCCTCTTGTTTTCCCTGAAGGTTCCACTAGTAGCTTTATGTCTTTTTGCTTCTTGTAAGGTGGATTCTATCCATGCTGGTCATTTTCTATTCTTAGGTACAACAATTGGTTCTACAGGTTCAAGTTGTTGGTCTGGTTCTTCACTAGGATGTTCTGGAGAACATTTACTTTCTTCCTTTGGATATTCATGTTCTTCTTCATCATTGGAGTCAATGGAATTTTCTATATATTTCTTGAAGGCAATCTTCTCATCAAAAGTTATGTCCCTGCTGATTTCAACCTTTTGTTGACCTAGGACATAGATTCTGTAAGATTTTGATGTATCACTATATCCAACAAATATGCCCTCCATTCCTGAAGGTTACAACTTATTTATTTTGTCCTTGGGAACATGAATATAGACAGGACAACCAAAGATCCTCAAGTGCTCAACAATTGGCTTCTTTTTGGAGAAATCTTATTCTGGAGTCATGCTCTTCAATATATGATGAAGACTTCTATTTTGAACATATACAGTTGTCATAGCTACTTATCCTCATAAAAACATGGATAGATTTTTGTCATTCATCATTGCCTTAACAAATTCTTCAATGGATCAGTTCTTTCTTTCTGCCACACCATTTTATTGAGGATTATGTGGGACAATTAGCTCCCTCCTAATCCTAGTTGTTTTACAAAAGGAAATGAGATCCTTGGAGGTGTACTTTCCTTCCTTATCAAAACTCAATATCTTTATTGTAATACCCTAAGATAGAGCCCCACTTGAATTGTAAATCTGTTTTATAGGTTGGTGAGCTAGGTTATTATAAGCTAGGAGGCTTATGTGATGATTAGGCCAGAGAGACTAGATGCTAAAGGCCCGTGAGCCTAATTTTGTATATGTAAACACACATATCATTAATATAATACATCGTTGCGTGTAGACCGACCATGATAAAAGAGTACGGGGGAAAAATATCCACTAGGAAGGGAAAGGGAGGGGATAAGAGCCTAGGAAAAGGGCTAAGCTTGAGAGCTTACTGCCAAAGGAATATTATAATATTGTTCCAAAATATTTTGGCGAGGATAACTATTTTATCCTAAGTCTCATGTGAAAGTGAAGGAATCCCAAGTGGAGAGGAACGAGCCCCTTGAGAGCCATGTGTAATAAAGGGTGAATGAAAACAAGTGTGGGGGAAATTAGTCCATTCCTCACTCACTCAACCATTCACTCACTCAGCCATTCTCTCAATCGCTTGAACTCTGCAACCCAGAAGTTGTACACAGTATCTCCCTGTCACGGGTAGCGTACCTGTACTTTACCCGAGCCAACAATGTACCATGTCGAGCCAATATTGTTCCTTAAATGTTTTTTGTTATTGCCATCTCCATTCCTAACCTGAGCGTGGTCATTTCCATCACCAGTTCCATACATTTTTCCTGTTGCTGCCTCCACCTGAGCCTTTAACTGGTTGACTTAAGCACTGAATTGAAGATATGGGTTGTTAGACCTATGGATTAAAGAGGCGGGTTGTCATCCCCATGAGAAACTCTATCTAGGTGAGAGAATTGTTGGGAAAGTGATTTCCCAAGGGAGCCCAACTACAACTATAGTTCTATGAGAATTCTTGTCCATCCTATTATTGAAGCCTTGGAAGGTAAGTGGGGCAACTGAAGTACTGTTGAGAAGAGAATGGGAACACTTCCTGGGGTAGGACAGGCATGTGGGGAATGAGAGTTGTAGGCTATTAGTGTGAGTTGGCTCCTGGAACGAGATCCTTCCTATTTTTTGATTTTTCTCAGCCTAGCTAGGAATCCATTTACCCAGGTGGAGTTTAGTCCCAGCTCGAGGGTGACCCATTGCTGAGAGTTATGAGCAACATGGTCTAAGGATGGGAGGATCGTGGAAGGTCTGCACTAGTTGGTGTCTTCTATAAAATGTAAGTATCAATTGTGTGTTAATTTACATGAGTTTACATGTTGTGTATTTATACCTGTCTTTATGTTATGGGTTTTCCTGTGTATGCTGCATGTACATGTTTACTATTATTTCTGCATGAATCTATATATTGGCATAATGTATTTGTCTTCTTAAGTTTTATATGTATGAAGTTCCACAAAAGTTTCTGTGTGGCATAACCTAGTAGGTATAAAGCTGTGTGAGTTACAATTCGGTATCAGAGCTCCGGTTTTCGACACTGAGCCTGGATGGGCCGTGTAAGTGGAAATTGAAGCAAATTTTTTAGAAACAATTGTTTTCAAAATGGAAAAAAATCAATTTTGAGAGCATCCATGAGTTCCAAGAGGGAGTTGAGAGCACACATTAACTATGTTTGAAATATCAGGAGGTTTATCGGTTCGAGAAATCCAGCAGAGGAAACAAACAACAACAACCGTGGTTTTTGGCCACAAAGTTTAGATTTGGGCCGTAGGATCTATTCGACAGAAGACAGATCCTTCACAACCGTCAGATCTGTGGAAGTAGCACAATTTTTAACCCCTCTAGTCCTTCGGACTTCGTTGCTTCGGTAATTTTGAAGTCTTTGGAAGAAAGGAAGAAAAAGACCAGAAGCTCTAAAGTCTCAGAGTGAATCTACATCGTATATCATTTGGGAGAAGACAAACCATTGGATTCCCCAAGTGGTTCGATAGTTTAGTGTTCGGGAAAATCTAGTTGTGGTTGCATGGAGAGAAGAGCTCTCGAAAGTCCCAAAGTCCGGAACCAATATGGACCATTCATGTTCATGGACACACATCTGAAGATCAACAAGTTTTTAGAATTCCGGTGTTTGGTAGATCGGGGGTGGGGTGGTGTTCAGCAGCAAAATCCTTCGAAGTCCAAAGTTCTAAAGTCCCGGAGTGTCAAGGTATCGAACTCGAGAGTCAATCCAGAATGTCCATTATCAGAGACACGTGTCCGCAGATTAGCAATGGTTCAGAAGTTCATAAGTTCGGTATTGAGGAGTTTTGCGGTGTTATGTATGCAAGTTCCTTGAAGCCTGAAGCTTCGAAGTTTCGGAGTGTCGGAGTCCGGAAGCTCTGAGGAGCACTTGTTCAGGAGTTCATAAATTCGGTGATCAAGGGTTTTAAAGTGTTCGGGCATGGGATCCTCCAAAGCATAGAGTCTGGAAGTCCCAGAGCATTGAAGTGACGTGGAATGGTGACATCAACTAGAGTGATGTGGACCTGTTCGTAAATTCGACGTTCGAGAGTTTTGAAGGGTGTTGTAGAAGAAACCTTTGAATCCTGGAGTCCCAAAGTTCTGGAGTGCTGGAGTGACGCGGAAAGATGACATCACCTAGAGTGACATGGACCTGTTTGGAAGTTTGACGTTCATGAGTTTTGAAGTGATCTGATGTGAAATCCTCTGAATCCCAGAGTTCCAAAGTCACAGAGCACCGTAGTGATGTGGCCTGCTAACATCACCTAGGGTGACGTGGACCCACTTGATTCTTTCCACGTGCCATCTTATTTCATTCTTTTCATATACCTTTTGTACCAATTAGAACTTGACATGTGTCACTCATAGATGGGGCCACGTGTCATCTCTATATTTTCGACACGTAGCACCCCCTTGGTGCGTGATGGTTGATAAGACTCCAGAAGTTCAGAGAATTCAACATTCAAAGAAATGGGAGTATTTTGATGCAAGAACCTCTGAAGTGAGAATCTCCAGAGAGAAGCTCCAGAGAGCTTCTTCGGGAGTTCACCAGTTCGACATTCGAAAGGGAATGATGTGTGGAGTAGGTGGAACTTTCGAAGCCCTAAGTTCCAAAGCTCCTAAGTCTCAAAGCTCCGAGGCAATGGAGCCCTCAAGCTCCAAAGAGGTACCATGCAAGATTTCGCAAGTTTGATGTTCATGAGAAACAAGGTGGGAGGTAGTAAGAGCCTCCGAAGCCTAAATTTTTGGAGCCCCAAAGTCTCGAAGCTCCAAAAAACATCTTGTGGCTAAGAGCTTGGTCATAGCCCATGGTCACATGATATTGGGGGCTGAAGAAAAAGGGCTAGTGCCCAAAAATTGATTTTTAAGGACAGAAAGGGGCTTAGAAAAGGAGCTTATGGGGTTTCTGAATTGTATGGACCTACAAATAAGGGAAATTACAGAATCTTGTAAACCTAAAAAGAGGCTTCAGCATGGGTCCAAGAGTTATTTAGGCTCAGAAGAAGAAGAACAGTTGTATAGAGATTACCTCACATAAAGGGAATTTTTTTCATATATCCATAACGTTCTACTCCAGACTCAGAATTGAGCAAGGGAGAAGTCATTGGAAATATATTGGATAGTATAATATAACTTTTCACCCAAAAAATTGAGATGAACAGTCAATTTCTCAAAAAATTAGAAGAAATAAGTATGATGTTTTATCGAACCAAAATGGTTCATAATTTCCTGATTTTGTTAAATCAATCAGCCTAACAAAGTTCTATTGACTGCACATTTTGCAGAGCTAACAACTGTAAGATCAGATCAGGATCATCAAAGAGTGCAGAGGGATGGAAAAGACACAGGGGGATTACATCCAAGAGTATGAGATCAAAGGGATGCATGTCCATGTGGGAATTGAAGGAACAAAATCCAATGGACATGGAGAAGGAAATGATGAAAACACGAATATGTTAGAGACCATTAAAAATTTGCAAAAGGATGTCCAAAGTCATAAAGATAATATGAAAGGCTTATGAAATCCAAGGAGAAATAGGAGGAATTCAACATGAAGTTAATACAGATCCTGGACAAAATTGAAAAGAAATTGGATAAGGAGAATGGCTCAAGAAAATCTGGGATTCATAGGTCCCCTGATGAGAAAGGAAGATCAAGGAGTGTTAGTAGGCATCATTATCACTCCCCAAGGAATTCCAATAGAAAAGCACACAACATCTCAATTTCATCCCCTATGAGGAAGCATAAGAGGAGGTCTGGGATGGATGAACTACGAGGAGAAATGAATAAAATCAAACCTCCTACATTTGATGGTGAACAAAAGAAGAATGAAGATGAAGAGACATGGCTGCTACCAATTCAATGTTGGGGTTGTTAGGGAAATAATATGTAGCGCGATCTGTAGCGCTGCAACCCATGTATGTATGCTCCCTATTTGTTATGCAACCCATGTATGTACGCGCCTGTTGGAAGCCCAACATATTTTTAACTTTTTATATCAATTAAATGATCTATGTAGTTGCCTAATTGGGGTCATACATTTTTCTGTTCTTCATAAGAAATTTTCAAAATGACAATTGTAAGTTTTTGGTTTTCCCTATAGTTTTTGTTTTCATGCTTCGTTCATGACTGAAAGCATGAAAACGAAGCATCAAAACTTACGACTGTGTTACCATTCTATTTGAAAAATTTATGAAAGGAAAAATGTCTCTATAGTTTATTGATGAATCCTTGTTCCTTGCTATGAACACTATTCTCTTTGTTTCGATTCCTTGAATGTCAAGCATGCTTATTGATTGTTAATTATATCAACAAAGGACCTTTTGATTTGAGCATTGATAAGGTTTTTGTGTGGTTCTTGGTCATATGTTTCCTCATCACTAGGCTTTGATTTACAAGTTTCACTCTCCCAAACTTTACGACCAAACCCACTATATTGCGCATTCATTTTTATTAATGCTCTGGTCGTGTCCTGTACTTTATGAGAAGTGGAAATATGATTACAGTCAGCCCATCATTTTGAAGCTTGGTCTTGGGCTTTGCAACATCCCTCGCATTCATTTCAAACAATGCCTGTATTTTCGTTATGTATTTTCTCCTCATACGCCATAGACTGTTGATGGTTTTCGGGCTTGGGGTATAGCTCTGGTCTCTTCTTACAAACCCTCCATACGCACTGCATTTGGGTGATTTCCTATTGGTTCACCATGGCTCCTGTTGTTAGAGTCGAACCTAACGACACTCAGACCTTTCTCCTATGCGACGATGCCAGAGAGGATCTCAAGGGTAATGGTTGGCTCGTTTTCCTTGAAAAATTCAAGGGTTTCAACCTACAGACTGCTCAGGAATTCACTCTCTCATTCGATGGATGTAGAGCTAAGGTGGGGTACATTCAACTCGAAGTCATAGAGGACTTTTTAAGCCAAGCTACAGGATTCCCTGTGAGCGGTCAGAGGTGGTTCAAGAATGCCATGGTAGAAGAGGTTCCTGGGAGTCTTTTCTTTACATCTCGGAAGATCAATGGCTATGACAAAGGTATGCTAGTCTCCGTACTGAAAGCCCGATGGCACGGTCTACTTGCTGTGTTGAAACAGTTTGTCACTTGTGAAGGCCGTTTTGGTCTTCTGTTTCTTTATCATCTGCGTCTGCTCATGATTTTCATAGGGTTTTCTTTAAACATGCCCTATTATCTATGGAGGATCCTTTACAAAATGGCTAAGAGGTATAAAAAGAAACGTTTAGATTCGAGTCTTTTCCACCATGGTTTAATAACAATTATGCTTGCACATCAATTGAAGTTGTAGAACGATGTTTGGGATTCATTTTTAACCATAAATGGTTTCGCTAACCCCAATGCTGAAGCGGTTGACAAGCCTGTAATTGAGAAAACCTTGGTCTATCCTACAGTGCAACTTTCATCTACTCAGGCCTGTGTTACGACCACCAACAATAAGCCTTCACCCGACCCAAAAGTTGCTAAGCAGGCCTATGAGAAAGCTACACAGCCTAATGACTCTGTCAAAAATTCAAACAAACCTACAAGTAAGACGTTTAAGGGTGATGTTGATTTGAGTTTTAAAAATAAGAGAGCTGGAAGGTTAATTTCGAGGAAGCTCTGAAACAAGTCAAACCCTCATGCGAGCTCAATCAAGATGATCAAGATCCGTGAGAGTTTGGATTCCGAAATTGATAGATTTCTCGCTAAAGAAGACCCTCCTTTGTTCCAACCACACCTCGATCAGTCTTACAACTTTGAGGACAATCTACTGCCTTGTCTTAAACATAGTGAAGGGTTTCATGGTATTAAGTTGGGTAATAAATCTACAATCCAAGTTGGAGATGCTACGGTTCACACTTGTGGTTATTCCCAAGGGACCGTCACTCAGTTGCAATGTGAGGCTTTCCTATTCTGGATGGATAAATACTACACTGATATACCTATTTTACAGTCACAAATTAAAGCTCTCACTGACCAGGTTGGTGCCTTAACAAATGAAAATCATAGGCTCAAGTTTGTCATTCAAAGAAAAGGAAAACATATGAAGACTACAGGGAATGTGATATTAAAAAACGTTGAGATTGCAACAACAATAATAAATTCTGAGATCATCTGATATGATTTGATTTTACAGTTAGAGGTAAGATTTATTTTATCTTAAATTAGGGTTATTCATTGAATAAATTGGATTTCATTACTAAAATAACTAGCTACAAAATCAACAGATTCTGCAACTAGTTATTCTAATTCGAAATTTGCAAAATAATGGTTAAACATATATCTAAGTTTCTCTATTTTTTCTTTTCTTTCTAGGATATCTAGGAGTTCATGGTTACCAGGTGATATAAAGCATTTTTGAGGCTTGTTATCCATATCTATGATACATTTCTGTATAAACAGAAATAAACTTTTTTAGCTTTAGAAGATTTAGTATGATCTGGGTGGTTATATCCCCCTTCTATTTTTGTAATCAATATCTGATCTCAAAAGATGAGACAGTTACCTTTCTGAAGGCTTTAAAAGCTCATTATTTTTTGTAATCAAGACATCTTGGGTTGGGGCGAATTATGGATAGCTTATACATGAATTTGAATAGAACATATGTTTACATTTCTTGTTTAGCTATTTGTAAATATTGTTGTTGTCTATGGTTTGTTTATCTTGGTAATTCGATAATTATTGATAGCTTTTGTCTTCACTAATTATTATGTCGTCAAGATAATTTCTCTCATACAGTCCACAATTTTATGCTTCAGATATATGAAAATAGTGATTGATCGTTCAATTCAAATGATAAGGTTTATCTTAATCTTGTTGAATAATTAAAAGCAGGTTATTACTGCTAGATTTATCTTATATGTAATTGCCTGCAGTCATAAATATCACATTTATTATTTGCATCATGTCGTTCTATTATTAAAATCCAGCAGTCGATATACTGTTTGGCATTTATTCCAAACAACTTAAAAGTTTCACAACAGATTTATCTCATGGATAGACTGGATGGACGATTCATGATCATATAGACATCGGATGCATGCAGACCAACTCATTAATAGGTTAGTTAGTTTCCTCTATTTGTTTGTTTATTTTCGAAACTCTTGTATGTGGTCTGGTTTTCACTGTCTACATATTCTTCTTCCATAGTATGTTTGATATTTAATCTTACAGATACATAGAGATAAAAAACAAAACAAAAACAAAAGTAATAGTTTATTTTGTCTTATTTTTCTATTTCTATCAAAAGAACCATTTTTTCATATATTTTTCATGAGTTCAGATTAAAACTCACAAATTGTATAACATGTACATAAAATTAGAGGAACAAATATATTGTGTAAATATTATTTAGAATAGTTATATACATACATGTAGATATATAAATTAGCATTTAGTAACTAGTTAGTTGTTTCATTTCTTTTATTTATTTATTTGTTTCTTTTAGGACTTTAGATTGGCCAATGGATCCATTAAACCCGACAGAGTGATTCATACCAAACGACTTGGGTTAATTAGACAAGCCCGGACCGGACTCGTTCTTCCAATTGGTGGACGGTCAATTTCGTCCGTCAACAAATGGCACTAGAAGGAGGGCCTGAACACTATTGATGGCACGTGGAGGTCGCAAGACTCCTCCCCCCCACACACGCTCACCTATAATAACAAGAAGTCATTATGACGACAATATTACCTCCCAAACAACAACCATATCAAACAAAAAATCCACAGATTACCGTTGAACCAGTAACACCAAACCCCCCAGGGGCTGACATACAAGAAATTGTTCGTCAATCGCTTCTAAGGACACACGGTGCTTTGGCCCGTATTAGACAACCAGGTTGACCATTGAATCAACCACTAGACTTCTCTAATATTAGTGAGCAACTTGAAGGCACTGGTCTTACCCTAAGCCCTACGGATCCAAATCACATCCTCACTCCTACAGCCGGAGGATCTGGTATCCCACCATCACCACCGCCTTCATCTCCCTCCTCTTCAGAAGAAGAGTCATCGGATGAAGGCAGTTCTTCATCTCAGCCTTCGACACCACCCACACCTATGGAAAATCAAAATAATCCTGCCAGACCTTGGCTAGATCAAGATGTTGTGGCCATACCTGGACCCCAACATCCTTTGCCTAAACATATGGAGAAATGGCTCTCTAAATTCGATCCAGATTCCAAGCAGATCGTTGAGGATCACATTAAAAAATTCATGTTAGCCATTAGACTTTGAAGCGTAGAACACGAAGACGTAGTATGTAGACTTTTTTCGTACACATTTGAAGGCAATGCCTCTACCTGGTACTTTTCCCAACAACCCCATACCATTGTATCTTGGGATAGATTTGAATCTTGTTTCCTTGAGAAATTCAGAGACTACAAATCTCCTGAAGTCTTAGTCATGGAACTCTCCAGTTTAAAGATGAACCCCAAGGAAAAAATAAAAGACTTTAATCAAAGGTTTCTAACATTAAAAAATTGAATCCCCACTGATTCAATGCCTACTGAAAATCTTATTGTCACATACTATACCAAAGCCCTGCACCAGAACATAGAAATCTGAGTAAAAAGGTCTAAGAAAACAACATTATTGGAAGCCTTCGAGGAGGCAAGCTAAATTGAGAAGGATATTCTAAGCCTAAAAGACAATATTAGTAACGAGACAGAGATTACCTCATCTTCCAAGAAGAAAATAGAAATTCTTCCTAGACCTCCCCAAACCAAAACTCAATCAAACAATTCAGATCTTGAAAGTTTACACAAGGTCATTCAGAAGTTGTCAAATCAAGTTATAGATTTAAGGAGATCAACTGAAGAAGCTTGTTCAAGCAAAGGGTCTTGCAAACCCCCTTTTAGAAAGCTTTTTCCCACAAATCGGCCTAACTCAAATTCTTAAGGCTTGAATCTAGAAAGCTTACAGTTTGCTATCCAAACAATTCTGGAAGCACATGACAACTTAGTTCCCCCTGAGATTTCTAAAGACGTGGTTGAACAAGAAATAGTGGAAGAGGACGAATCCTCTCCCAAAATCTTTAGGCATTTTTCGGATAGTATATTTCAAGCCAATTTTGAAATAGTACATCCTTACAATACCAAAAGAAAAACAACGAATAAATCCTCTTCTGAAATTGAAACTAATCTACCTAAAAAAAAGTCTAAACAAATTGAAACTAAACAGAATTCAACAACTCCAAGTTTAGAATATGATTTGATTGAGGATCTCAAAAAACTTAGAGCTAATATTTCTGTTTATAAATTATTGAAATTCATTTTCTCCTGCAAAAGATGCTTTAGAATATTGCAGAAAACAACAAAAACAACAATCTAAACAACCACAAATTTGCAGAAAACAACCCTAAAACACCTCAAAAGGTCTGTTAAAACAACACTAGAATATTTTGATAAAAGAGACCTTGTTGTAAAAAGTGTAACAAATGTAGATAAAATAGTTCCAGGGGATGTGACTAAAAATAACAAACTTTTGTTGTTAATACTCGCAGAAATGTCCCCCCTTTTTGTTGACTTTTGAAATTTTCAATAGGATTGTACATAATTGTATGGTAGATTCTGGTGCATCATCAAACGTAATGCCTTCGTCTATCTGCCAAAAAATCAATGCTGAATTCCAACCTTCCAGTCTGAAAATTATTCAGTTTGATCGGACCAGTATTAAGGTAGTAGGTGAATTAAAAAATGTACATATCAGATTATCATCTAATCCTAAAGTCCACCAGATTATTAATATTATTGTCGTTGATATCCCTGAAGTATATGTCTTATTTTTAAGTAGGGATTGGTCCGAACAACTGCATGGTTACTTTGCGATAGATTGGTCTCATTTGTGGCTGCTGGATAATGGAAAGCCTAACAGAATCAAGATCAATTGTGAGCATTACCTCAAGCTTACAGTAATTGATTTAAATGTTCATAATGAACCATTCACTGCTTCCACCAATTCACCCAAAATGCAGGGAATGAACACCTTTTTCGGCAACTTTGTGGCTGAAAATTTTACAATTACTGACCCAGAACAACAGTCTGAACTCATGACGTGGACGCAGTCAATAGTTCTCTCTAAGGTGTCACATACAGCCGATGAGAATCACACATGATCTCTTTACTTCGATGGATCTAAATCTAAAGAAGGAGTTGGTGTAGGATGTGTGCTCATTGATCCAACAGGTAACAAAACTTTGATCGCTTACCGATTAGAATTTGAATGCACAAACAATACAGCTGAATATGAGGCACTCCTGTAAGGTCTCAGAAAGGCACTAGATTTAAGAGTTCAGAATTTAATGATTTTCGACGATTCATAAATTGTGGTCAGACAGGTAAGAAACTCCATTAATTGCCTATTTCCACACCAGAAAAGTTATCAAGCTGAGGTATGGAATCTAATGAACAAATTTTCTGCGTTTAACATTAATTCTATTCCAAGATTGAATAATTCATAGGCTGACTTGTTGGCTAATGTCGCTTCTAAATTGTTTCCCGTAGAAGGCCTTTCTCCGAATGCGTTTTTGATCGAGTTGTTGTTCAAACCATCTGTCCCGGACAACATCACTAATTGGAGAGTTTTCGATCACGATCAATAAATCATCAGTTTTCTGCACATGGAAGATACTTTCCAAGGTGCAGTTATCGATGAAGATACCCATGACGAAGACCTCCGCAATTTTACGATAATATCAGACCCAAGATCTTCTCAATCAACATTAGATCTGGTAAATTCAATCTCAAAATCGGTGGTAAGATTACAAAAGTTTTATGATTTGCATGATAAATTCAGAAAATCAGTAAATTGTAAAATGAATAGTTCTTCCTTGACCTATGAAAACGTAAATCTAGGAACTAAAGATAACCCACAATGCATCAATTTGGGAATGGGATGTTCTGAGAAAGAAAAGTCAGCCTTTATTAAGTTGTTTAAGGAATTTAAGGATGTCTTCGCTTGGACATATGATGATCTAAAAACCTTCGATCCTAACATCATACAACACATTATTCCCATGCAACCCCAGACTCAACATTTTCAACAGAAGTTGAGAAAGACGCACCCAAAACTTGAACTGACAGTCAAGAAGGAACTAA
This sequence comes from Picea engelmannii, assembly GCA_009831015.1. Lineage (NCBI taxonomy): Eukaryota > Viridiplantae > Streptophyta > Pinopsida > Pinales > Pinaceae > Picea > Picea engelmannii. The sequence continues at coordinate 906,877 of ML786380.1, read as the reverse complement.
ACAAACTATTGAATGCTAAGATAATCTTCCCAGTCAGACATACACAGTGGGTCTCTAGCCTTGTCCCTGTAAGGAAGAAAAGCGGCGAAATCCGACTATGTGTCGATTTCCGAAATTTAAACCGAGGGTCTGATAAAGACAACTACCCTGTTCCTCCCATGGAACAGATTCTCCAACAGGTATCTGGTTCTGAAAGATTATCACTGTTGGATGGCTTTTCAGGGTATAACCAAGTCCTAATGTCTCCCCCAAACCAGCTGAAAACCACTTTCCGTACTCCATGGGGTACCTATGCTTATAGAAAGATGCCTTTTAGGCTTATAAATGTCGGTGCCACTTTCTAGAGAGCGATGGATATCGCTTTCCACGGTCTAATCAATCAGTCTTTCGTAGTATATCTAGATGATGTCATTGTATTCTAAAAGAATAAATGAGATCATTTAGCTCATCTAAGAGTTGTTATGCAACGATGTCGTAAGTACGACATCTCTCTAAATCCCAAAAAAATTGTCTTTGCAGTAGAACAAGGAAAGATGTTTGATTTCATTGTATCCAATGAAGGGATGATCATTGAACCTGAGAGGACTCAAGTCATTTCAAAACTCC
>ML786380.1:862778-906263 GCA_009831015.1 Picea engelmannii | reverse complement strand
AGGTCAGATTAATTTTACTAGAAGATTTGTCTCGAGTTTTTCAGAAATGGTCAGACCATTACAAAACATAATAAAAAAGGATGTGTAGTACCATTGGGGACCTCTAGAAAGTCAAGATTTTGACTCAATAAAAAAGGCCATAGTGGAGGCTCCATCCCTAATGAGCCTTAACTTTTCACGAGATTTCACTCTCTACACGTTTGCCTCTGATCAGTCTTATGTCGTTGTGCTAACCCAAAAGAATGTTGAAAACAACAAAGTTCCTATTGCCTTTATGAGTTCAGCCTTTAAGGGAGCAAAGCTTAATTACCCAACAATAGATCAACAGACTTATGTTGTTTTTAAAACAATAAAACATTTTCGATCTTATCTACTGAAATCTAAGACGAAAGTCATTGTCTCTTAGCCTGTTGTCAGAAATTTGTTAGTACAGAAAGAACTGGGTGAGAAAAGGGCAAACTAGGTCACATCCTTACAAGAATATGACCTCGAGAACACTCCAGCACAAATTGTTAGAGGCCAAGGTTTATGTAAATTAGTTGTTGATTCAGCTATAGAACAACAAAATCAAATTGATATTTTATTTGAAGATCGGCATAATCAAAATCAAATCTACTGTGTACAAAACCTTACTAGTCCTCTATATGATGACATCAAGTTTTATCTACTACACAGATCAACTCCCCATCACCTTGATCCAAAACAGAGGAGAGCATTGAGATTAAAATCTGCTTCTTTCCAACTCGTGAATGGTATATTGTTTCGCCAAAATTTTGATGGAATACTTATGCGTTGTCTGGAAAGAGATGAAGCAGATAAAGTTTTATCATAATTACATGCAGGGGAAGCTGGTGGGAATTTCAGTGGAGACACCACTACCCACAAAGTATTAAGGGAAGGATATTACTGGCCCACTGTTTTCAAAGATGCCCATACGTTATGCCGCAAGTGTGTAATCTGTCAAAAGGCTTCTGGACGGGTACAGAAGTCAGCATTCCCACTGCAACCTGTCTCGGTAGATTTCCCTTTTCAGCAATGGGGCCTTGACATTATAGGCCCAATTAACCCCACATCATCACAACAACATAAATACATAATTACAACGACATAGTATTTCACCAGATGGTCAGAGGCTGCACCATTAAAAGTGGTAAACACCAGTAAGGTAATATCCTTCCTTAATTCAAACATTATCACTCGTTTTGGTGTTCCTGAATGTCTAGTGTTCGATAATGCTTCCTATTTTTCGTCTCTCGAAATGAGTGCTTTTGGTTTAGAAAAAGGAATAAAACTAAAGTATTCTACCATCTATTACCCTCAAGGAAATGGTTTGGCGGAATCGACCAATAAAAACCTGATCAAGATCATCAAGAGAACGGTTTTCGAAAACCACAAAAACTGGCATAATGCACTATTCAATGCAATCTGGGCTGATAGGGTAACTTCGAAAATTGTTGTTGGTAATTCCCCCTTTTTCCTCGTCTACAGTAGGGAAGCAATTCTTCCACCACACGTTCTCCTTTCGTCTCTGCAGTTATCATAGAAGGTTCAGGAAGAAGATTGTCCTCATTTGGAAAGTTGGATTAATGCTTTGCTGAAGTTAGAAGAAGTAAGGGCCCAAGAAAAACAAAAACTGGATCAACATCAACTCATTGTCAAAAGCTGGTTCGATTCCAATTCTTCCTCAGATAGGAATTTTGAGGTAGGTGATCTTGTCCTTAAGTGGGATAAACGTCATGAGGGGAAAGGTGAACATATTAAGTTCCAAAACCTGTGGTTGGGACCATTCTTAATTGCCAAAAAACTAGGTCCCAGTTCTTTCCGCCTGCAGAATTTAGAGGGACAGCCAGACACCTTCCCGATGAATGGTCAAGCTCTCAAAAATTATTTTACCTGACTATTCTTCGATACACCTTTTGTACATATTTTTCTGTTTTGATTTCTTTGCTTTCGGTTTTCTTTTCTAGTTTGTTTTTATTTTCATTTTTGTTTATTGGCCTTTTGAGTCAAACATGCCTGTATTATAGTCTAGTTCAGAAGAAGAGAACATAATGCTTCATCTCTAAATAACTGTCAAAGGCTATCAGAGCATCAATTGCTATCTTACTTTGAAAATGTAGGCTAGTTAAAGATGATATTTTGTTTGAGAGTCGATTTCTCGGTTTCAATTTGCACTTGAAAGTATTCACGATTATCTTTAAAAAATCTCTTTACGTTGTCCTTGCTCTTTAAGAAAACAACTCAACGATGTCTCCCTGTCCTCGAAAATTAGTTTTATTAATGAACTATTTTCAGATCTTGATGAAGGTTAGCTAAAAAAATTTATAGGCCTGGGAAATATTGAGTTGTGTTAAAAAACTGGAATTTTCAGTGTCACCCCGCTCTGTTGAATATCTTTAAAACTATATCAGAATGTGAATAATTTCTCAGAGAGTTGTGGGAAGTGTTTGTAAACCCGCCGGGACACTGAACAGGTCTGCTGGCAGCAGGTAAATGCATGCATGATGCCAAGACAATTTCGTCGGGGTACTGAATAGGCCAGTTGGAAGCAAAGTGATGTCAGGTAAAAACAAATTCTCAGGTATGAATCTTGTTTTGGGCCATAAGCGTCCTTCAATCTGATTTGAAATTTCTTAGATAGGATACAGACGTCAGAGTGGATTAATTGACATCCCTGTCGAGGCTATGGATGCCTGTTGGAAGCAGTGGCCCTGTCAACAGTATTGGAGACATTAACTTAAACGTCATGTCTTTCTTTTGTGAAATTTGTCACCAGATTTCGTTCTTTTTAATGAAAGATATCTTAAATTGGATTGCATCATGATTATTAAATATGTTCAAATAACCTTTCAGTTGTTCTTTGATTTGAAATCTTTGAGATTTCTCTAACCTGAACTCGTCCATATTACAGAGATAACTGCTTCTCCCAGCATGTCACCATTGTTGGTGGCCCAACATATTTTTAACTTTTTATATCAATTAAATGATCTATGTAGTTGCCTAACTGGGGTCATACATTTTTTTGTTCTTCATAAGCAATTTTCAAAATGACAATTATAAGTTTTCAGTTTTCCCTATTGTTTTTGTTTTCATGCTTCGTTCATGACTGAAAGCATGAAAACGAAGCATCAAAACTTATGACTGTGTTACCATTCTATTTGAAAATTTTATGAAAGGAAAAATGTCTCTATAGTTTATTGATGAAGCCTTGTTCCTTGCTATGAAAACTATTCTCTTTGTTTCGATTCCTTGAATGTCAAGCATGATTATAGATTGTGAATTATATCAACAAAGGACCTTTTGATTTGAGCTTTGATATGGTGTTGTGTGGTTCTTGGTCATATGTTTCCTCAGCACTAAGCTTTGATTTACAAGTTTCACTCTCCCAAACTTTACGACTGAACCCACTATATTGTGCATTCATTTTTATTAATGCTCTGGTTGTGTCTTGTACTTTATGAGAAGTGACAATATGATTATAGTCAACCCATAATTTCAAAGCTTGGTCTTGGGCTTTGCAACATCCCTCGCATTCATTTCAAACAATGCCTGTCATTTCGTTATGTATTTTCTCCTCATACGCCATAGACTGTTGATGGTTTTCAGGCTCGGGGTATAGCTCTGGTCTGCTCTTACAAACCCTCCCTATGCACTGCATTTGGTTGATTTCTTGTTGGTTCACCATGGCTCCTGTTGTTAGATTCAAACCTAACGACACTCAGACCTTGCTCCTATGCGACGATGCCAGAGAGGATCTCGAGGGTAATGGTTGGCTTGTTTTCCTTGAAACATTCAAGGGTTTCAACTTATAGACTGCTCAGGAATTTGCTCTCTCATTCGATGGATGTAGAGCTAAGGTGGGGGACATTCAACTCGAAGTCACATAGGACTTTTTAAGCCAAGCTACAGGACTCCCTGCGAACGGTCAGAGGTGGTTCAAGAATGCTAAGGTAGAAGAGGTTCCTTGGAGTCTTTTATTTATATCTCAGAAGATCAATGGCTATGAAAAAGGTATGTCAGTCTTCGTATTGAAAGCCCGATGGCACGGTCTGCTTGCTGTGTTGAAACAATTTGTCACTTGTGAAGGCCGTTTTGGTCTTCTCTTTCTTTATCATCTGCGTCTGCTCATGATTTTCATAGGGTTTCCTTTAAACATGCCTTATTATCTATGGAGGAGCCTTTACAAAATGGCTAAGAGGTATAAAAAGAAATGTTTAGATTCGAGTCTTTTCCACCACAGTTTAATAAAAGTTATGCTTGCACATTAATTGAAGTTGCAGAACGATGATTGGGATTCATTTTTAACCAGAAATAGTTTTGCTAACCCCAATGCTGAAGCGGTTGACAAGCCTGTAATTGAGGAAACCTTGGTCTATCCTACAACGCAACCCTCATCTACACAGGCCTGTGTTACGACCACCCACAATAAGCCTTCACCCAACTCGAAATTTGCTGAGCAGGCCTATGAGCAAGCTACATAGCCTAATGACTCATTAAAAAATTCAAACAAACCTACAGGCAAGATGTCTAAGGGCAATGTTGATTTGAGTTTTAAAAATAAGAGAGTTGGAAGGTTAATTTCGATGAAGCTCTGAAACAAGTCAAGCCCTCATGTGAGCTCGATCAAGATGATCAAGATCCATGAGAGTTCAGATTGTGAAATTGATAGATTTCTCGCTGAAGAAGACCCTCCTTCGTTTCAACCACACCTTGATCAGTCTTACAACTTCGTGGACAATCTACCGCCTTGTATGAAACATAGTGAAGGGTTTCCTGGTATTAAGTTGGGTAATAAATCTATAGTCCATGTTGGAGATGCTATGGTTCACAATCGTGGTTATTCCCAAGGGACCGTCGCTCAGTCGCAATGTGAGGCTTGCCTATTCTGGATTGATAAATACTACACTGATATACCTATTTTACAGTCACAAATTAAAGCTCTCACTAACCAGGTTGGTGCCTTAACAAATGAAAATCATAGGCTCAAGTTTGTCATTCAAAGAAAATGAAAACATATGAAGACTACAGGGACTGTGATATTAAAAAACGTTGAGATTCCAACAACAATAATAAATTCTGAGATCATCTGATATGATTTGATTTTACAGTTAGAGGTAAGATTTATTTTATCTTAAAATAGGGTTATTCATTAAATAAATTAGATTTTTTTATTCATTGAATCAATTGGATTTCATTACTAAAATAACTAGCTACAGAATCAACAGATTCTGTAGCCAGTTATTCTAATTCGAAATTTGCAAAATAATGGTTAAACATATATCTAAGTTTCTCTATTTTTTCTTTTTTTTTCAAGATATCTAGGAGTTCATGGCTACCAGGTGATCTGAAGCATTTTTTAGGCTTGTTAGCCATATCTATGATACATTTCTGTATAAACAGAAATAAACTTTTGTAGCTTTAGAAGTTTTAGTATGATATGGGTGGTTACCTTTACCTTTCTGAAGGCTTTAAAAGCTCATTATTTTTTGTAATCAAGACATTTTGGCCTGGGGCGAATTGTGGACAGCTTATACACGAATTTGGACAGAACATATGTTTACATTTTTGCTTTAGCTATCTATAAATATTGTTGTTGTCTATGGTTTGTTTATCTTGGTAATTCGATAATTATTAATAGCTTTTGTCTTCACTAATTATTATGTCGTCAAGATAATTTCTTTCATATAGTCCACAATTTTATGCTTCAGTTATATGAAAATAGTGATTGATCATTCAATTCAAATGATAAGGTTTATGTTAATCTTGTTGAATAATTAAAAGCAGGTTATACAACTAGATTTATCTTATATGTAATTGCCTGCAGTCATAAATATCACATTTATTATTTGCATCCTGTCGTTCTATTATTAAAATCCAGCAGTCGATATACTGTTTGGCATTTATTCCAAACAACTTAAAAGTTTCACAACAGATTTATCTCATGGACAGACTGGATGGACGATTCATGATCATACAGACATCGGATGCATGCAGACCAACTCATTAATAGGTTAGTTAGTTTCCTCTATTTGTTTGTTTATTTTCGAAACTCTTGTATGTGGTCTGGTTTTCACTGTCTACATATTCTTCTTCCATAGTATGTTTGATATTTAATCTTATAGATACATAGAGATAAAAAACAAAACAAAAATAAAAGTAATAGTTTATTTTGTCTTATTTTTCTATTTCTATCAAAAGAACCATGTTTTCATATATTTTTCGTGAGTTCAGATTAAAACTCACAAATTGTATAACATGTACATAAAATTAGAGAAACAAATCTATTGTGTAAATATTATTTATAATAGTTATATACATACATGCACATATATATTAGTGTTTACTAACTAGTTAGTTGTTTCATTTCTTTTATTTATTTATTTGTTTCTTTTAGGACTTTAGATTGGTCAACGGAGCCATTAAACCCGTCAGAGTGAGTCATACCAAACGACTTGGGTTAATTAGACAACCCCAGACCGGACTCATTCTTCCAATTGACGGACGGTCAATTTCGCCTGTCAACAACGCCCTAACTATTATGCAGCCTGCGTATGCCTTCTGAAAATTAGGGTTTCCTTTTTCTTGAAAACTTCTGACCCTCTGTTACTTCTTTCACATAGATATGTAACCTGTCACTGTATCCATACTGTAACTATACCCTGTGCATGCATCCTCATACATAACCTTTATTGAAGGAAAATATGTCTCTCTCTAGTCATGTGCCACATAGGTGTGTGTAATCATGAACAAGTATAATATCCATCACTTGATATTAGTCATTAAACCCTTTCTGATATTCAACCTCTCAATACATCAACTACTACACAAATACAAGATCTCAACCATGTACCATAAAAACCCTTAGCCATATGCTAAGAAATACAAGAAGTGCCTCACAAGAAGTATCAATGATGAACATACCAGCACTATATTTCTGTAGATCTGAATTATACAGAAAATCTCATGTAGCCACTAGTCTCTCTAGGGAGAATCCTCAAATCTCCATTGCCATTCCTCATGCATACATCAAAATCCAACTGTTCATAGAAATAAGACATACCTTTTGAACCAATGGATGGATATGATGTATTTGGGCACTTTAGACCTTCTTGGGAGATTGATCTCAGAATCTATAACCTCTACATCTTCATCTTCTCAAGTTTCCATGGATTTATCAACATGTACTCACCCTATACACAACTAGCCCACGTACGTATGCACCCTATACACAGACAACCCGCATACATGTACTCACCCTATACACAACCAACGCGCGTATGTACACACCCTATTCATAGACAACCCGCATACATGTACTCACCCTATACACAGACAACCCGCGTATGCCTCAGAAAATAGGGTTTTTTTGTATTCGCTGTAATTCTGAGAATTTTGTCGTCAACCCTTCGTAAAAATAGATATACAATATGTATAGAATTTCGTCATCAACCCTTCGTTGTTTTTTGTATTCGCTATAATTCCGAGAACTTAAGATGTATCCACAAGTATTTACAATAAGATTTACACAAGAAAATAGATATACAATATGTACAAGTGTGTCCTTAATGAGTGAGATTTGCTTCTTATTTATCTCTTCATGTAGCCTTACGCTTTCCTTATTTTAGGGCTTCTCCATTTAAAATAATTTCTTTTGCAAGACACTTTGACTCTTGGGGGCTTCTATAAGACTCATGAGGGTTCTCCAATTTCATATAGTCATAACTCTCTAACCGTGAGAAGTTATGTGACGTTACACATACCATCGAAAATGGCATGACAAGCACTATGCATCTAGGATAGTTTCACTAAAAAATTCACTGTCCTTCATCTCATTATTCCACAAATAAGCATGGGTTCTCTAACCATACTTCTAGGATAACTCAATCCATAAAGCATCTTCTCGTGAGGGATTTCACCATAAGGGGACCACTTTGGAGTTCATCCATCTGTACAACCATGACAAGACAATAATGAGTCATCTTTACATAAAAAAAAATTGGGTGCATTACCCAAACCTTTGTGCTACCAGGATTTCTTCAAGGGTTGACATCAATGACAACCAACCTTAATCAACAATCTCCCCCTTTGGAATTGATGGAAACACTCTGATGCAATATTGAAATCATATCACTCATGCTTCCCCTGGAACCATGAATCTGTCCTCTGCATCTGATAACTATGCTCCCCCTGGAACCATGCCTCTATCCTCTACATATGATAAATATCTCCCCCCTTTGTCATTAATGGCAAAGGTATCTTTCCATCCGGGGCTTCTCCCCCTGACTGAACTGTCCTCTTCTAGTGCTTCTTTGTGTACATCTAAGACATAGAAGATAAGCATTCAAAAAGCATTCATTTTGGAGTAGAAATAATTCCAAGTCTCTGGCGAAGATATTCAAAGGCTTCTCGTGGAAGTGGTTTTGTAAATATGTTTGTCACTTGTTCTTTTGTGCCCACATACTCAACTCTGATATTCTTTTCTGCAACCTGCTCCGATAGAAAGTGATACTTGATTGGAATGTGATTCTTATTGGAGTTCATCACCGGTTTCTTCGAGATACCGATGGAGCTTGTATTATCATAATAGATTGGAATGGTCTCATCATACTCAACATGTATATCTGTCAGAGTTTGTTTCATCCAAATAACCTGTGTACAACATGATGTTGCTGCAATATACTCTGCCTTGGCTGTAGATAAAGATATTGATGATTGTTTCTTGCTTAGCCATGATACTAAACACTCACCTAAGTAGAACGCTTCTCCACTGGTGCTTAGTTGGTCATCAATACAACCTGCCCAATATGCATCTATGTAGGCAATAAGTGATAGATCCTTTCCTTTTGGATACCATAATCCAAACTCTTATGTTCTTTTGATATATCTGAAAATCCTCTTCACTGCTAATACATGTGATTCCTTTGGTGCTGCTTGAAATCGTGCCACCTATCCAACTCCCTGCATTACATATGGTCTGGATGCTGTCACATATAGTAGGTTGCCAATCATTGACCTGTATTGCCTTTGATCTGTAGACTTCGAATCATCATCTTTGCTCAACTTGCAACTAGTTTTCATGGGAGTGATAACTAGTTTACAATATTCCATTCCGAATCTCTTCATCATTTCTATAATATACTTGGTTTGAGAAATAAAAATTCATTGGTTGCTTTGACATATCTAAATTCCCAGAAAGAAGGATAGTTCTCCAAGTAACAACATTTCAAATTCATTCTACATATCTTTTGCAAATTTCTGGCTTAACCTGTCATCATCACTACCAAAAATAATATCATCAACATAAAATTCAACTAATAACATATTACCTTGACTTACCTTGATGTAGAGGTTTTTTGTCTGCACTTCCTTTTCTGAACCCTGCTTGCTGTAGATACTTATCTAGTTTAGAGTACCATGCTCTAGGAGCATGTTTTAGACCATACAAGGCCTTCTTTAATTTACACACATAATTTGTGTTCTCTAACAACTGAAATCCTTCTAGTTGTTCAATGTAGACTTCTTCTTCAAGTTCCCCATTCATAAAAGATGATTTTATGTCCATCTGATATACTTCAATATTTTTGGAGCATGCATAAGCTAAAAGCAAACGGATTGCTTCCATTCTAGCAACTGAGGAAAATGTCTCTTCAAAGTCGATTCCTTCAATCTGTGCATATCCTTTACATACCAATCTAGATTTGTTCCTTGTAACTTGTCCATCTTCATTCAATTTATTCCTGAAAACCCATTTTGTGTTGATCACATTCTTATTCTTTGGTCTTGGAACCAATTCCCAAGTGTCATTTTTCTCTATTTGATCCAATTCTTCATCCATGGCCTTATTCAAAAATTCATCATTGCTGGCTTCTTCAAAACAATTTGGTTCAATTGTAGATAAGAGTGCTAGGTGTGTTTGTTATGGTGAACGAATTCTTCTTCTAGTCTCAACTCCTGCATCTTTGTTTCCGATAATCTAATCTGAAGAATGATTCTTCTGTACACATTTACTGGGTGTATTTGGAGACACTTTCTGAACTTCCTCTTTTGCTTCTGTCAGATTCTCTTCATCTTCCTCTTCTACTTATTTTTCATCTTCTGCTTCTTCTTCTAAGGGTTGTTTCATTGATTCATTTTCTTCTTCCTTTGATTCTGGTCTGCCTGTTTCATCAATTGTCACGTTAATGCTTTCCACAACTTTGTTCAATATTAGATTGTAACAATTGTATGCTTTCCTTGTACTTGAGTAACCAACAAGTACTCCTTTGTCCACACGAGAGTCAAAATTTCTCATTCTGCCATCTTTTCTTTTGACATAGCACTTGCTTCCAAAAACTCTGAAGTGCTTCACATTTGATGGTCTTCCTTTCCATAGCTCGTAAGGAGTTTTGTTGGTGTTGTTTTTGAGCATTACTGTGTTTTGAATGTGAACTGTTGTATGCATTGCCTGCGTCCAAAAAATATATGTCAATTTTGAATCCATTAGCATTGTTCGAGCCATTTCCTGTACTGTCCTGTCCTTTCTTTCAATAACTCCATTCTGTTGAGGTGTCCTAGCAACGGAGAATTGCCTTTTTATTCCATGATTGCTACAGTATTCCATAAATTCCTTTGAGGTGAACTCTCCTCCATTATTAGATCTCAAGCATTTGATTTTTGAATACATTTCATTTTCAACCATTTCCTTGTAGATCTTGAAGTTTTCAAAAGCTTTTGACTTATTCTTGAGAAAGAAAACCGCAGTCATTCTTGTATAATCATCAACTAATAACATACAATATTTCTCACCTTTTAAGCCCTTTGTTGTTGTTGGTCCAACTAGATCAATATGCACAATTTCCAGTGGTCTTGTCGTTGAATATTCATTTGATTTGAACCTGGTCTTTGTTTTCTTTCCTTGTTGACAATGCTTGCATAAAGTATTGGTTGGTTTCGTGATCTGGGGATTTTCTTTGACTGCTTGTCTTTTGTTGACTTTGACAAGGTTATAAAAATGTATGTGACCCATTCTTCTGTGCCATATCCAACTTTCATCTTCCTTTCATAGACAACACTTTTCATTTCCAATTTCACTTAACACATATATGTTGCTTGAAGTTCTTGCAGCTATAGCAATCAATTTCCCTGAACCTTCTTTTATTATCTCACACTTTTGTGAATCAAAAGTAACTTTATGACCTTGGTCACACATTTGACTCACACTCGGAAGATTATTCTTCATATCTTCTACTATTAGAACATTTTCTACCTTTTCATTCTTGTTCCCAATTCAGACTGTGCCTTTTCTAATGATTTTGGTTGAATCATCATTTCTGAAGGAGACTGGTCCATCTCTTTCCTTTTGTAATGTAAGAAACTTGTCTCTATCACCTATCAAGTGTTTTGAACACCCACTGTCAACATACCAACCACATTATTTCTGCTTATCTTGTAGAGAAATTGTGCATTCTCCATTTCTATACTGATCTTGCTTTCTTATCCATGTCCTTTTCTAAGGTTTATGTTTGTGACTATTGCTATTCTGTTGAGGTTCTTTAGGAGGGACTGCCATTTTGCACTCTTTGGCCATGTGTCTAAAATTGTTACATTTGTAACATTCCACTTCAGTGCTCAAAGATTCAAACATGTTGTAACTTCTTCTCTGTGTTTCACTAGGCCTTCTTGAATAATCCCTTTGTGTATGACTCTCAAAGTTGTTATTGTTCCTATTGTTAGCTTTGCAATTTACATATTTATGTCCAAAATTATTACATGCATAACATAAACCAAAAAATATAGTTTGATACCTAGGAGTTGAGGATCTTTTGAAAGGAGGTGCTCTTATGAATTCTTCTTCTTCTTGAGGCCTATCTGTTGTTTGTTGATTCTGAAATCTGAATCTTCTCGGTGGAGGAGTGTCCCTATAATATTCCTTGTATATACTTCTATCCCCTTTGATTGTTTCTGCATAGCTTTTCAGATATGTTTCTTGCTTTGTTGTTTTGGAGTTTGCTCCATTTTCTGTCTAATTATATCCAAGTCCGGTCTTGTCAAAATGAGATTTTTGACTCCTGATAATGTCATCCAAAACTTTTGATCTATTCTGCATATTTTTCTTTTGAATATCCTTTCTTAACGTGACAATTTCTTCTTCCAAGTTTCCAATGATCCTGTCATTTTCTTCTAGCCATTCTTTGAGTGCTTCTTCAATTATTTTATCTTATTCTATTTGAACCTTCAATTTTGTGATCATTTGTTCTAGTTCTTGAGTGTCTTCTTTCTTGTCTAGTTTTGCTTGTAGTTTCTTGTTTGTCTTCTTTTCTCTTCTGATAACTTCTATGGCACACATTAATTCTTCTCGAAAGTCAACTTCTGCCTCTTCAATTTCTTTTTCGACTTCTTCATATTCTTCTTTGGTTTCTTCATATTCGTCTTCGGAGTCTTCTTTATCAGAGTCTTCCACTTCTATGAATAGAACTCTTCCTGTCTCACTGTCACTGACTTCATCTTCATATGATTATGAGATGTCTTCTTTGGTGCATAATCTTTTCTTGAAAACTTTCTTTGTAGTTTTTTTTCCTTTTGAGTAACCTTCATCACTTCTCATTTTCTTATAAGGACATTTGTTAGAAAAATGACCAATACCATCACAATTAAAACAAATTAAAGGAAGCTTACCTATATACCTACAATTGGTTCCCTTATTCAGTCTTTTGACGAAGTTGGCCACTTCTTCATCATCTTTCGAGACGTCATTGTTGTTGTTATATTCTTCTTGTTTCTTTTTCTTTTGCTTTGATCTTTTGGATTCTTTGAAGGATGCTTCTTTTACATCTGGATTTTCTTGTTCAGTTCTCATTTCATATGTTGTGAAGATTCCATGCAGTTCATCCATACTTATTGAGTTTGGATCTAATATTTCTTCTAGTGTTGATATCTTATGGTTAAATCCCATAGGAATAGATTTTAGTACCTTTTGAACAATTACAGATTCTTTGATTTCTTCTCCCAATCCTATGATTGCATTCATTGTTTCATCGACTCGTAAGAAGTAGGCTACAATATTCTCATCTTCCTTCATTTTTAGTTGTTCGAACTAACCTCTGTAAGTTTGAAGCTTTGTTGCTTTGACTTTTGTATCTCCTTCATAAATATTTCGAAGCTTGTCCCAAATATCTTTAGTGGATTTACAATGTACAAATTTGGTGAATATCGTTTCACTGAGACCAATAAAAAGTGCATTTGTGGCTTTGGAATTATTCTGACCAAGTTTCACTGCTTTGTCATTTTTTGGTGGAACTATTGGTGTTGTGTATCCATCTACAATTGATTGCCAAATTTCAAATCCCTATGCCTATATATATGTCTTCATCCTTATGCTCCAAAAAGCATACTTATGTCCATCAAACTATGGTATTCCATTTTTATACAAGTTGTTGCTCTCCATGATCTACCTTTCAGTGGTTGAAATTATTTCTCAAGGAACCCACTCTGATACCAATTATTGGATTATTGAGAAGGGGGGTGAATTAGTAATAACGCAATTATAGTCCTTTTTAACCAAATAATCTAAGTGTTATGTCAATGTATAATTATTATCCAATAATGAACAATAATAAATGAACAATCACACACATACACAAAACTGAAACTGGAAGGAGGCTCCAAACCCCTAGTTTCTCAGGCTACAACCTGAGGGAATCTCCAACTCCCCAATTCTCTAGATACAACTAGAAGGAGGATGCAACCCCCTATGTTCTCCAGCTACAATCGGAAGGTGGATACAATCATCTGTCCTCACCCTATCCAACCGCCCTAAAGTATAAGTAGAATGATGGAACCACTGACAACTTGTAACTGTGAGATATATTGTTGTACAACTATATCAACCTGTACCACTGACATATATCCAATCTGTACAACTTCCCTGTAATCAATCTCTACCTGAACTGAACATGTATCTACAAAAATACAATAGGTACGTGACCTGTAGCGCTATAGCGCACGTATGTACACTCCCTATATGTTATGAAGCCAACACATGTACGCGCCCTAACTGTTATGCAACCTGTATATGCCTTCTGAAAACTAGGGTTTCCTTTTTCTTGAAAACTTCTGACCCTTTGTTACTTCTTTCACATAGATTTATAAACTTTCACTATATCTAGGCTGTAACTGTACCCTATGCATGCATCCTCATACATAACCTTTACTCAAGGAAAATATGTCTCTCTCTAGTCATGTGCCACATAGGTGTGTGTAATCATGAACAAGTATAATATCCATCACATGATCTTAGTCATCAAACCCTTTCTGATATTCAACCTCTCAATACATCAACTACTACACAAATACAAGCTCTCAAACATGTACCATAAAAATCCTTAGCCATATGCCAAGAAATACAATATGTGCCTCACAAGAAGTATCAATGATGAACATACCAACACTCTATTTCTGTAGATCTGACTTATACAGAAAATCCCATGTAGCCACTAGTATCTTTAGGGAGAATCCTCAAATCTCCATTGTCATTTCTTATGCATACATCAAAATCCAACTATTCATAGAAATAAGACATACCTTTTGAACCAATGGATGGATCTGATGTATCTGAGCACTTTAGACCTTCTTGGGAGCTTGATCTCATAATCTAGAACCTATGCATCTTCATCTTCTCAAGTTTCCATGGATTTATCAACATGTACTCACCCTATACACAACTAGCCTACGTACGTATGCACCCTATACATAGACAACCCGTGTACATGTACTCACCCTATATACATCCAGCCCACGTATGTACACACCCTATTCATAGATAGCTCGCGTACATGTACTCACCCTATACACAGACAACCCGTGTATGCCTCAAAAAATAGGGTTTTTTGTATTCGTTGTAATTCCGAGAATTTCGCCGTCAACCCTTCATGTTACCTCAGACGTTTGCCACTTCATATGTATCCACAAGTATTTACAATAAGCTTTACACAAGAAAATAGATATACAATATGTACAAGTGTGTCCTTAATGAGTGAGCTTTGCCTCTTATTTATATCTTCATGTAGCCTTACACTTTCCTTATTTTAAGGCTTCTCCATTTAAAATAATTTCTTTTGCAAGACACTTTGACTCTTGGGGGCTTCTATAAGACTCATGAGGGTTCTCCAATTTCATATGGTCATAACTCTCTAACCGTGAGGAGTTATGTGATGTTCCACATACTACCGGAAATGGCATGACAAACACTTTCCATCTAGGATAGTTTCACTGACAAATTCATTGTCCTTCATCTCATTATTCCACAATTAAGCATGGGTTATCTAACCATACTTCTAGGATAACTCAATCCATAAAGCGTCTTCCCGTGAGGGATTTCACCATAAGGGGACCACTTTGGAGTTCACCCATCTGTATTTCTTATCAACCATGACAAGAAAATAATGAGTCATCTTTACATCAAACAAACTTGGGTCCATTATCCAAACCTTTGTGCTACCGGGATTTCTTCAAGGGTTGTCATCAATGACAACCAACCTTAATCAACAAGGAAAACCATTGGTAAAGAGCTATGAGTCCTTACTTATCAACATTTTGATTGTATGAATCTAAGGAAAGTAATATGTTCGATGTTTTTTTGTTCTATCTTTGGGTTCCCAAGCTAGGGAGATTGGTTTGGGTCCGCGTTGGATAATTTTTCCATAAATAACTAGAAATGTAATAATTCAATATCTAGGGGCTTAATAAGGGATTTAATATATAACATGGAGTTTTGTCTAGGGATTAACATAGTATGTCATTCTGCCACACCAATTTTAAATATGCATTCTACAAGAATGTTGTCAACTCAATTCCGATAATTTGAAAACACTTAGATTCCTACCATGGGAAGGAATTGAGCATTGCACATGTTCAAGATCATCTCTTTTCCCGCTTGTAATCACTAGTAGTTCAAACTTAGTATGAAATTATTCCTTCTATCACCAACATAGAGAAATAAATTATAATTGGGAAATTTGGAGCCATTGGTTTGTACTTGGACAATCCTTACAACAATGAATGGTTTCTTGTAAATACAATGCTAACTAGCACCTCTCCATTAATAATCCAACAACACACACACACATACACCGTTCTAATTGCTAATAGTTTTCAATCCAACAATGGGTATAATAAGTGACTCCATCAGTCAGAAGTCAAACCAATTGTAGCAAGGATATAATGCTCCAGAATTAATGAAACAAGTCCGTTTTCTTAATAACCATTCACTTTCTCTTGGAATAATCTCACTTCCAACAACAACCAAGTGTATGTAACATAATTAAAAAACAAAACAAATATTATACGTGAATGGATCCAGTAAAAAATAGGAGTAGAAATCCACTTGGTGAACAATATAGTAGAGAAAATCCATGACTTATCAATGTTTCACATGCCTAACATTGATGCATATGACATGTACATCCATCATACAAATGCATGCAGTCTTTGTGATGCTTCAATGAGTTATAAATAGTTCAGGGCATTCATATGATCTTTTGGATAGCCAAGGATAACCTTGAAATTTACTAGTAGGTAAGAGCATTGATCAAAGATGAGTGGTATGACCTAGGCAAATCAAAAAATGCCCAATATTCCAGTTTTTGGCTTTCTTCTTGTTTGTGCATGGGTTGTAAGAACCAAGATTCGGTTCAAATATGACCAAAAAACCCTCTAGGCACCATCCCTTTCAACATCACCTCCTTGCACAGATGAAGTCTCAACCGAGGTATCTATTGGGGCTGTAAGAACCAGGATTTTGCAACAGTAAGGGAAAGGGAAGAGGATGCACAAATCATTATTCCTTATTCTATATTATGGATGTTCTCGATGATTTCATATATTATCACAATCATTCATGAATATTGTAGCATAATCAATCCATAACTAAATCCAGGTTGTGAAGTAAAGCATCATTCATAAATGTACATAGACAAATAAATAACAAAAGACCCAATATCCTCTCTAAACTATTTCTTTATTCAGCTTCTGTATTTTCCAACTATTTATTAAATTCATAACCTTTGCATAACATTGATTCTCTTCTACGCAAATACACGGATATCTATCTATCTTTCTATCTCCCAATCCCATTACATATTTGTACCCAAAATCTAGGGCTTAAATCCCTATTCTATCTATCCCAAAAATAACCCATTATAATGCATGGCATGGCCAAGTCAGTTAACTAGTTGTTTGTTTTCTTTTACTAGTCATTCTTTATACAAATTTTGTGTTGTTCTTCTATTCTGGAAAGGCGCACCATCATCCTTAGCTCTTTGTTCTCTCTCTCACTTTCTTTCTTCTTCTGCATGTGCATTGTCTTCATCCTGCATGCTTTCCTTCCTTCTGCATCCTTTCTACATTCTGCACACTTCTTCCTTTTGCACGTTTTCTTCCTTCTACGTAATTTCTTCATACTTTTTTCTCCAAAATTACATCCAAATTTTCCTGTCCAACAGACCCTCAACACTCACCTGTGGCTCGTCCTGAGCCACTCAGGCCTGTTTCTTGTTCTTCCACTCTGTAAGGAATATTTTCATGTTCTTCCACTCTGCAATGAATGGTTTCACGACATCCTTAGTTTCTTCTACCACCGGAACTACTTCAGTTACCTTTTGGACTGTTGCTTGGGTCATTTGTGCCATGCCCTTGAATGCTATTCAGTATTATTCCTTGAGATCTATATGCTTCATCACAATATTCATTAGAGGTTCATCCTTTTCCCTCTTGAAGGCCTCTTCCCACCTGACGATAGCCTAAGTCCGAACGACGAAATTAGGAGTCGTGTTTCCTAGGGTGGAAAAATCGCTTCTCAAAGGCCAATAATTGTTAATCCTCCTCCTCTTGTAGTCGTCTTCTCGATTGATAATCTGTTGAGGTTGCTTGAGGTTGACACCAACCTCCTTTTCTCCTACGCCCCTTGGAAAATTATTCAGGTTCAGTTTGGGCATCGTATACAAGGCCAATTTTTGGGCAACCTTTCTTTCAGTGAGATCTTGATCTGTTTCCTTATCTTTTACTGCCATGAAGCATTCATAACCCCAAAATATGATACTAACTCTGTTCTGATCTACATGCAAATTTACATTAGAAACTATGTGAGTCCCTCCATCCGGTATGTGCTCAACACATGAGTATTGGTCCCTAGCCATCTCTAGAACTGGTTTTTCATCGATAACGTGTTGGTCCATAAACTTCATGTTGATAGGCTTGCCCAACGTATCTCCTTCCCTACTCAACCCTGGGGGGACCAGTGTTATTGTTGGTGGATCTTTCCTCATTCGTCTAGAGTGACCACTTACTTAACTGTCACCGTGTGTGTTCTCTGTTTAGTTGAAGCTTGGCTTCATTCTCACTGGGTCACTCTTATTTTCTCACAATAGTATCCAAGAATGAGTACACTTAACGATCTTGTTATGATTTTTTTATTTCATGTCGATTGTACTTGTCCCATCCCATTTTAACTAACTCATCCCATCCACCATCGGAGTTGATAATTTGTTCCATAATTGCATCTTAATTACAAAATCCTTTGGTTGATTTCTCCCTTGTACTACCAATCTATCGTGATTTCCGATGGTTTTTATGATTTAATGCTTATATGGTGCTTTTATGACCTGTCATGTCGTTCGTTCAACTGTCTTTTCCTTGCCTAATTGTGTTTAATGGTATTTTCATGCCAACCTGTGTAATAGTGTGTTTCTCATCGTAGTTAGACATGTCTGTATCTTATCTTTTAACTTGGAGTAGTGTTATCTTCATTTGAGAAGATCATATCAGCCACGCAAGTTCTGATACCTTGGGATTTAACACACTCTTTTTTTTTCTCCTATCACTATTTTTTTATTTCTTTTCTTTTCTTTTTCTACTTTTTATTGGGTTTTTCTTATTTTTCTTGCTACTATGGTACACTTACTATAATACAGGGGTTTTGGCACAACCCGAATTACTGTGCAGACTATCGACTGTCTCTATAGAGTTTCAATCGACTTCCATTCACCATTCCTTCCAAGATTTGTCCATCCAAGGTTCCCAACCATGAAACACTTGTCTCGGTTATCTGATGGATCACATAAGGACCTAACTAGTGCATGTGAAACTTCCCTAGGTGCTGCAGATACTTGTTGTCATAGAGTAGTACCAAATCACCGGCTTGAAATTTCTTGGATTTAATGTGTCAATCATGCTAGGCCTTCTCTCTAGATTTCTGCAGCTACTGATGGAATCCTGCAAGAAACCGATCCTCCTCAAGATGAACTAACTGTGCCAATATCTCCTCCATTTCATCGGCATCGGAGAGCTCCGTGATTGCTGCAATGCACAAGCTAGGTAGAATGAACTCCATTGGCATTACTACTTCCTGTCCATAGAAAAACCAGAAAGGTGTCTTCCCTGTCATATTTTTACTTGTAGTTTTGTATGCCCATAGTACTGCATGGATGCGTAAGTCCCAATAATCTCTTCCTACATTGAATATTTTTGTCAAATCATTCTCCAAAATATTATTAATGGCTTCCACTATGCCATTAGCATGAGGGTTATATGGTGTACTCTTTTGATGATGAATCTGAAATTCCTCAGTTAATATTGCAATGGTTATGTTCAAAAAGTGTGTACCTTGATCACTAAGTAATATTCATGGACATCCAAACCTGGTGACTACATTCTCGAATAAAAACCGTGCAATAGTATCTGTAGTGCAATCTATAATCGGTGTTGCTTCCTCCCACCTAGTTAAGTACTATGTTGTAGTAATGATGTATCGTACTCCTGATCTCCTTGCTTGTGGGTTGATCGGGCCTATAAAGTCAATGTCCCACTTGTCGAATTCTTGCAACGTAAATTGTGTATTTAAGGGAATTTCATCGTGCCTATATGGTTTACCCACTCTTTGGCATACATCATAGGACTGACAATACTCCTTCACATATTTGTGCAGTGTAGGCCACCAAAGCCCCGCACATAAAATATTATGTGTCATTGCTTTTCCTACATAATGTACTCCAACAATTTCATCGCGTGCTTTTTCTAGTATAATATATCTTTCATGTTCCAGTATACAACGCCTTAAGATTCCATCTTCCCCTAACTTATACAAGTTCCCTGCAATCAATTGATAGTTTGTTGCTTTCACTACCAAATTTTTCTTTTGTTCGGAGGGGGCCACACCTGTATTTAGAAACTCCACAATGTCCATGAAGTAATCATCCACCATCCTTACTGTAAATAACTGCGCATCTAGGAAATTATCATCTAAATTAACTGCATCTTCTCCTATCAATATGCGTGAGAGATGATCAGATCCTGCATAAGGCTTCTCTAGTTTTACTATGACCTCAAAGTCATATTCCTGAAATAATAAAAACCATCTGCATATTCTTCCTCCTAAGGCTTATTGACTAAGTAATTTAATGAAGAATGGTATGCATACATCTTGAAGTGAGACCCTAGTAATTAATGTGTGAATTTTTGGAGCGCACAGACCATGGCCAATCCTTCCCGTTTTGTAGTGGTATAATTCTTTTAATATATAAACATCTTCCTACTTGCAAATGCAATTGTATGATCGATGTCTCCTTCTCTTGGTTGTGATAGTACTATGCCCAATGATATGGATGACGCATATACATGTACATGGAACGCCTCGTTCCAATTTGGAAAGATTAAAATGGGTTTGGTGACTAGTCTTTGTTTCAATGTGTCCATCCCCTTTTCACAGTCGTCATTCAATTGGAAATTGGCTTCCTTCTTCAACAAATTTTCCATGGGCGTTGTAATCTGCGCATATCCTTTGATAAAATTCTTGTAATAACCCATATGAACCAAAGTTTCTCTTACCTATCTCACTGATGTCAGAGGCTCCAACTCTAGAATAAATGCAATCTTGATTGGGTCAACCAGAAGTCCCTATTTGCATACATAATTTCCCAGTATAATTCCAAATGGCGCAAAAAATATACATTTCTTCAAGCTCAGTGAAATCTGACATTGTTTACATCAATCTAACATGATCCTAAGAACTTCTATATGATCCTATAGTAGACTGAATACCATCCAATCATCCAAGTACACTTCCAAGAATTTATGGATGAACTCCTTGAATGCGACCACTACCACTCTAGAAAACACCACAGGGGCATTCTTCAATCCAAAGGGAATCACCGTGTATTGATAACTACCCCACTCTGTCATAAATGTTGTTTTGTGTCGCAATTTTTATCTGATGGTATCCAGAGAATCCATCATTAAAGGAATAAGTTTCTTGACCTCCTACGTTCTCCAACACTTCATCCGTGAATGGTGTTGGGAATGGATCATGTAAGCATGTCTTTTTTTATTTCCTCAGATCTACGCAGATCTTATTGTCCTACACTACCATTGGGATAATCCACTTAGATTCTTCTACTAGTTCAATGATTCTTGCATCTAATATCCTATCTATTTCAGCCTTAACCTTCTACTTGTACCTCAGGTTCAATCTGTAAGGTCTCTTTCATATTGGCTTACCTCCAGGTTTTAGTGGAACCTTCATATCACCTAAGTCGCCTGCTATCCCTTTCATCTTTGAGAATGTGGTTGGAAATAAATCTTGATATTCCCGTAATAAGTCTGCAACCTTCTCAATTTTCTCATCGTTCCAATAGTCTCCTATCTATGCAAACTTAGGATTCTTTGTTGTCCCAATGTTGACTTTATTTATCTTTATAGGTTGTGTGTATGCGGCGGATCCAAGCTCTATCCCTTATATTTTGTGTGTTCCTTCTGTATTTGGTACTTGTACATTCCTAGGATCCTCTTCCTCGTATTCTTCCTCCGTGACATTATAGAATTTCAATAGCTTCTAGACTATCATCTTGGATTTGTGTGCATTTCATAATGCTACTACTTCCATCGGTTCTACCGTCGAGAAGATATTTGTTCAGATTGCCTATAGTGCTTCATGTATGGAGGGGGATTCATGTTCAAATGTGAATGTGATTTCAAATATCTGGACCAATCCTTCTCATTTTCTTTTCTCCATGTGCATCTCATATTCTAACTACCAATTCTTCAGAATCGTATCCAAAAATGTGTATGAATCGGTGCATCCACTTTGTCTCTGATTCTTAGCGCCATAAAGCTCTACATATTTCTACATGACTCGCCGGGTCACCTTCTCTTGTGTATTTATGTGCATTTTATGCTTCCTTGGGCCCAAAGTGTATCTACATAAGTCTATTGCACTGTTCCCAGTCCTTCATCACCTTTCTATGCATGGCCCACCATCTAGCTGGAGTTTCTTTTAAGATGGAATCCAGTGCAAAAATCCTATGTTGTTCAAGTACCTGTAACTCAAATTATTTTATAAACATATCAATCTCAGTTATTCCATCGTAATTGGGTGGGTCACATAGCTCCGTGCCAATCCAATGCAAGGATCAGTTTATACGTGCACATCGTCTAGTCGACACTTCATGAATCCTCTGCTGCCAATTCTCTAGACCGAATTTTGAATATGATGTGCACGAAATGATACTTCTCCAACTTAGCACACCATTCGTTGTTGGGTTGACATAATCATCCATCCGTGCAGTTAGATTATATAAGTTTTCCATATCGTTAACTCTCGCTAACTCTATGAATATCTTACCTTATGATGGGTTTAAAGGTTTAATAACCTTTAGACCCCCAACGTCAAAGATCATCTCCCTCCTTTTCAAGTTAATAATTGTCTTGTTATCAAACGCCCATTCCAATCCCATCAATGTTGGATACGATTGACTATCATTTACTATCTCAATGACTTCAAAGGCTGCCATGTTGTGCACCCCATCTATGTACCCCATCTATATTCACATGTACTCATGTTAGTCACCCAATTAGGACTATCTTATGTTGATTTGCGAGCCTTAATTGAGAAAGGGACCATATTAGCTCAGGTTATCACATCATCTCCCACGTCTTCTTAGGTAGTACATTCACATCCGATCCTATGTCCAGAAGAACATTATCCACATCGTAATCCCCAATCTATGCATTGAACCTTAATTCTTCATTGGGTCTCTTCCTGCACAATACCTGGTTTACCATTCTCTGCGTGCCAGGGGTTTCTATTCCTTTCATGCATTGATCAATCATGTCATATAAAGTACTTAGCGCGGTCTTATATTTCATTAGTTATACGCAAATTCTTAAGAATTCCATTGGTGTATTTACCTTCGTCATTAGCTTCTCCAACACTACTTGACCTTCTATCTGAGGCAGATCTCATGTTTATGCTCCCTTAGGTGGTCCAAGTATCTATTTCCTATATTTACAATATGTCTATTTCTCATGTTGCGGATCGAAGGGTGGCATATTCCTTGTTGAATTCCTCACCCACTGCTCAGGTTGCTTCCCTTTGTCAATCCCTGTTTGAGAGCCTCCACATGTAACAACTGCCATTGTTGGTATTTCATTGCTCTTTCAACTAATATCATATGCAAATTCTGATTAAGATGTTGATGTTGGTTTGGGTTTCCTCTCGCCTAGAATTTTGTAACTAGTTGGGGAAAATCCTCTATTGTCTGATCCAGTGCTCTGCAATATGTGCATGTGGTAAATAGATTATGGAAATCTTAGCCAAGTGTCCAGGTTGATTACAATTATAACAGATAATCGATCCTCGTCCTCCTTTACCAAAATTCCCTCTACCTTGGCCTCTGCCAAAATTTGTTCTATTCCCCTAATTGAAACCTCTATGACTGTTATACTGCACACCATTCCGATTTTCACCATTATTCTCTTCTTGTATCTTGTACATATTCGATGTGGGCTCCCTTACTAGGTCGAATGCGCGACAATCCTTCTCTTCATTCCCTACCGACTTACAAAAATTGCAAAACAAGTTCTTTGGAGTACTGTGATATTTCTAGAGTAATGGACACTCAGTGGGATGATGACCCCATTTCTTATAGATTTTGTAGTATCCTCCTCTGGGTAGGGGGTTCAACACTCAAACTTCCAAATACTACGAGAATTCTCGGCATTCGTCCTTGTGATGGAGTTCCATCCTACACTTTGTACAACAAATTTGTGCTCATTTTTCCCTTCCCTTGGTAATCTCTACCAACTGAATTTTCAATGCGGCTAACTACGTCTGAACTTGTGCCATTCCTCCAATGTCTCCTTTCAATGAAACCTGTAGTTTCATTACAATTTCCAGAGCCTCGGGTTGATACAAAACATTCTGTTGAATTGATGGCCTACAAATGTGGGGTAGAAGTCCTGCAATAAACCACTCTTGATGTTGTTGATATAGAATATGGAAATTCAACCTCCCCATCACATCCTTAAAGCGTTGATCAAAATCCCATACTGACTCTGTTTGTACTTGTTTAATTTCTTTCGGTTTGATGATGTATTGTGATTCTGACTTTGGCTTCTTGAACTCCTTTAATAGTGCTTTCTTTATCTCTGCCAAAGTCCTATCTTGTATTATAGGTGTAATCCCATGTAACTTCATATACCATACTAGTGCATGGCCTCTAAATGTTGTTGCTAACTGCACAATATTTACCGCCTTGTCTTGTATGTTCTTAGTGGACTAAACTATCTCGCACACAAACAAGTGTTTCTCTGGATCCTCTGACCCTACTCCATTGAATTCATGAAGTCTTAGAGTATTATCTATTCCCGCCATGTTGGTTTTTGTATTCCCTCCTCTTGGGGATGTTTTTGGTCTCTGATTTTGAATATGCACACTACTCCCACTATTCCTACTGCTACTATTTTTTCCTCCTTGACTAAATATGATGGCTCTTGACAAGTCTTCCAATGTTGTATCTGATTGTGGTGATGCACATGGGGTCATGGATTCAACACAAGATCATGCCTAAGTAGGACTTACCAGATCTTCTATTACTGCACTGGATTGGCACCCCCTCTTCTCTTCCTCCTATATATGGTATCTCTACGATTCAAACTTGTGTGTAAGGTTCTCGTACTTCTAGCTCATTACGCAGCTCTTCTCTCTCATCCCCAGTCTTTTCGCTTTTATACCTCCTTCCTCCATGCAACTCTCCAAATTCATAATATTCCTCTAGTGTACTTCCTTCTTGCATCCTTAGTCCCTTCCTTCCTTTTTCATTGCTTCCTTCCTTCTTGCATCCTCAGTCCCTTCCTTCCTTTTTCATTGCTTCCTTCTCTCATACAATCTTCCTATCATCCTTCGGCTCCCCTTATGTATGCAAAGCCCATTTAGCTTCCAGACTTCATTATCATCACATGATTTTCACATAAAAACATTTGTGTCCATGTATTCAACGATTTCAAGAACCTTCCATGCAATCCTTTGAAATTTTTTATTTTTGCAACATTGTATGATTGAATGTAATCTATGGAAAATTATGTAACATAACCCCCTAATACACTATCCAACCAAAAATAAATTGCTTGAGAGGTTGGGTTAATTACCAAATCCAGTTTTCTTACCAATTCTAGAGTCCAATTCTTCGGCGCTGCAACACTAAATCTTCTTGTCTTCTCTACCAACCTCTCTAGCCACTCGGTCAGAATTTCTGGGAATTCGCCAAAGAAAATTTCATGCAGATCCATGAACACATACTTTTGCATCCATTTCTTGTCACTCATTCGAGGGTTCATTTTCTCTTATCGCACAAACTCCCCTTATTTTCGTTATAACCAATCTATGATCTCTAGTTGGGCTCCCATAAATTCCCTTAGTCGCAATTTCCCGGTCCTGACAACAGAACCGTTTGTTGGCTTTCTTTTAGTCTATGCATGGGTTGTAAGACCCAAGGTTCAATTCAACTATGACCAACAAACCCTCCAGACACCGACCCTTTTGGCATCACCTGCTTGCACAGATGAAGTCTCACTCGAGGTACCTATTGGGGATGCAAGAATCATGCTTTCGCAACAGTAAGGGAAAGGGAGCCAGATGCACAAATCATTGTTCCTTATTCTCACTTATGGATGTTCTTGATTATTTAATAGATTATCGCAGAAATTCATGAATATTGCAACATAATCAATACATAACTAAATCTAGTTTGTGAATTAAAGCATAATTCATAAACTCACATAGACAAGTAAAGAACACAAGACACATTATCCCCTCTAAACTCTTTCTTTATTCATATTCTGTCTTTTCCAAATGTCTATTACGTTCATAACCTTTTCATAACATTGATTCTCTTCTATGCACACACACACACATATCTATCTATCTTTCTATCTCCCAATCATGTTACATATTTATACCCAAAATCTAGGGCTTAAATCCCTATTCTATCTATCCCAAAAATAACCCATTACAATGCATGGCATGGCCAACTTCAGTTAACTGGTTGTTTTATTTCTTTTACTTGTCATTCTTTATACATCTTTTATGTTGTTCTTCTATTTCTGGAAAGGTGCATTGCCCTCCTTCGTGCTTTCTTCTCTCGCTCGCTTTCTTATTCTTCTGCTTGTGTGTTGTTTTTGTCCTACATGCTTTCCTTCCTTCTACGCCCTTTCTACCTTCTACACACTTTCTTCCTTCTAGGCATTTTCTTCCTTCTGCATGATTTGTTCATAATTTTTTCTCTAAAATTACATCCAAAACTGCCTGTCCAACACCACTAAACTGAAATAAACCAATTTAGAAACCTCTTGTAGAAGTGAAACGACTCTAAGATGACAACCATTGATTTTCAATCTTTGATTGAAATAGATGGAAGATAATAGAAAGTTGTTGGAATTCATTAAATACTAATGGAGAATGAAATTTTGAGTGGAATAATAGAGCTACCACTGAGGAATAATCCTCAGAACAATTAAGATACTCAAAATAACAAATTAAACATAAATATGAGTTGCATATTTCCTGCACGGATTTTGTATAGCAGAAAAATCAAACATACCATAAACATAGATATTTTTCTCTGGGAATCCAAACATGAAAACCAACATTGTGTTATTATTATGACAATATATGGTTACAATGTAGCTAATGGATATATGTGCATCCTCACCTCCTTATCCAAAATAACCTTTGAGAGTGAAAGTATAGGAATAAATATGGAGAGTTGGGGTAATGGGAAGGACAAATGGCATGAGCTTTCATTTCCCATTCCTCAATATTTTCTCTCTTATTATTTTCATTTTCATTTATTTCTCTTTTTTTGTCTCATTTAATTTTACATTAGAAGTGTATTTAATAGGGTATATAGGATTCATTATTTTCCTACTTACACTTGCAGGTACTGAGTCATATAAGAATTCGCTTGTTAGGATCAATCTAGGATCACACCTCCCCATTGAGAGGAATTTTTGTCTCCAAAATCTAGATTAATGTTCCTTCTATTTGATTATTTGGAGCATGGCTCCAACTCTGGCTCTTGGCTACAACTCTAACTCTATCTCATTCCACTCTAGCTACTAGCTCCAATTTTGGCTATGGCTCTCATTTTAGTTCTTGGCTCGCTTGTTCCTGCAATATAGAAGTCTTCTCACCGATGCACAGCTCTGAGCAATCTTCAGATCCAGAATCTATAATAAATTTTCATTCCCATCTCTCTCAAAATTTGAGATAATCCATCTTGGTATTCAATGAAGCCAAGTCAAATGTTGGTCTATGTTTGTTTAGTGAGATCTTGGTAGCTATGACATCACACAAAACTCCACATGAAGTTTCATGACTTATTTATTCTACTAGGACCAATTATATCTAGCATGGAAACAATTCTCTACAACCATGTCAATTGAATGATAGGCTTACATGCCCCTACTTTCTAGCTATAGGAGACTTGATCATTGGTAAATTGGTTCATCCACTGGTGAGTCATTCTTCAACCAACTTGGATTGAAATAAATATTATCCCATGCTTGAGATCCTTCTATACTCTCTCCTACTTCCACCAAAAACCTGACACTTTCTTCATTGGTGATGTTGACATCTTATGCTGCTACACATTTTTGGAAACTTTTTTCTCCTTGGGCTTCCAAGTCATGAAACTATTCATCATGTTTACTCTTCACTCTCCACACTCTTCTCTTAGCTATGCCATTTTTTGGGTGAATCTCTAGATGAATTCAAAAACTATTGGCTTCCCAATGGACACTCAAATTGTAGTGGTAGAAAAGGTTCTTGGCATTGTTGTATGGACTACTTGACATCCTTCTTTTGTCTAGGTGCCTCCAATTTTGTTGTTGGTTTGGGGAATCCTTCTTTCCATTATTCCTCCAAAAATATTATGGCTTGTGGTAGGTGGCTTAATTCTCCCAGAAATATGCCTCAAGATGGCCTTTCTTCCTACAAAAGAGGTATAGTTTGGCACACCAACAACTAGTAGCACTATGGTATTTCCTCTTGTAGCAGTGACAAACAAGGGGTCTCTTGTTTGATGCATATTTCGTGTTCTTTGTCTTCTTGTTCTGAATGATATTCTTGCCACTTCTTCTAAGTGTTGGTGTTGGCAGGTACTTTACACTTTCCTCATCACTACCCTTCTAAAATATTCCGTAAGAAGGATAGAATGGGTGTGTGATTTCCTCTTTCTTTGTTGTTTCTCTTTCTTTTGATGAGAAAACCAACTCTACCATGTCTTTCACCTTCACAAAAGTAGTCTTCATGGTCATGGTATTTTCTCCTCTTTTATCGAAACCTAGGCCTTCATTCTTGAGTCTCGACATAGCTACAATGGGGTTTATGATGCCTTGCCTTCTCTTTTCTATCCCTTTTCGATCATAACCCATGTTCCTTAACAATTTTGAATCAATTCCCAAGGTATCTTTTCAAATTTTCCAAAATTCTATTGAGAAAATTCTAAGAAAGGTGAGCTTATTAGAGATGTCTTGGTCATGGTGATGGTAAAAATACCATATTTATAGGTAAAATACCATGAAAAATAAGAATAAATCATAAAATACAAAAAGTCCATAAAATCCATGTAAGTCACAATAACACAGGAGAATTAGGCACTCCAACTTGTGCATGTTTGACATCATACTTCTCCCTTGCTTAAATAACTCATCGCACATGTTTTGATGAGTAAAGTTTGTTTCTCTCTAGGAAGACTCTCACATGTTCATATATTGAATACTCACTGTCATAGTAAATTGGACTTCAACTCAACTTAATTTTACATTAATAAGATAATATTATAAAACAAGACATGAACAATATGAATTTTAATCAATCTATTATTGACCACCAACTTATTTACAATTTATTATTGACCACCAACTTGTTATAATTCTATATTAATATATAAATATTTATTCCAAAGTAATTTGGAGATGCTATCATTTTAAAAAAGGATCAAAGACTCTTAAGAACAAAAAAAAAATTAGAATATGATAGATACATGGTTAACAAAAAAAATTAGAGTTGAGAACTTGGGATAAATAATGTTTCTCCATCTAAAAGGTATTGTTAAGGAATGATATTATCACGTGTCAAAAGGTTCATTATCATAAAAATAAAACAAATTGGACTTTATATCACTAAGAAGATAACATCTTTTATGTGTGATTCCACTACAATTCAACAAGGGACAACTTTAAGATTGAAAATTAAAATTGTATTTCTATCTTGATTTGATGCCCAAGACCTATGTTATTTCTTGTCAAACTACTTCCCTTAAAGAAGTAAATGTTTCTTCTATTTTTCCTTATATTCAAAGTCACCTAGTTCATGTTTGTCTTTGATTTCAATGACAATGAAATTTTCAATGAAAGAAATAATATGATAAAATTCACTATTGAATTCAACTTCAAAAGAATTTAGTAAATTAACATAATTGACATGATGATATGACTTATAATGAAGGGATGACTCAAAATGAAGGGGAGACCTTATGTAATAAACTCGCCATTTGATTCAAATAAGGATGAAATGGGTAGGTATATGCTTAGTTTATTTTTTGGTCAATATTAATTCATTAGCAGGATAACAAGCACCATCTCCCATTCAATAGTGAAATGGTTAGCACATTTTCCATTCAATACACTAGATGAACATAATTCAAATTATGGCCATTGGACACAAGCTTATATAATCATAGAGAGTAAAATTGAGGCGATTGAAAAGTTATCAACGAAAAGAGGAGATGGGAGGATAACTTGACACAATAACGATCATATGTTGGAAACACTATGTGGATCATTTATATCCCATTTAAGCTCAACATGTCACTGACAAAAGGGTTGGAAAAATAGTTTCAATGATCTATTTAATGGATCAAAATACAATCTTCTATCAAAGTGCACTTATATGTGAATAACCCTACAAACTAATATACATGAAAAAAATGTACATAATAAAACACCTTCTACTCAATTATATGATAAATATATTAAAAATAAAAATAAACTTTTGCACTAAATTCCCACATATCTTAACCCAACAATATATTATTTGTCCAAGTGGGTAGCAAAAAAAAAAATGCAGAACTTCCTATTTAAAAACACAAATGAAAGGTGGGTTGCAAATGCAAAATTATCTTATTTAAAATTGTATATTATGATATTTAGACACTTAGGAGTTAGTTAATATCAACGTGATCTAATGTGTCATTAGGTTAAATTGTGTTTCTTGGTGTGTTTCTTTAGTGTGCATTAGTTATTTGTAATCCAACGATCACAATATGTTCCTGACATAGAGTGATATGATGGATCATATTCTCCTCAATCTTAACCACTACATTGATCTGTGGCTTGACACTCGATTGGTCCATGATATCTATTGAAATAGCATGGAGAGTCATCTGTTGAAGATTGATTGTGAGAAATTATCTGTAATATATTTTATTTTGCATTAATAAATTGTCTCAAGTGGCCACATTGGCTAGGGCCGTGGATGTTCCCCACAAGGGTTTTACCACATACAAACATCAGTGTGTTGATATTTGATCTGGTTGTCTGAGTGGATACTAAAGATGTTCGTTCTTTGTTGGTATACCTGTGTTTTCTAACATGGTATGAGAGTGCATTTTAATACCTACTCCCATGGTAGATCAAAATCTTGAAGTCGTGTTGTTGCATATATGGTTTCTTATGTTTCCATACATTTATGGGCCAAGAGTACTATTCCATTGCGTCCAAAACACTCATTTCAGTTAGCATGCTTTTTGTTTTACTCCAAAAGGTTTATTTTTTCCCAAGATATATCCATTTTAGTCATATCCATAGGTATAAAGCCTTAATATTCCCCTTTCAAATTTGTACATAGATGATATTTCGATTTCAGTTTTTTTTTTCCGGCTTTTTTCTCTTTCCGGTCTACATATGCTCTTTTCCTTGTACTCTTTGCGATCTCAAAAAATTAGAAATAAAGAAAAAAGTGTTTTCTTGTCTATGTATGCTCTTTGTCGTGCACTCTCTGTGATCTCGAAAATTCAGAAACAAAGAGAAAACTTGCATTTTTGGGGTAAGCTAACCGAGATGTAACCCTTGTTGTTGTTGAGAAACAATTTTTTTTCTTTGTGAACACATGAAAAGAGTTTTTTTATCACACACTTCAAGACCGTCGTCCACAATAACAACAACAACACCCCCCATCCTCCTTAAGATATAATGTCTTTTACACTAGCTCACTTAGTTAAAATTTGTTTTTCTTAGTAAGAGGTCTTAAGTTCAAGTCTTTTTTTTGTTACATTTTTAAAAAGTTCATGCATTCATTGTAAATTATATTTCACTTAATTATAAGTAGCTTTAATATTTATTTTTTGTTACTTTTTGCATGAAACTTTAATTTGCAAAGTAACGTCAATGTAAAAGTGATTCCCACTTATTCTATAAACGTGGGTCACTCCATAAGTAACTTATTTAAAAGTGAACTTATAGGAATAGTTAGATAAGGAGGAACATCACCATGTGGACCAACTTCTACTTTCCACGTGGCTATTTACTTATTGTTTATGCCTTTTTTCTAAAAGGACATAACTTTCACATTAGAAGTCCATTTTCAGTGTTGTTTTTTTAAACAACCTATTTTTTCGAGAGAATTCCATCTAGACCATTAGTTTCATATTTTAAATCCATATTCTCTGCATATTTTAATATGGCTTCTCCAAGTGATCTTTTTCTTACCAGTACCAACTACTTATCATGGAAATATCATATGGAGGATGTATTAAGAAGTAAAGGATTGTACTAGATTACCTTGGGAAAGGAACAAGAACCCACTGATGATGAAAATAAATCCAAATGGGTTAATAATAATTATGAATCACATGGAATAATTAGAATGTCCATCTCTCTTAATTTAAGGTTTCACCTTCAAGTAATTGATACCCCCAATGAAGCTTGGGAAAAGATTCAACCTGTGTTTGGTAAACACAACATTATTCGATCCCACTAGTTAGAAAATTAGTTAATGAATTTAATTCCAAATGATTTTCTATGCATTGAATATTATCTATCTAAGTTCAAAACACTTTAACTTTTATGTATAGACTGCAAATTAGATCTTAAGGAAGACCGATGAATATATGTTATTCTTGTTAAGCTTGGTAGTGCATATTATGTCTTTGTATCTACATTTTATGCCACCAAAGAAGCTCTAGGGAGTGCTTATAAAGAACCCTCTCTTGAGTCTTTTTGTGATGCTCTGATTCAAGATCAAGATAAGCTTGTGCAACTTGGATTGATCACCACTGCAGGTACATCCAACAAATCTTTAGTGGCCCAGTAGAAAGACAAATCCAAGAATACCAAGAATCAACATCCTCGCCACAAAAACAAGAAAAACAAGGGTCCCAAACCCTCTCAGCCAACTTCTACTCCTAATGGTGACAAATGAGCGAAATCCAAAAGTAAGAAGACTGAAAAACATTGCAACTTTTGTGGAAAATATGGTCATGTGGAGTCTATATGTTTTTAAAATATGGACGCCTTAGAAGCAGTGATGAAGAAGAAAAATATTAGTATTGATTATTACTCTTCTTATTCTCATGGACATGCACTTTCTTCTTTTGTTTTCTCCTTCAATGCAACTTTTTATTCTTCTTCCAACAAATGGCTTATTGATTCTAGAGCATCTTATCATATGGATAAGGATAAATCCATTTTTTTCTTTGAAGGTATGTAACAATAAGAAAATATTTGTTGGTGATGATAGATGTCTTAGTGTTGTAGGGTCTGAAACATTTCATGTAGATAATGGTCATTTCAATGTTTTATTATTTGTTCCTATTCTTTCCTACAACCTTCTATCAGTTTATCAAATCACTCATTGAGGTGAAGGTAAAATCGTAGATTTTTCACCTCACCAAGTTGTAATTAAGGATTTGAAATATCCTAAGCATGTCCTAGCAACTATAATTGTTGATGATATTACTAGGTTGTACAAGTTTCACAACTTTGGTTCATTATCTTTTCCATTAGTTTTTTTTGCTCATAGTGATGACTTAAGCAAAATTTGGTATGAGCAGTTTGTTCATCTAAACTATCGCTCATTGCAACAACTATGTAATCAACACATGGTGACTAGTCTTCCTCTTGTTTCTTGTAGAGATGGTGTTTGTTTTGGTTGTGTTCTTGGCAAACATCATCATGATAGTTTTGAAAAATGTGCCTCTTGGCATGCCTCGACCCCTTCGCAGCTTGTTCATAGTGATTTGTATGGTCCACTTTCTTCTCCTTCTTTCTCTGGGTGCAAGTGTTTCTTAAATTTCATTGATGACTTCTCTAGACGAAATTGGGTTTACTTCTTAAAACTTAATAGTGAATTTTTTAACAAGGTTTTTACCTACAAGGACCTTGTAGAAAAATAATCTCGACATCAACTTCAAAAGTTAAGAACAAATAATGGAGGCGAATATGTGAAAAACAAATTTACAAGTTACTACACTACATAGGGAATTCAGATACAACATACTATTTCATATACACCACAACAAAATGGTGTTATTGAGAGAAATAATCACACATTAAAAGAAATGGCTAATTATATGATCCAATCTAAAGGATTACATCTTCATTATTGGGCGGAAGCCATTGACTATGCAAATTACATAGTAAATCGTACTCCCACAAAGGCTCTAAAAAATATAACACTAGAAGAAGCATGGAATAAAATTAAGCCAGATGTAAGCCACTTCCGTGTATTTGGTAGTGTGGCATGAGATCAGATTCATGATGAGAAAATGAAAGCATTGTAACATAAAAGTGAGAAGTGTATTTTTGTTGGATATTCTGAAGATGTCAAAGGATACAGACTTCTTCAACCTCATTCCAATGAAATTATTATTAGAAATGATATTAAATTTGATGAAAATATCTTGGCCTGTGAGCCTAATTCGGTGTTTGTGAAATCTTCGGTTTGTGATCCATCTTTAGTGTTTGTGCCATCTTCGACCTGCGATCCGTATTCAACGTTTGTGCCATCTTTTGTTCCTATTCGGGTTTCTTCTTCTTCAGATGATGACAATGAGTATGAAACTCCACCTCCACCTTCTCACCTTCCTCTAGATGAGTCCATTGAACATGAAACTACACCATTACCACCGCTTCTCAGATGGGTCCATTCAAATCGAGAAGCCATTGGTGATCTTGCTGATGGTCCTTCATATAAACATTAGATACATTCACAGTTCCAGTGAGCCTCTTCTCTTTTGGCTCAAGTTTTAGAGACTCATTATCAAGAAACATTTTCAAAAGCTTTAGGTTATCCAAATTGGGACACAACAATGAATAAAGACTATATCTCTTTAATGGTGAATGATACTTGGGTTCTTGTACCTTTTCTAAAAGGAAGAAAACTTGTCAGATGTAAATGGGTGTACAAAACTAAGTATGCTTCATATGGAAGTGTTGAAAGACACAAGGCCCGGTTAGATTCCAAAGGGTTCTCTCAAGTTGAAGGCATTGAATATAATAAAACCTCTGTCTCCGTAGCCAAAATGAATACCCTCCAAATCTTCCTTCGCTTGCATGGGGATTTGCAAGAAGAAATCTACATGGAACAACCTCCTGAATATGTACATAATGCTTCCAACCTTGTTTATCGCCTTAAAAAATCTCTTTATGTTCTTAAGAAATCTCCTTGAGATTGGTATGCCAAAATGTACAACTTTCTTCTTGACACTAGCTTTTCTATATGTCATTTTGACCCTAATGTATACACCAAGAAAGAACGAATCTATCTCATAATACTTTTTCTTTATGTTGATGGCCTTATCCTCACTGGTAGTGACCCTAAACTTTTGTGAAATTTATCCTTAAAAATAAATTTGAAAGAACATGATTAGGCTACTTACATTATTTTCTTGGCCTCCAAGTATTGCAAACAAAGGAATGAATCTTTCTTTCCTAGTCTAAGTATGCTTGTGACCTTCTTCATCGCTTTCACATGGATGATTCTAAAATAGCCCCTTCTCCCTTCCATTATGGAATCAAACTTGTTGCCACTTGCACTTCTCCCAAAGTTGATGCCACTTTGTATTGTCAATTAGTTGGTAGCCTCCTATATTTGTCTCTTACCCGTACTGATATTTCCTTTTTTGTTGGTTGTGTTTCCTAGTATATGCAAACACCCTATTAGAGCCATTGGAAAGCAACAAAAAAGATACTTTGGTATGTTCGAGGTATAATTCAATTTGGGATACATTATAGTTCAAGGGGGACTCCTTTGTTGGTTGGTTTCACTGATTTGGATTGGGCAGACGACCCTGATGATCAAAAGTCTACTGGAGGTTATGTTTTCAACCTTGGTTTTGGAATTGTCACTTAGGATTGTAAGAAACAACACGATACTGCTCTTTCTTCAGCAAAAACAAAGTATTGAGCAATGGTTAATACAAGTCAAGAATCCTTATGGCTTCGACAAATCCTTTTAGAGTTTGGACTCCAAAAGAAGCATCTGACCACCCTTTGGTGCGACAATTAGAGTGTCATCAAGATCACCAAAGATCCAGTTTAACATCAGTGAAGAAAACACATCGATATACACATGCACTTGATCAGAAAACTCATTCATGACCGAGTTATTGAAGTGCTCTTATGCCCTACAAAAGATCAAGTTGTAGACATTTTCACAAAGTCTCTTATAGAAGTGAAGTTTTTCAAACTTCGATCTATGTTAGGAGTTCAATAAGTTTTCATTAATGGGGGATAGTCTCTAATGCCTCCTTCCTTATCCTATTATGTCACCTTTGTAAATCCTTCAATCCTATCCCAATTTGTTCCTAAGTGGGGATGTTAGGATATTTAGACACTTAGGAGTTAGTTAAAATCAACTTGTTCTAGTGTGTCATTAGGTTAAATTGTGTTTCTTATTTTGTTTCTTTAGTATTCATTAGTATGCATTTGTAATATTATGGTCATGATATGTTCTCAACATAGAGTTGTTGGCCCTTGACCAAGATTTGAAGAGTACTTGGTCATACTTGACCACTTTTGGAACTGCGACATCTTGCCAAGGAAGGAGTGCAATGCGAAGTAGAAAATAAGGAAGCAAGACCTATTTTGAGGTCCATTTTAGGGTTTTGGGTTGATGTGACGGGAAAGGGATATCAGCCCATGGGTTTACTCACATTTAGGCCCATTTTGTAATCTATAAATAGGAAATATAGATAGTAAGATAAGGGGAGATAGTAATGTAGTACATCTGTGTGATGTATGAATGAAAGCTTTGTGCTAGTAATTGGGTCTATGTGATCAGATGTATCTTAGAGTGCTCTGTGCATGAGATCAGAGAGCTAAGTGCAGGTTGTTATAGTCTGATGCTGAAGAGAAAGGAAGAAGGATCTAGCGAGCTGCACAGATCTTATGTCTCGTGCAAAGTAAGGGTCATTATAGCTTTGTGTTGTAACTGCTTGACCAAGATAATATAAAGAAGACTTTGTGGACGTATTCCCAGGGTGGGGGTGAACCATGGTAATTGTGTGTATAGTGTTTTGTGCTTCACTCTCATGTATTTATCTCTTTCTTAGCTAAGTTCTTGATGTGATTAAGTAGATCTAGTTATGCTCTATGTTGTTGATGAATGAATGAACATTAGATCTGATATATGAGATGCTTAGTGCTTGAATCTATTGAATCTAACCTATATTTCTGGGAACAAGTATTGAATCATTCTTAGTATAAGTATTCACTATGATTCTTTGTGACTTCTACAGAGTATATTAATGAATGTATGTTAAGGAATAATTGATGCTAAGTGCATTGTAAGAAAGATAATCACAGATCTGTGTCCCAGGTAAGGTTGCAGACACCTGAGTCTTGCAACCACCCCTGCCTCTACCTCGGGTGAGACTTCATCTACTTCGCAGGTGTTGCCGAAAGGGCCGGTAGTTAGGGATTTGTTGGTGCGCTCTTGAGCATTGAACCCGGGGTCTTCCCCTGTGCCAACAAATGGTTCCGTTGCCGGGACCTAGAACTGTGATTGCTGGGAACTGAAGAAGAAGAAGCTTTGTGTGAAATAAGCTATGTGCGTAGATCTATTTCCCTAGTGCGCAATGTTTTGTTTGACCTGTGAAGCTTTGTGCCAAGAAAAGAGGTCAGATCTGAAGAAAGAGAGGTCAGATCTGAAGAAAAGAAGTCAGATTTGTGAAGAAAAAGGTAAGATATGTAAGCTCTATGCCTTGATAAAGGTAAGAATAGTTAAAAGTTTTAGATCTGGAAGCTTTTTGCTCTGCAGAAGTAAGATAAGTGAAATTTTTTGTTTCTAAAGCATGGATATAGGTATGTTTGATAGATTATGTCCTAGCTTCAAAACTAGGGCATTAATAGATGAAAGAAAGTTTGATATGAATAGATCTGATAAGTATAGTGATATATATGTTATACCTATGCATCGAAAGAATGTCTGGACTAACAAGTGGATGCAGGATCCTAGAATTTTTTTTTTTGCAGGCTAGCCACCATGATCCTGGTGCACAGTATAGAAGGAGTTGGGGAACATCTAAACGGATGAGAGGATTAACCCTCTGTTATAGTTGCAGAAGACCAAGACATATTTCTAAAGAATTCCCTGGGAGAAGACCTAGTTTCCTCTGTTGTAAGGATATGGACCATGAAGTATTGGATTTCCCTAGAATTATTACTAGGCTTGAGAAGCTGAATATGGAACAAGCAAACCCTGAGGGAGATCAAGAGATCAAGATTATAGAAAAAACCAAGAAAGAATCAGAAAATATATTGCTATAGATGAGAAATATCTTGAATGACCACCGACATGTTAGGCTATCAGAGATCTTCAAAGAAAAAGAGCAAATCGAAGCAAGAATAGGGGACTTTGACATTGACTGTACTCTTGATGAAGAAGCACAAGTGAACATTATGCTAGAAAAAACTTGGGAAGCTATAGGAAAGCTTGCCATGATCCCTTCCCTAGGAGGAACAAGTTTCTTCAGAGGAAATCCAGTAAACCTATGTGGAAGGCTCACCTGGATACCTATGACTCTCAATGGAACTTCGACAGAGGAAGACTTTGAGATCATTAAATTTTTTGAAGACAGCGCCCCGTTTACCATGCTCATAGGAAAACCCTGGATTGATAGAGAACAGGCTAGGCGAAGAGAAGAAGAGAAAGTTTTGGAATAGAAGAAGCAAGAGTTAAAATACTTTATGACCAGAAGGATAGCACACTTGATTGAAGAACAGAAGAGAAGATCGCAGATATTTAATATTAGTACCTTCGCGATCGAAGCTAAGAGAACACTTGAGGATCCGCAGAAGATCGAGTTACCTACTTTTGATACAGAAGAGGTATTATCAAGGAACCCTAAGAAAGATTTTACACAACGCGAAGTAACTAAGACCACAGAAGATAAACATCAAAATGGTAAAAGCATTACTGAGGCGAAACTCACTGGGAAGAAGGCCATGAAGTTAAGAAAGAAAAGGGCTAATATTGTAAGGTTACAAGAGGTTCTAGAGGACACTTCGCAGCAAGAAGAATTGTAGAATTGGAGCTTCACCGAGATATCAGAACAACGACATAGAGTACTTTGCCATGACGAAGCAATATAGCCGTTGGAACCGATATACCCGTTCGACTGTCGATCCGAATGGATCGAAAAGCAGTTATGGGTTACCACTAGACCGTTGGATAGTACCAAAACAGATAGAATGGATTTAATGAAGGCTCCATGTCCGTTGCAAACAGAACATTGCTGAGATTGCCTACTTAACCTGTCGCGCCACGCACCGGGAATACTTTTCGCTAATTGAGAATCTGAGCGTGAACCCTAAGATTTACTTACCCTGAGATCATTGCCTTACTATTTACTGTCGTCTCTGAATTCATTTTGCACCCGCGCCAGCTGACCCAAGTTTGTATGTCGAACGAACTAAGCACTGCTGAGAAAATTGTTGAAGAAGTTCTAATTGATTTAATGGCTGAGAGAGTCATGTCAGAATGTGGAATGTCCACAGGTGTACAGACATCGTCCTGGGGTGCACTGCCATCTTCCCCCTCCACTGCTTGAGCAGGACCATCCTGACCGCCTTCGGAAAGACGATCTAAGCTCAGAAACGACTTCGCCACTGTGAAGATGATCCCAAGCATATTGCATTAATATATCCCACCACTAAGAAGATCAGTGAATCGAGACTCTGTACCCAGAGACTTTGACTATGATGTAGTCACTACGTACCTCCCGAAAGGGGTGCGCGCAGTTAATGCTGACCAGGAGAAGCTCACCACGTTGAAATTTAGTGATTTTAACCTTGGAGATTGCAAGGTATACAGTATGCTAGCCCCGCACAAGTATTTGAATATTACAAAAGGAAAGAACCCATAACCTTGCGCAGTCAACCCTCCTCAACGTAATGAAGATTCCACATTTTGGGAGGCTTCAGGAAGTAAATGCATGTGTTCGACTGTTGTTGTCCTGCTACCACAGAGGATACCTATGGTTGGACCGACGCATCACTGTGGATCCGATTCTGATCAATTGGATAACTGGGCTAAGCATGTAGGGCCCTGACCCACAGGACTTTTACCCTGGAAAGACCGTCAATTGTGCTCTCGCTCAATGAATAAAAGACACATATGGCGACCTGGAGAAAGGCACGTGAGGTTACAAGGTAGCCTCCATTGAGAATGCAGCAGTACGCTTTGGTTGCCAACTGATCGCAGGCAAGTTAGTCCGAAAAAACAGACCTACATAGGTGACTGGATTTGTAGTTGACCTCGCAGGGAAGTGCGCGGAGGGAATACAAATGAATTGGGCGAAATACCTTATAAATCAGCTAGAGCTTGACTGTAGACAAGCGCAGGACCAAGGGTATGAGTTCCACTTTAGCTAGTTGCTTGTACTCATCGCCTTCATCGCCTGGGAATTGCCCGAGGGAGCCACGTTTCCGGAGATCGAACCCTTCGAACCCCTGGCCGCGAAGTTCTGTACACTGTGGTACTCCAACGACATGAAAAAACAGTGGTAGTCCAATGTCGTCTTCCATGCGTACTACACTCAGTTCAGGAATTCCATTCAATCTACATCGTGCATTACACCCAACACTCTTCATAGGTTTCGACCTTTGATGAAATTTAGTGCAAATCATCACTTCACCTACATCACAACGCACGCAGATGAGCACAAACAAAAACTCCAGTCATATTACAAGCTGACAGAAGATGACTTGGATGATTACCAAGGAATGGTTGACATAAATCCTTGTTGCAACAGACCCCGCAGAGATGTCCGACGTAGATAGCACTGAAGCTATGCCAGATACACCAGGACCGGGCAAGACTCAGAAGGATGTGGAAGTTCAAGATATCCACAACACATCCACGAAGACTGCTTCGCTCTCACCTGTGAAGGGAGGTGATGATGACGAACTAGGGGGCACAAAAGTTGAACAGAGAAAAGGTGAGGTTACCCCGCCTAGGGACGAGGTAGATCCCTCCAAGAAAAGGAAGATTACCCCATCGAGGCCCTCATCCAGAAAGAAAAATAAGGCCACCTGGACCACTCTTACCCCGGATGATTTTGACTTCTTAATTGTTGCACTGAATGAGGTTTCATTAGAGCTCGCGGAAAAGAAAGAAGCAAAGAAGGAGGAACTATTCCGCTGGATCACGGGTGAATTCAAAGAAGCGCAGCAGGCACTTTAGTTCAGCCAAACAGTCTATACGGCGTCGTTAACAATGGAAATATCAGGAACAGGCGATGAGCCCACACAGTTAAGCCAGATCACTGAGAAAGTCGAAGCTCGCCTTTGATGAGCTCAAGAAGACATAGTGGAAGCCACCCAGGCTTTGGTGCAAGCACATAGCGCACATGAAGAGAAATGGAGAAAGGCAGAACAGGAGCAACTTGACTTACAAGCGAAATGGGAGGAGGAAAAAGCCCAGTTACAACAGAGAAAGGACCAGTTGCTCGCAGAGAAACTTGAAACACAAGAAAGAGTTCATAAGGCACTGCACTCTATGACAATCATAGAAGTGAAGATGGAAGATCGTCTTCCACAGTAGGTGACCCAACTGGAAGAAGTAATCCAACAACTTCAACAACGCATCACGGATCTGGAGCTCTGCACCATGCCTGAGACACCCCAAGAGATAAGATATCTAAGAGATGCCACTGCTCGAAGCGCAGTCGATCGATTAAAAACTTTGGCTTTAGAATGTAGGCAACTAAGCACCAGAAGCGCCCAGACCTATGAAACCCTCGCAGAGAATTTAGAATTGCATACATTGGAGGCACGACTCCACGAAGCAAAACAACATGCGGATGTGCTACAAGCATAGCTGAAGTCTGTGACCCCAGTTGAAAGAATGAAGAGGTTCGCAAAGCAACGCACATTCCAACAACAAGTACACATGATGCAAAGTAAAGTAATGGGCATCTCTCAACGACTGCAACCACTCCAAGAGAAGGAATGCCAACTGTTCACCAAACTTGAAAGCCAGGGAGATGAACTTGAACAGGGTGTCATCACTATAGAACAACACCTGGAAGGACCGCTCAATGACATAGTAATCCAAGAATTTACTGAACAAGAGGCTATCACACTGCAGCAGGTTGAAGCCGCTCGAGCCAAGCTCGAGGCATTCAAAGCAGAATTGGTCAGACCTGAGTGACTCGGGACGAGTCACAGGTGAGTGTTGGGGGCCTGTTGGCCCTTGACCAAGTTTTAAAGAGTACTTGGTCATACTTAACAACTTTTGGAATTGCGACAGCTTGCCAAGGAAGGAGCGCAATGCGAAGAAGAAAATAAGGAAGTTTTGGGGTCCATTTTAGGGTTTTGGGTTGATGTAACGGGAAAGGGATGTCGGCCCGTGGGTTTACCCATGTTTAGGCCCATTTTGTAATCTATAAATAGGCAATATCGATAGTAATATAAGGGGAGATAATAATGTAGTACATCTGTGTGATGTATGAATGAAAGCTTAGTGCTAGTAATTGGATATGTGTGATCGGATGTATCTTAGAGTGCTATGTGCATGAGATCGGAGAGCTAAGTGTAGGTTGTTATAGTATGATGTTGAAGAGCAAGGAAGAAGGATCTAGCGAGCTGCGCAGATTTTCTGTCCTGTGCAAAGTAAGGGTCATTAAAGCTCTGTGTTGTAACTTTTTGACCAAGATAATATAAAGAAGACTTTGTGGACGTAGCCCCAGGGTGGGGGTGAACCACGGTAACTGTGTGTATAGTGTTTTGTGCTTTGCTCTCATGTAATTATATCTTTCTTGGTTAAGTGCTTGATGTGATTAAGTAGATCTAGTTATGCTCTGTGATATTGATGAATGAATGAACATTAGA
Organism: Picea engelmannii; assembly: GCA_009831015.1. NCBI lineage: Eukaryota > Viridiplantae > Streptophyta > Pinopsida > Pinales > Pinaceae > Picea > Picea engelmannii. Next base: position 863,564 of record ML786380.1, on the reverse strand, counting down.
TCTGATATATGAGATGCTTAGTGCTTGATTTGTTAAATCTAACCTATATTTCTTGGAATAAGTACTGAATCATTCTTAGTATAAGTATTCACTGCGATTCTCTGTGACTTCTGCGAAGTATATTAATGAATGTATGTTAAGGAATAATTGATGCTAAGTGTGTTGTAAGAAAGATAATCACAGATCTGTGTCCCAACTAAGGTTGCAGACACTTGAGTCTTGCAACCACCCCTGCCTCTACCTTAGGTGAGACTTCATATGCTTCGTAGGTGTTGCTGAAAGGGATGGTAGTTAGGGCTTTTTTGGTGCGATCTTGAGTGTTGAACCTGGGGTCTGCCCCTGTGCCAACAAGAGTGATCCGACAACTCATATTCTCCTCAATTTCAATGACTATATTGATCCATGACTTAACACTTGATTGGTCCATGATCTCTATTTAAAGAGCACAGAGGGTCATTTGTTGATGATTGATTGTGAGAAACTCTTTGTAATATATTTTCTTTTGCATTAATAAATTTCCTCAAGTGGCCACATTGGATGGGGCCATGGATGTTCCCCCACAAGAGGTTTTACCACGTAAAAACATCGATGTGTTGATCTTTGATCTAGTTGTGTGATTGGTTACTGAAAGTGTTCATCATTTGTTGGAATACCTATGTTGTCAAACACTGTAAAATTATCTTATAGATGAAAAAACTTGTCTTCATAGCCACTGACATAATCCATATTCTGAAACATTAAAAAAATGCTAATAACACACTTTAAAAATACAATTTAAATATGCAT
>ML786380.1:848057-862632 GCA_009831015.1 Picea engelmannii | reverse complement strand
TATATATATATATATATATATATTTTCTAATACACCATCGATTTCCATATACCATTAAAGCTCATATTATCAAATACCGAAAGTTTATTTATAGATATTTTCAGTTATTTATTAATTTCAATAATACCATTTCATAATGGAAAATGGGAAAAATTAATTTAGTATTAATATATATTTAAAGAAAAGTATAATCAAAATATTTCCTTAACATAAATAAATGAAACATAAATGGCAGAAAAGTAAGTTTGACTATGCCAATTGTGACAACAAAACATGGACCTTAATCGACTACCCATGAAATGTGGCTCAATTTTCACTGAACAACACCAAAATGATTGCATAGTTGTAGGAACAAGGCACGCTCGGAAACGAGCGGAGAAAATACAAAAATGGAAATAAAAACATAGTCGACAAGAAACAAAATTCTCGGAGAATCCATGTATCTATCAACGACACAACTTTTTACTATACATCAAAATTCTCGAGTCCTAATAGGTATGAAATCCCATGGCCATGACCTTCCCGCTGGTGTTGAGATTCTAAAAGCCATTGAAGCAAGATCCTTGTGCTGACGTTCTTTAGCCTCTCAAGCACTCACTTCCTCTCATTTGTTCCCTTTGCCTGACAATCATGGAGCCAAATCTATTTGTCATCATCTTTCCACATACCGATATCGGTGTGTGTTCGAGTTCCACCCCTACTCCGCAACCCCAACCCCAACCCCGACCCCGATGTAAAGATCTCCATCTGGACAAATCTATGGATAAGTACATGCAACGATGGTAACACAAATTGGAGTTTAGGTGAAGAAAGCCTATGGACTATGGTAGAAGAACAAAGATGAAGAGGGAAAAGGAAACAACAAACAACAATGACAGTAGCATCAAAAAATCAAACTTGACATTCTCTTCTTTGTAAAAACAACTACAACCCCATCAACAAATAGAAGGATTAAGAGGTTGACCACTACAAAACCTCTTTTAGAGGCCCCAACTTACAAGCTCTACGGTTGGTGAATGAAAATAAGTTAGTCAATTGGTGGTTGGTCTGCTTTATGTCTGTTATGAACATAATATATAATAATAAATATAAATACGTTATAATAGTTAATGAATAATTAATGAAGAGACACATTCTCAATGAAAGGTCATGCCTCTTCATGAAAGGGCACCCTTGCGTGGGTATATAAGGCCATCATTCTTATTATATCTCATCATCTCATATTCATATACATTATTATTTAATATATTATCCTTTATGGATTATAACCTGTTTGTCCAATCTACATTGAGTATTTACCTAGTGAAGTGGCTTGGTTCACCACAATGTCAAAGGAGTATCTCACTCTTGGGATGCTACTGGGAAGACCATGGCCGCCCTAGGATTGGAACCTCAATCAACATGGAATTATCAATAGGTGATGTCGTAGGTGGTATTGGTTGGCAAGTTTTCATAATAATAACAATACAAGAACCAAATACTATGCAAAAATTTTACCATTTTATTTTTTATTTTTATTTGTTTTATTTTAATAATAATAATAATCTAATTTTAAAATCACTATTAAATATTAAATAAATATATAAGACTCTTACTATTTAACTATAATTTAAAAAGATATACATATCCTACCCTTTCTTTCTATATATAATAAAATATATTCTCAAACATAAGTCAATAACATTCCTTTCTTTTTTTTCCAAATTTTTTTTTCTCAAATTTATATAACTATAAATTCATTTACAAAGTAGAACAGCAGTCCTATTTGACAAAAAGCACGAGGAATTGGGCATTCCTGTAGCCTCAAAAATGTAACTAGACATTCCTAACAAGAGATGGATGTGAAAAGATCCCGGAGGATTACAAGCTATCGGCCACAACCAAATCTGCACCAGATCAGAACCTGCCTAATCAGCTTCATTCAAATATATTTAAAGAGGTGATGGGGCTCTCGATCCCTCTATCACAGTGATAGATCGAGAGTCTCCCAGCCACTTCAGTTAGGGCCCGCTTGGAGAGTGCATCAGCTATCCTATTAAAAGTACGAGAAACATGCATAAAATTAATATTGGTAAAGCACTGTAATAGATCTCTCGCTTGTTGCATCCAGCCTTCTAAAAGGATGGAGTTGAGCTTGCACTTGTTAGTGATCCAGTCGATAATCACTTTCGAATCTCCCTGGACGTAGAGGTCGTCAATAGACCAATTAGCAGCGAGGGTGAGCGTGGCCCAAAGGCCCAGGAGCTCAGCTTTGGTATTCGAACCCGTGCCGCAGTTGATGAACCAAAACGTAGTTCTGGACTGGTGAGTTTTGAAGAAGCCTCCGGCACCGCATCTGGCTCCACTAGACTGTGCAGCTCCGTCAAAAAAGGCCAATGTATGACCCTCTGCCAGATCTAAAAACATAGCACGGGGAGGGGGAGGACAGCGAGTGTTTTGTTTCCACTTGAACGAGAACAGAGTTTTGAAGAAAACCCGTTGCAGTGAAGGCTTGGCGCCCTCAAAGAGCACCCGATTTCTCTCCAACCATAATTGCCAACCGTAATGTATTACCAGACTGTGTGGAGCCAATATTGCGCTGAACCAACGGGTGAAGGCATCATTGATGGAAGAGCCGCGCCAAGGAACCTGTAGAGAAAAGAAGTTGGAGGCCTGTTGCCAAACTGCTGTAGAGAACGGACAATATAACAGAAGATGTAAGAGGTCCTCTGGCCCTGATCTGCAGAGAGGACATAAGCTCGGCCCCATCCATCCGCGTCTTTGCAAAGCAGCCCAGGTGAGCAACTTGTCATAACCTGCCAACCACGCGAATAACTTTAGTTTAAGGGGAATCTGAAGCTTCCAGAGTTTGTGACTCCAAGGCAGACCGGGTCCAGCGATGAAACGTTTTTGGAGGGCAAGATATAAATTATTTGCAGTGATTTTGCCAGAACCATCACCGCCCGCCCACCGCAATACATCAGGCTCGGCCTTCAGGGAGATACCTGCCTCTTTGAGTGCTGCAGTGTAGTGAGTCCACTCCGATGCAAGTGGCTCACTGAGCCGGAGATCGATGGAAGACATCCAATCATCAGGCAAAGTAGACGCACCAGATCTCACTCTGATCTGTGCAAGTGTAGAAATGTTGCAATCCCGTAGGTGGATTTTCAAATCAGAAGAAAGAAAGGAGCGTTCGCTCAAGCCAAGAATACAGTCCCTACCAATAAGGACCTCCAATCCCGCCCCCGGCTTCCAGCAGAGCCACTGTAATATTACCGAAGAAGAAGTCACTAGTCCTTTCCAAAAAGGGGAGTCTCTCGCCGACTGGAGCGTAGGATTTCTAATCCAGTGATGGAGCGAATCTGATTTCATGTATTTGTCAAGGATAATTTTATGCCAAATGCTGTTAAAAGAAACGGATCTCCAAAAAGAGCTGGCCAAGAGGGCCACATTGAAGATGGATAAGTGTTTAAGGCCCCATCCCCCTTCTTTCTTTGGTCTAGAAATAAACTGCCACTTGCAAAGATGCAGACGGTTCTTTTCGGAATTCCCACCCCACAAGAACTTGAAAGCTAAACTGCGCAGGGAGATAACAATCTTAGCGGGAATCCGCTCCAACATCATCCAATAGACTGCTAGACTCTGGAGGACAGATTGGACCAGAATGAGCCTGCCACCTAAAGATAGCCACTTATTGCACCAGAAATCTATTTTTTTTTTTAAAGTGGACACCAGCCAGCTCCAGTCTCTAGAGGAAGAGGCTCCCATCTTCAAATGGAATCCCAAGTAGCTAAAGCCATCGCCCAGATTCTTAAAAGTAAGGGGGATCGTGGCTTTGAGAAGAAGAAGTTCAGAATCCGTAACCCCCCAGTGGTGGACTGAAGACTTAGAGGGATTAATGGATAACCCTGACACCAAGCTGAACCGCTGGAGCACCTCAAGAATACAATGCCATTCTACTGGGTCAGCCATAGACATGATAAGAACATCATCTACGAACATCAGATGGACCAGCTTAACAAACTTTGATACCTTAATGCCCGATATTTTATGCTCGGCAAAACTTCTCGAGAGGAGAATACTGAGTCCTTCCATAATCAAGATAAAGAGGTAAGGGGAGAGTGGACATCCCTGACGAAGTCCCCTCTCACTTTTGAAGAAGTTAGAGGGCTCCCCATTGATCAAGACAGCAATGTTGGCACTCGTCACGCAGGCAAGAGTCCAAGTTATAAACCTGTCACCAAAGCCCACCGCATGGAGGACCAATCTCAGAAAATCCCAATCAATACAATCGAAAGCTTTCTTTAGATCCAGCTTCATGATTAGAGCCTTAAGATTTTTCTGTTTTATACTGTGTAGACATTCATGGGCGGCTCCAATTGCATCGTGGATTCTTCTTCCCTTCAAAAAGCCTAATTGTTCCTCCGAGAGTCTCCTTTCAAGAAAGGGCTTAATTCTGTTGGAGATGACCTTTGAAATAATCTTGTAGATAAGATTACAAAGTGAAATCGGACGGAAGTCGTTGAAGGATAGAGGGCTGCTGTCTTTTGGAATCAGCACCAGGAAGGTCGAGTTTATACCGCCAGATATCTTGCCTTTTAATCGGGTATCCTCCACCATTTGTAGGAGCTCCTCTCCAACCAAATCAAAAAAGAAGCAAAAAAATTCTGAAGTCCAGCCGTCTGGCCCTGGGCTTCGCTCAGTATTAAACTTGTGAAGAATGTCTTTGATCTCAGCCAAGGTCACGGGTTGAAAGAGTTTATCTGCTTCAGCACTAGAGACCAATCGAGGGAACAGACCCGCGGCCAACCCTTTTTCCTGTAGGTTGTGCTCTCCAGTCGCTTTAAATAAGCCCGAAAAATGAGTGACGGCTTCGTGTTGAATGGCTGCCTGTCCCCTGACCTCAACACCCCCACTAATGATACGCCATATCATCTTTTTATGCCTGTTGTGACTTGCCACTTTATGGAAGAATCTGGTGTTTGAGTCTCCATGCTTTAACCAAGTAGCTCGACTCCGGAGCCTCCACGCAAATTCTTCCGCCCTTAAGATAGAATCCCTGTTGTCTTCGAGCACCTTTAAACATTCCGATTCCTCCACTGTCCAGGATGCATAAGGAAATCTGTTGTTGAGTTTTGAGATCTCCGCTTCCAAGGTGAGTAAGCGGTCCTGTTCAACAATCTGCTGATTATGAAACCAAAGCTTGGACTTTGTCTTAAGAACCTTTAGTTTCCATACTAATCTAGCCTGTGGATTGTTTTCTGAATTAAAAATCGGGTCTAACCAGGTCTCATTTACAAGCTCAATGTAGGCGGCCTTTGAGAGCCAGGAGTGATTAAACTTGAACGGAGAAGGCTTGGGGCGTTCCATAAGTCTGAGCTGTAAGAAAACCGGAGCGTGATCGGAGAGATAGGGGAATTCCACCCACGATGAGGCCGGCCCCAAAGTGGTCAATAAATCAGCGTTCACAAAAAATCGATCCAGTCTTCTTTCAATTGCATTTGGACCGGTCCTACCATTCCGCCAGGTAGGGACTAGCACGGTCGGACGGATGTCACAGAGGTTGTTTTTGGAGAAAATCTCTTTGAAACGGGCTCCTGTATGTTCTGGCATGGAGACACCACCCCAAGATTCCTCTGCCTCGAAAATGAGGTTCAGATCGCCTCCTAGAATAAGATTGTTTAATGAGAGAATACCGCAATCCTCGAGCTTAGACCAAAAGGTCGATTTCCTTGTGCAGGGACCATAGATATTTAGAAACGCCAGTTCCAAATTAGTGGCTAACCAGAAGCGTCGAAGCAGAATACCTCCACACGATAAGGAGGGTTTTAGTGAAAGTAGGCTGGGGTCCCATGCCACCAGCAAACCTCCCGATGTACCACAGGAACTCACCGCCGCTGAGAACCAGGAAGGACGGAACTGGTGGATAAAATCTCTTGCAATGTGGTCAGCTGTAAGTGTCTCTTGAAGGAATATTAGGTTTGGCTTGGAGCGTGCCAGTAGTCTACGGAGGGAGGCGGACTTTAGGGAGCCTCCGATCCCTCTAATGTTCAAGGTGAGCACGATCATTTCTTTGATCGTGCCAAGGCTTTCGCTGCTCTAAGCGCCTTACAATCCTGAGTGGACGTGGATGAAACCGGTTGCTGAGTACTATGGATCTCCTTCTTTTTCCTTGAGCTTCGGGTTTGAAGTGGGGAAAGCTCGGTGGCGATACCCCTAGACCAGGCGAAGGACTTTTTCTCCCCTCGATTTGGATTGGAAGAGCCAGCTTCGTCTGCAGTAGTAATGGATTCTTTGCCCCTAAAGATAGGTAATGGAGGAAAGGCATTATGGTAAAGGGATGACGGTGAGTTGGATCTGTTCAAGTCCAGGAGGGTCAAGTCCTCTTCTTCCGGCTGGCTGTAGCCAGGAAGCTCCCGTGAGCCGATTTGTTCATTCGATGGGTGTGGAGGAGAGTCGGAGTGAACCGGCACAGTAGAGAGTGTGGGAATTGTGTGGTCCGCAGCCAATGATGGGGAGAGGGAGTTATCGGAGGAAGGAGTCGATCCATGTGTGGAGGGGACAGACGTATCAGGTAGGGAGCTAGGTTCAGGAGATGAAGGAGGAAGGGGGGAGGGAGATTGTTCGCCAGTGGAGTTGGTAAGCCAACTGTAGGAGTTGATAACTTCGATCTCAGGAACAGTAAGAGTACGAAAAAGGGACGGGCAGAGGTTTTTTAGTTTAGAAACAGGATTTCCGATCTGATCCGGATAGTGAGAAGTGGGAGCCGGATTCACATCCAGGTAAGCCAGGGAGGGATCGGCTTCAGTGTATTCCGGTGGATTAAGTAGAAGTTCATCCTCTTCAGAACAGGGCCTCAGATTCTTACCAGGGCAAGAATGTCGAAGGTGGCCCGTTTCACGACAAATATTACAGCGGAACGGGATCCCAAGATAGTCTAGAGACTGCCGATGGATTCGTCCACGCCATTCTATATCAAGCTTGTCCGGCAACCCTGTAGTAATGTCGATTGCAACCAAAATCCTGCCCATATGCCTCGAAGAGCTCTTATGAGACTGACTATCAATGGAGATAAACTGGCCAAGAGCGTTTCCAATAGCTTTTAAGGATTCTCCATTCCAAAAATGTAAGGGTAATCCCGGTAAAAGGACCCAGAGGTGTCTGATTTGAAAATAATCAGTGTCGGGATTGAAAGCCAGTCTCCATCTCTTCAACATAATGCTGCTGCCCCCGTAAGTCCAGAAGGAAGAAAGTAGCAGGGAGGCATCATCTGGAGTCCTACACAGAAAATAGAGCCACCCTTTTTTAAGGTAGAGAGTCTTCGGCGAGTAACCTAGAAGAGGTAGCCACGTTTGCAGGATCCACTCCTCCAGAGATAGTCTGCTTAAACTCTTGTAAGATACTCGACCTACTAGTGCACTGGTCGACATTTTACAAAGGTCTTCCAGGCCAACCCCATCCCCCAGCACTAAGCGCCTTGTAGATTTTGAGGGTTTCCACACTTTTCGTTTATGAGGAGACCTGAAGGAAGGCAAGGGATCTTTCCTGGGGTCCAGAAGAGGATCTGGGATAGAAAAAGGACTGAAAGGACCGGAGTGAGCCTCAGAGTTAGTGAGAGTAGGAGGAGCAGATGCAGAGGGAGCTTCGGCAGGAACGGAGGGTGCTGAAGGAAGGTTTGAATTGAAGGAACGGTTTAACTCGTAAGCATCCACCTGTTCAAATAGACCTGACTGTTGCCAGATCAGCTCATCTGACTGGTTCATCAGGAAGTCAGTCTTGATATCCATTAGCAAAGACTCGGAAAGGGGACCAGGTTCCCACCAAATAATGAAAGACAACCGGTCAAGAAAGGTTAGTGGGGAGGACAGTCTGGGGGCTAGCAGACAAAGCAGGGCCACTTAAGATCCCTTCTACCAGACAGTCTGTCTTTTTTTAAAAATCATAGGATAAAGACTGTCGAAGGTAACAGGAAACAGACTGTGCAAAGTTCACGGGCTAGCGATGGTGGGGTAGGTACCACAGCCGGGTCGAGAAAGTAAGAGAAAGCAATGATCAGGCTGACCAGGACAGAAGATCTGTAGCACTGGACTAGTATAAAGAGTCAATGCAGGAAACGATAAAATCATACTTTTTTATCAAAGAGACTAATGATAAACAACGCAGAGGGGATAGTTGCCTGTCAAGGTTTGAAAAAGACGATTATTAAAACTGGCTGTAGCACACAGTGTGGACTAGAAGACAAAAACCGGACCACTTGGTGTTCCCTTCTATCAATCCATCTATATTTTCAAAGGGAACGGAGACAGACTGAGCAAGATTAACGGGTCAACAAAGGTGGGGAGTGTAAGGCAGCCGGCTCGAGAGAGAAAGGCAAAAGTCGGACTGACCAGGGCGGACAGTGAGACAGTAGCGCAAAGCTGGACTAGTGGGACAAAGCAGGGATCAATAAGAACTAACGCTTTCTATCAAAGTGACTTAAGATTAACAACACAGAGGGAAAGCTTGCCTGCCAAGTTCTGTAAACCGTCGAGCCAGAAGATGTAGTGGATCATCCATTAAGAGACATCGAGTTGTAAGGCATAGGGTGAAGGAAGAGAGGTCTCCTGAATCGCCTGGTTCGAAAGGTCACCATTTTCCCGCTCACCATTTTTCTTCTCAAAAATAAAAATAACTAACCCCTATTTTATATAATGTTCCTTTACGCCAACCCCTATGAATGTAACTAACCCCTATTTTATTCAATGTTCCTTTACGCCAACCCAAACTAACCACTATTTTATTCAATGTTCCTTTACGCCAACCCTTATTTTACAAATTCCCAATGTAACTAACTCCTATTTTATTCATTCCTTTACGCCAAACTCTATTGTATTCATTCCTTTACGCCAAATTCACCCTATTTTATTTAATGTTTTTTTATTCAATCAACAATATATAATAATAATAATAATAATATCTATTTTTAAGGTCACGTTCAAGCCACACCAAATTGGTGTATAAGACCTCCTTATTTATAGAATAAATTTTATTTATAGAATAAAGGACCCCCTCTTTCTCTAAAAACTATTTTTCTATATTAATTTTGTAAAATTAATAATAATATCTTAATTTCTTACATAATAGAACCTTAGTATTTACTATCTATGTAACTAATTTTACCTAATTGACTTTTGAGAAAACATTCATATATAATTAAGATTTTGAACTTTGTACCATCTATGTTAACTAATGTTATCTAAATTTTGTTTTAAAATAATTATTTTTTTATTTTTAATATGTATATATATATATATATATATATATATATATATATATATTTATTTATTTTTAATATACAATCTGAGTGAGTCTAATGGTTAAGAACATGTGTTTCCTCTTAAGAGGTTACAAGTTCATATCCAAAGGGGGTAGGTTAAATCATTGATGTTTGGCTTGGCCGTGACCTTAATTTTTTTTGTTTTGTTTTTTAAGTAAGTATATATATATATATATAAAGCCTTTCAGCGCCAAAAATTACAGTATCGCCAAGTCTGTCTGAGGACTGTAGTTACTGAATTTGCCCTGGGGGAAACCAATTCAACTAGCCTATCAAATCAAAACCATCAATTCAGATAACAATTTAGATAACAAATTAACCAACTGGAATAGAATCGTCTCGTGAGGAAACCAATTTGCCCAAACTTCTAGACCCTCTAGGACACACATAAGACAATCAAAATGGAATTTAACCGAAAATATAGTTGGAAAAATATAAACGTAATGAACAACAAGCCATGTACTCTGACACCTGTGCAGATGTCGCAGTTCATGCAGTCGACGTGTTGCATGCCACAATATCCAAGGTGGGTGCCTGGAGAGTTGAAGCCCAACTTGTTGCCGCATCGTCCACTGGGGACAATTGGAGAGTTGGAACCAATATCGCCTTTGAGGCCGTTGGTGCACTGGGTGCTTATTCTGTGGGGTGTCGAGAGCCATGCAGAGAGGAAAGCAGCTGCAAAATTTGTGAACCCTTCTTGTCCAGGACTTCCAGGCAAAATCGTAGGTCGTCCACCTCTTTTTGAACCTTGGACACCAAGTCTTGCAGAATTGCAAGACCGTCTTGGAATTTTGCACAGGTAGCACAATTTGAGTAGGAGTGGGGCTGTTTTGGAGGCTTCTCCTGATGGACAGAGGTATCCTCGCATGGAGACTCGACTGGTGGCGAGTGCATTGGCGGTGGTGCCGGAGCTGAATTCTCAGGCGAATTGGGTGGGACGACCAAGGCTGGTTGCGAGGAGGAGGCTAGGTTCGGCAATGGCCCTGGGGCAAATCCCAGTGAATTCCCCAGGAGGTCGAGCCATTCAACTTGGCAAGCCCAGGGCGAGGAAAGAGGCGGGAGGCCATTGTGGCTCTGAGAGGATTGACTAGAGAAGGAGGGCGAGGAGGGCGACGAGCTGTGCGTGGGTGTGAGAGTAGGCTGAGGCCGAATGACCATGCGGGACCGGTTTTGGTACTAGGTCGAGCTGTGCTTGGATTTTCCTCGCAGTCTAGGCATGGCCGAAGCAGGGCGAAGGTGAGCAAGCACAAGGAAATGACAAATGTAGCAGGTGAGCACCAGGGGAGGGTGCAGACCGCAGGATGGCTCTGGTGAGAAGAGATAAGGATGAAGAATTCGTCGATGAGCTCCATGGTATGAATACTGCTGGAGAGGGAGGATGCACACACGCAGAGGTGACCACAGTAATGGTGATTCCATTGATTGGACGAGAAGACAGAACAAAGTGCACTTGAAGCGTTAATGGCGTTCTGGTATGAGTGAAACCAGTTTAAGTTCATGGTGTGGGAGGAGGGGAAGGTCATGCGCTAGTCACGTGGATGATACTGGCAAGCACCGTCCCCTCCCTCGTGACACATGTTCCTCACTAACACCTCATCCAAGACCTTAAAAATAAATTACTATTATTATTATTATTCTTTAAAATACATTAAAAAACTTATCCATTTAATACATTTATCCTTTGACCTCATGATTTATGAAAATCTAACTTCCAACCTAGTTTATACCGAAAAATTTGAAAATAATTTAATTTTTTTTTAATAATAATAATCTTTATCCCACAATGCCTCCGAGATCATCTAGCAGCATGAATCTTTATGACTTCTCAAATCTAAAACCGTAGAAAATTTGATATGATATGAGTAAAATAAATTAATAATATGCTTGACTTTTGACTACCTTACACGTTAAGCAAAACGTTCCCATTTTAATGAGTTTTGACTATTATAACAAGTTAGGCACTGCGTTCCCACTTGTATTTACATACTTACGGGCTCAGTCTATGCTTATTTATTCTCCTTTTGTTCATCAATTAATGTATACTCACGGAGGAAGTAGAGCAGTGATGAAGAAGGGCACGAGATCGAACCCCAAGACGTCAACGCCCTCAAGAAAAAGAAGCGTATTGAGGGAAGAAGCCTTGGCTGCTTGGCGCTTCCAGCCCTCCGATACAACCAAAGACCTCCCAGCGAGACATGGAAATCGTAACGAGGATCTTCCAGGCCTCCCTGCGTGGATCTCCCAGGCCTCCCGGCGAGACACGGAAATCATAACGACGGCGCTGATGAGGGAACTGAACTCCAGACCAGACGAAGGAAAAGCAAGCGCGGAAGTTTCGGATTCGATGGCGGCCCAATTTGAAGCTCTGGGGACTCGAACAGAGGCGTTGTCAAGATCATGTAATAATCAGGGATCCATTCCGGCCCTTAATAATTTCATTGGCAAAAGGCGGCCGCAAAGGGGAAACAGGGCTCCGATCACGATTATGAGGGCAGATCCCGCTGATTTCCAAGCGATGGTTCAACAGATGACGGCTTTCCCCCTCGAAAACAACAGCAGAGCCGCCCCCTCTCTGTTAAAGCCACAGCCAGAGCGGCCGGGCTTAGACTTTACAGACTCAGATTAACGCTTTCGCTCAAAGGGGTTCTGGAATTAATTATCGATTCTTTGGCCAACATCGGCAATTCACGAGTCTTCAAGTCTAAGTCGCAATATGTGGTTATGGACGTGTATTTCTGTAAAGGCCATCCAAGAAGATGGTGGAGCAAGAGCGAATTCATTTGTATGGGAGGGATTTGCAGCTGGAGCAAGAGCAAATTCATTTGCATGCAAGTATTTAATGTAGAAAATTCACTTCAAAACCATTTTTTCCGACAGGAGAATAGTGCAAATGCAGTGTTTTTCTTCGACTAGAATTTTGCGTTATGAATTAGATTCGTGCCAGTTAAAATTGAAAAATTCGGTGGCAATTAAACACGATGAATTAGCCAGTTTAATTGCCATTGCTTGAAATTTTTGATAATTTTGATTTTCCCCAATCAAATCGCTGTATGCAGTGCATTAACAACTGCCCACATTTCACATTAAACCCTGCTAATAAATTTGAAAGAAATTATAATCGAAAAGTGTAAGAGACTTATTATTTCGCTGGGATCAATGCTTCTTAATGAGCAAAGACGCTGCCACAAGCAGCTGAACACTCTGACCAGTAAAAATCTACAATCACAGTGAGCAACATGACAGAGCACTGATAATAATTAATGGTGTAGTCTAAACGGTTTGAGGTATTTTTACTTTTGTTTCCCATCATCACAGGAATCTTATAACTTAATTATGTCCGAAATGCAATTTTACATGGTTTAAATCACAGTTTGAGTGAATAAATTGATTCAGTATCGTCAAAAACCTTCTGAACATTCAAACTATGTAATTTCAATTACTGTAATCTGCAATTTCATTTTTCTTTTGGAATTTTTGGTCAAATTTTAAACAAAACTAATTGAAAAAAAAAACAAAGGAAAGTTCGTCAAGATCCTTAGCATAGGGTATCCATCTCTAAAATTAATTATATATATATATAAACATGATTTAGATTCTAATTCAATAATGAAATACATTGATTTATAAATCATAAATGAAATAGATATAGTAAAACGTTGTATACATTGATTTAAGTTCATCATTTATCTTTCTAAAATCTAATTACTAAATTAGTACTAAGCAAAATAATAGATATAGAAATCTGAAATAGTAAATTGAAATTACTCATATCATATAGTAAAGAGTGATAAGTTAAATATTCAATATGATTACTAAATTAATACTAAGCTAAATAATAGATAAAAAATCTGAAATTAGTAAATTGAAATTACTCAAACCCAAAAATAATAAAGATTCTGATAAAATGTAAATGTCAAATAAGTGTAAAACAATAATAAATCATAATTATAAATAATCCAAGATAAATATGTGAAGTAAAGTTTTTAAATTTTTAATAAATTATTTTTTTTTCAAAAATTTAAGAAATACCCAGGATTCTCCTTTTGGAAAAGATGCCTCTGAAAACCTTCCTTTCAAGGGGACACCCAGAAGCACCCCTATAGAAAAACACTCCCAAGGGGATGTGGGGAAATGTTTCCGACGCCTCCCCCTCGTCATGGATGCATGGGAAATGTGGAAGGGGCGCCCCGGGATGCGTCCCAGTGAAACACTAAAAAATAAGTGAATAATTAAAGTCCCACTGAAACACAATAATTAAACACTGGATTTGTAGAAATATGATTAAGAACCAAGCCAATAAAAAAACAAGCCATAATTAATTATAATAATTTGTAATATAAACAATAAATTAGAAGTGACAACGAAAAAAATATCATTTAATATTATAAAATTGCATATTACATCAAATATTTCTTTTAAACGTGATATATCTTAAACACCGTGATAAGTTATACAATTAGGTTAGTCTTGCAAACATCATGTGACATTTATTAAAACCAACTCTCTTGTATCACACGATTCCACAAAGGTCTTTCCATGCTTTAAATTTTTGGAAAACTGTAAATCGAAGTTTAAAGAGTAAATTAAATCTAAAGATAAAAATAGTTTTTTCTTTAAAACATTCAAAGAAAATAGAGTTGTTAAAGAGTAAATTAAAAGTACAGATAAAAAGAGTTTTTTCATTATATTGTTCAAAGAAAATAGAGTTGGTAAATAGCAGTCATGTCTTTTCTATTGATTTGACATGAGGCATTTGCTACAATGTCATGATGTGAGAGGGGAGTTAAAATTTGGAAAATCATATCAAATCAAGATCAAAGGGGTTGATTATATCTTTGAGTTTTTTTATTCCATTGAAAGGATTCGGTTGGTTTTGTGTTGGCTTGGAGTTAATTTAGAGTTTTGTGAAAAAACTATGTGGTTGGTTTTGTGTTGGCTTTGGAGTTAATTTAGAGTTTCCAAAAATACAAGTTATAAATGAAAGTATAAATGTTTTCTAACCAAAAAGTTATAATGTAATTTGAGTGTATGTAATATTAAAAGAATTATAATTTTATAATTTAATAAATTCAATAAAATTGATTGCATTGAGAAGCACTCTGTAATTGTTTTGACATAGATATTTTTATGTATATAAATAACATTAATATGGTAGGTTGGTTTCAAATTAATAATAAAAAATAATAATTATAACCAAAAAAAAATTACATGTTGAATTATATATATATATATATATATATATATATATATATATATATATATATATATATATATATATAA
>ML786380.1:764442-820002 GCA_009831015.1 Picea engelmannii | reverse complement strand
GAATATTACTTTTTGAATGATTATTTTTTGTTGTTGTATGTTTTTGCTATTGCAAGTCTGACAGGTCTCATTGACCATCGCTCTGAAAATGCTTCCTGTAGTTTAAATACAACCTGGTTCTTGGAATCATTGGATTGATTTCAATATTGTAAGTGGAAAGTACATCTATAGGTTTGTTTTACTATATCCCTCATAGTTCTATAAAAGTTTTCTCCCCTTTGATTAATCTCCAACACCACTCCAGATGAGCTAAGGACCAATTCATCATCATTTACTTCTTCTATATTAATTAATTTTGTTTTGTTATGATGACATTTTGTTCCCTCGTTGTTAGTGTTTGTAAAACTTTAAACATATGTGAATTAATAGATTGTTTGAAACATGTCATCTAATATTCCTAAGTATATTATTAATGAAAATTCATAAAAAATAAATCATTTTGAATAGTATTTTTTCATTCACCCGATTCATCACTCTGCAATTTTTCCATCAATATTTTATGCTCTTCTACACTTAGATCATAAATAATATTATCAATCTTCCTCATTTTATGGCCTTGCTTGACACACACTAACCAATACATATTAGTTAAAATTACATATAGTTCAACGATATTAATTTTGTATAGAATTTATAGAGAACCTGCCTTTTTTGTTTTTTCAGATGTGTCATCATTGTGTCAACCAAAACTTTCCTTATTTGAACTCTTCTCACTCATATTTTTATCAATATACAACCTGTACCATTCAATACATAAATTATTAAATATATTTTATAAATAAATCACATAATTTTCAGCGAAAAAAAATTGTTGTAACTGGTGCATTTGTTATATAGAAAACACCAGTGCGTTTATTACATAAAATGCACCGGGGCTTTCCATACAACAAAATGCACCGAACAATTTAATTTCTTTTGTAAAATATTTTGAATTACAACAGTGTGATATATATAGAGGACATCACAACGACTATAGTAGAAAACAAAAACATAGCAAAAAAATTAAACATTCATAAAAAAAACAATAGAAAAATTACACACCGATGAGAAGAAAAATTTAAAAATTTAAAAAATTATGTGACAACATTTTCTGTGTTGTTTAGATGAGAACATTGATGATATTTTTTTTGGCACCATATTTTTTAAATTAAAAAAAATTCTGGTTTTATCAATGCGTTCCTTAAACATAAACGCACCGGTGTGTTCCTGTCGAAATGGTGTACCAGAAAATCAGAAAACGTTTTTAAAAAAAATACTGAATCAGAAGCTGTTTAGAAAAATTAAAAAAAGAAAAGGAAGAGGGCCAATTGCATTTTGGATTTGATTCAATAAGTGGTCCATTTGCATCACATGCCAAACACTTGTATATAGAAAAACAAACCCATTAGATCTAAAATACCTAAAACGAAAATCCCTAATTCTGAAGTGATAAAGGGAGTTAAACCCTAGGGTGAAAT
The DNA here is from genome assembly GCA_009831015.1 of Picea engelmannii. Lineage (NCBI taxonomy): Eukaryota > Viridiplantae > Streptophyta > Pinopsida > Pinales > Pinaceae > Picea > Picea engelmannii. The sequence continues at coordinate 818,545 of ML786380.1, read as the reverse complement.
TTTGCATTCACGTAAGTAAAAAAAAATAAGGGTTTAAGGTAAGTATGAATTATTTTATTTTATTTTTCTGAATGTAATATTTTGAGTGGATAACCATACCCTTCAAAACCTGATTTTCTGAATATTTCTGTTGTTCCAAAGTATTCTTCTGCTCCACAATGGTCCCTGATATGTCTCTCTTCCAAATGTGTCTCCTGTAAATATTGGAAATATAATGAAAATATTGAATACCTTCTTAATATATATATATATATATATATATATATATATATATATATATAATGAAAATGGTTTAGAGTGAATCACCATACCCTTCAAATTCTCATATTCTGAATAATACTATGGTTCCAAGTATTCTGCTCCTCCAAAGTGTTCCTCTGTATGTCTCTCTTGCAAGTCTCTCCCCTGCAAAATTTTGCAAAATAATGAAATAATGAATAACTTTTTAGTATTTAAATTACTTTATGAAATTCGATTCTTGCTCTTTTTTTTAATTGTTTAAAAAAATCATGTTTTTATTTTTAACTTTTTCGGCACGATGGTGTGTTTATGTAAGACGCACCGATGCGACCATATTACATTATGCACCAATGCGTCCATATTATTTAACACACATACGACATATAATTGTTTTTTATTAACAAAATATAGAAACACAGTGTGGTTGATTTTTCAACACACCGATGCTTATTGTTAATATGTGCATCGATGCGTTTGTGGTTTATAAGCACACAAGGATGTTTTTAAAGTTATTTGAACTTTTATTTGCACACAAAATAGTATATTGATCTCAGATTATCTTTTAGGATGAATTCACATGACTTGCAATGCTTCAATATACATTTTACATTTTATGTCGCCTTATTCTTAAAAAATGGTTTCAAAACTATATTCAAACTCAAATTGTGGTATGGTCCTCAAAATTTATTTTAGATATGTACATGAAAATTTATTGCTAATTTTGCTGAAATGCAGGGATAAAACCTTATTATATGATCAAATGGACAATTCTTCAAATTCCATCCCATTCCATATTGTTCAAAGTCCATCGTGGAGTTCTCCCTTTCCATCTCCAGTAAGTTTAACTTATTTTATTTATGTTTTAATTATCTCATTGCTTTTTTTTAATCCATGTCAATCTAAATAAAAATGTATCCAAATTTGCAAGATCTTGATTCAGAATCGATTTCAGATGTAGAAAATATTCCAGTACCAGTTCAAAAGTGTCGGAAGTTCTTATCAAGGGAAACATACCACAAGAAATTGGTAGATGAAAATGGATAGTCTGTTTACCCTACCAATTGTGACATTCCATCTTCCAACCACAATCCTTGGTCGACGATGGTAATAATTGTTAGGTATAATGTAATTTGAACAAAAAAATTATTGCATTGTGCTTACTAATATCATCGATGTACTAATGTTCAATATTTTTGAAATTAGGTTTCTTCTGATGATGAACGACCTACCTACCATCTTTCGTTGCACCCCACAACAATGTCAACCCGAGAGAAGGATGCAATGAGAGCACAAATCAAAGAAAAAGCGTACCAAGAATGGTTGAATCAACCACCTATTCAATTCCCACTATGTCCAGATTCACCAATTAGGAATGACAACAACAATAGTAGTTCTAAAGAAGCTGACAATGGAGACAATCAAAAAGAGGTTGGTATGAATGATTACTTATGGGATACGACTGCCATGGAAACAATGTTGTTAGACACATTCTAGAACGATGATCTAGGGGATGATGCTCATATCATTGATACCATTTTTGAAAGCCTACATTTTTCTTCCACCACCCCTCTCTTTGGACCTAGTGCTTGGTCAAAGTCTACAAAAATTGGGACAAAAATGGTACTTTACAACGCGAAAGAAAAGTTTGGCATGTAAAACACATGTTTCTCGACAATATTGAGGTAATTGACCAACAAGTGCCTTATATTAATTTTGTGAAATCTTGTCACACAATTAACATTAGAAATGTAGGTTGCTTTTATAAACGTTAAATGACCTTGTAAATTAATTCTATTTCCCACTAATTGTAGGATATTCAAAGAGAAGGTTCTTCCTAGTGATAATGTTTTGTCCAGTAGTTGCGAAGAGGCAAAGCAGTTGTTGACAATTTTGGGTGTTGAGTATATATCATATCATGCATGTCCAAATGATGGTATTATATATAGAGGATAATATGTAGACAAAGAGATATGTCCAAAATGTGGGCATGACAAGTACCATAAATCAAATAAAAATGGTAAATTGCATGGTCCTCCTCATAAGATATTGAGGCACATGCCTATAATCCCAAGGATTCAAAGGCTCTTTCATTGAAAATAATTAGCTATGTTATAGGGTTGGCATGCCTCACATAGAAGTGAATAAGGAGTTATGTGAATCCCAATAGATTCAATAGACGTGAATCATATAGAGAATACATGGCCAAAAAAATCAAGGATGAAGTACAAAGTCTACGACTCAACACAATAATGGATGGCGTGAACCCATACTCCCTCCAAAACACCAACTATTCTGTTTGGGATGTAGTAGTGATCAATAACAATATTCCCCCATGGTTGTCCATGAAGAATGAACATCTTATGTTGTCTCTTATAGTCCCTGGTAGAAGACAAGTGAAGAATATGGATGTCTACCTACAACCATTGGTAGATGAATTGAAGGAATTATGGGAACGGATACATGTATACAATGTATCAAGACCCATTGAAACAAAGAGGAGTTTTACGTTGTAAGACATATGTGTTTACACCACACATGATTATCTAGACTTAGGAGTTTTCTCTGGTAATTAACATGTTTATTGATTTGTTTATATACGTAACAATCTTTATGTGCATATTTTATTTGCTATGATTGACATTATATTCTTAAATGCTAACATGCTATGTATACAATAATTTCACAGGTCTTGTAACTAAAGGATATCATAGATGTAAATGTTGTGGACCTTCTCTAAAGGTTAGGTGTTCCAACCACCTATGAAAGCTAGTGTACGACTACTCGAGGGTATTCATCCTAGAATAAGTCCCTTATAGAAGAGCAACATCATCTTTCAATGGTAAACCATAGAGAATACAAATTTCTGCAATAATGACACCAAAAAAATGGCTTAAAGCATATGAGAGATAGAAGGAGAAGGAGATTACATAAATGTTCGATTCAAATGGGGAGCCTATGTTCGATAATCCATAATTCTTCGACACCTATGTTGAGAAATTTCCCATTGGGATGAAAAGGAAATCTATCTTTTATGAGCTCCCCTATCGATGGGAGCATCTTAAGATTTCCCACTTACTAGATACCATGCATATATTTAAAAATGTTTCATATTTTTTATGGAGGCACATATCATCGAAAGAAAGTGACACATTGGTTGTGAGGAGAGATATTGTTTCTTCAAAAACTAAAAATAAACATTGGCCAAGAAAAGAAAGTAGAGGAGAGGTTGGTCCCTCTTGGTGTTTCAAAGAAGGTGATGTCCCATGGATTTTGAAGAAAGAAGATCTTTATTTGGAAAATGAAGTTATATTGGGTGTGAAGTTGTCTTCTTTATATGGGTCTTCCCTATGACGTTTCTTCACTATGTTTCAAGACCATTTGTCGGGGTTGGAATCACATCACCATTTGAACCTTCTAAAGGTACGATGTATGTAAAAAATATGATTTTATTATTTGTAATTTTTATTTTTATGCCATGGGATAAAACATAATTAATTTTTTATGTGTTTACTTTGTAGTGTCATTATCCTCTTCTCGTGTGTGGGTGTGTGAACCATGACTTCCCCCATGACCTCATGCATGTCATATCTAAATTATCTGCATTTGTACATTGGATCACATCAAAGGAGATTCATATGTCTAGCATTCCATGGTGGTGTCAAAAGATAGCTGAGATTGTTTGTATGTTTGAGAAGGAACTACTGTGGAGTTTCATGGACTTGCAGGTTCATTTTCTAATTCACCTAGTAGATGAGGTTGAATTATTTGGGGTGGTATCCTGTCATTGGAAGTTTTTTTTAGAGAGGTACATGAAGAAATTGAAAGGATTTGTTCGTCAAAGGGAAAAAACTGAGGGGTCTATGGCAGCGGAGTACATATCATATGAGTCTTTCTATTAGGCTAGTGAGTACATCAAGAAGATAAACAACACAACATGCACAATGATTTGGGATGACGAAATGGATGGAGAAAAAAGAGAAGGGGAGCTTCTCCAAATGAATGGAAAAAGGTGCTTGACAAATAGTAAGTGACTTATCGTTTTTCAAATTTCTACAAAGTAACTATTCACACTGAACTTCATAATGTATATTCTCATGATATAATATGTACTATATGTTGGTTTGATTTCATGAATACATCAGTGAATTCAAAAAATGATTCCATCAATAAATTTATTCTTTACAATTCAGAGGCAACACAACTATGGGTCACATTGTATGAACATAAGAGGAGGAAATGAGAAAGTGACAAGAAATAATTTAGATGGTTGAATGGTAGAAGCATGCCTTATCCTGATCATTTAAAATAAAATATGCCAATGATATTCCCTAACAGTTGGGTTGTTGACCAAGTCAGAGAGAAATATGGTGCATCTGGTCGTTACTCATGTGAATAAGAGGATGCACTAAACATAGAGATTAGTTGCAAAAACTCGGTAATAATATTTTTATGTACATAATTTTTAAATTCATAATGCACATTTGAATTGTAAGTACATATATTTTATTTTATATTTTAATGGTCGGGTTATTAGACACATATTGACAGTGTGATTTGTTCATTTTTTTATAGGTGCATTTGTTCCCATCTATGTGGGCATATGGACATCATTTTCACACAAAGGATGTCAATGATGGACACATGATATGAGACTGTGGAGTTGATTCAGGTGGATATCGGTGGCCACCCACCTTTTCCAACTGGCTCAAAACATTTTTCTGGCAATTTTGGTAATTTACTATTTTTAACAGTTTTTAACTTTTGGGGCCATTTTGAGGCCCTAAATGAAGGTTTTTCGGGATAAAGCTTCTCAATGAAATCCAAAGGCTCTAATTGAGTCTCCAAAATTAATGTTCTCTACGATACATTTCCAACGAGATATCGTGCGCCCCAAATGAAGATCATATGCCAAAGTTATGCCCCTGGGAAGTTGATACACCAAACTACCCAAAACAGGGTCCACAAAACTGTTGGATTTTGATCTTCCGGGGTTAGGGTTTTGGATTTTCTTTATGAGAAAAAGGCCTTTGTAGCCTCATTTTAAAAGCATCTTCTTGCGAATGCGAGTAACAGACACATCTCTTTTCAGAGATAATCCGCCACCATTCTAGCAAGTCTTTCACTCTATATTTTACAGTCTTTGTACATTTTCGCTCATTAATAGAAAATTGTGTATTATTGTATCTCTGTGTTTATGGTTGCATCTCTGATACATTTATGTTATATTATTGGATATCCGAAATATCTATGTACATTTATTTATTATATCTTTGCTCTCATTTCATGCCGAAAATAATCTGGATCGAGTGGAAGTCGAGTTCAACCAATATAGTTGTGATATCCACTGTGATCAAAACACCATACATGGTAGGTTAGGTTACATCAGAAAGATACAAGAGATCATTCGAGTGGAATTCTCTTCTTTCCAATGTGTTATTTTTAGGTGCAAGTGGTGGGGCACCTTTGATTGGAATAATGTAAAGGAAGATCGTGATAGTAAGATGATATGTATCAACTCAAAAAATATGTGAGATGAAGCTAAGGAGCCTTATGTTTTCCCAAAACACTGCAACAAAGTGTTTTTTTACCCGGATGTGTTGGATAGGGATTGGTGGTTTGTATTAAGACACGAGCCTAGATCAAAACATATTTTTGAGAACAACAATGTTATCATGCCAAGCGAGGAAGATAATGAGGGTGATGACAACAAAGAGTGATATGTACATGTTTTATTTCATCTTTAATACTATTGTTGTATATTTTTGTTATATTCTTTATTTCTCTAATTATATTGTTTTTTATTCATCTTGACTGCATAAATAAACTCTATTCTCAAGTATGCTATATAAACAAATATGCTAGAAAGACAAGTTAAAAGGCATACCTCATCCAGACGTTCGATGAAGTCCACTGTTGAGCACTTTTCCCAAAGCAATACACCTACAACTAGTCCTCAACAACCAAGCAAAACAAGCATATGGTGATAATATATGATGCTAGCATATTCAATAGCATAATCCATTAACATACATAACAAATACACCCATGGAATAATAATTCAAACATTTGAAAGATATCAATTGGATGAGAAACGAGTATTTCTATTAAGATATAATCAGCAGAAGTGAATAAGTTACAAACTTCTATGTTGGCACGGTTCATAACCAAGAAACTAAGTTCCTTCCAGCTGGGCCTCCACCAAATGCAAGCTCATGTAAGAGAGACAATGGAGTTCTCACTCAATAAGGGAAGATCTTGGGGGATGAACACTGTGTTCAGACTTAAAGGATACAGGGATGCAGACTCAATGTGAAGTGAATAATTCCTCCAGAGTAACTTTTCTCTCAAAGTTGAATTCTTTCTCCTCTTTTCCATAGCTCAGAATTGGCCCATTTATATCCTTCAAATGGAATTGAAGGGCCGAGTCAGAATTTTTCTAGTATATGGAAGGCCAATGATCATTGATCTCCTGTCGTGACATGGAAACCCGACACCATTTTTCATTTTTGAGCACATTTACTAATGTACGTGGACTGTAGTGATGCAACCTGCGTAAACACATGCTGTATAGTAGGCAAGGTGTGTATATTTGAAAAAAATGTATTTTTAGCTCCGGGATTTGCAAAAAGGGATGGAAATTCTACATAGGAAAATGGAAAAAGGCCTTATGTGCAAGATTGCATGGAGTGAGGAAAATCTTGCTATAACACCGTATGTGTTGGATAGGGATTGGTGGTTTGTATTAAGACACGACCCTAGATCAAAACATATTTTTGAGAACAACAATGTTATCATGCCAAGTGAGGAAGATAATGAGGGTGATGACAACAAAGAGTGATATGTACATGTTTTATTTCATCTTTAATACTGTTGTTGTATCTTTTTGTTATATTCTTTATTTCTCTAATTAAATTGTTTTTTATTCATCTTCCGACAGAGGAAATGTTAAGTTAATTATAACAAATCTTTGAACAATTTTAGTTGGTTAACAATCAATTTGATGCATAATGTGTTTGTCTTTCAAATTATTTGCGATTCCATGGAATATTTGTTATTTTAACATATTTATATGTCGTTGCATATATTTAAAAATGTTTCATCTTCTTCAAGTATTTTCAATTGTGAAATCCTGAAAAATGTTAAATGTCCAGTTGAACTTTTAATGGGATATGAAATTCTAGTTTTTATGTTGATATAATTAGATGTAATGATATGGTTGAGATGAGTTTTTAATAGTACAACATTTTTGAGGATATGTTAACATGATGATTTAAAAAGTGAGTTTATGTTCATTTATTTTGTAGATTTAAAAGTAAGATTAACACAAAATGTGGTTTATAATTAAAAAATTAAATTTATAACATGATTTTGTGATAATTTGGTTTTTAACTAAAGTAGTGTTTGTTAGTTTACATACTTTTATCATTGCTTTTGAAAATATTTATAAAATTATGCCCCCAATGTTGAGTAAAACCACAATTAATGAAGTAATATTTTAAACTTTGAGAGCAATCAACTTACAAAATAATGACAAAAATAACAATAGGAAGATTTGCATCCATAAATTTTTAAAGCCAATAGAATCCTTATCATTGGAGATCATAATTTTATTATAATAACAAAATTTAGTGTAGAAGAGTCTATTAAAAAAGAGTAATTAGTACAATGAAAATTAATATTTATTCACATTTAATTTGTTTTTTGAAAAAAACAATTGGTTAGAATGAATATGTATTATGAACTATCTATGCAATTATGATTTCAATTTTATAATTATAGTTTCAACCATATTGAACTTTGTAATTTATAAAAATAAACATCATGATGATAACCATCTTATAACAAACATAAACAACATCTAACATACACATTTATATTCGCTAGCTAACATCATCTAATTATATATACCTCTAGAACATATAACCATCATTAATTAGCTAGCACACATATCTAATAATTTAACAGGGCATCATCATTCTGATCACATCTAACAAAAGAAAATAATTTTCTAACATCATCATCACACACATCTAACAAGCATAATTTAACATACACATCTATTAAGCACATTTAACATTAAACATATCCAACATGACCTACAAATGTACACATCAACATCAACATATAAGTTAATTAAGTCATGATCAACAAGAGAAATGCATGTCTAATGAACAACGTTATAACATACACATCTATCAAGCACATTTAACATCCAAATCTAACATGACCTAACAATATACACATCAACATCAACATATAAATTAATTCCATCATCAACATGATCAATAGAAAAAAAAACACCACACACACACACACATATCATGGACAAGTCAAATAAATTCTATAACATATCTGGTCCAACCGATGGCATAATCTGCATATCTACAACAGTAGTGGAGGCTTGGTCTATAGTGGAAGATGATGGATGATGAATAGGTCTTGTCTTCTCATTTAGGTGAGGCGAAAGAGGAGGCTGAGGAATACGTTTGGCATTCTTATCTAGGTGAGGTGAAAGATGAGAATGAGCAATAAGTCGTGCATGTTCATCTAGGTGAGGTGAAAGAGGAGGATGCAGAATATGTGTTGCCTCCTCATGATTTGGGTGAAGTGAAGGAGGATGAGGAGGATGTGGAGAAGGATATCAAGACCACCCTCATCAATTGATGGGGTACTGGATGAATGGGCAGTACTGGAAGAAGGGTTGTACCTATCACCAGGAGCCCTGCTCGCTGCTAGTAGCCTGAGAACTCTGACGATATGACATATAAGAGACATCAAATCACATGGCATCTCCCTCCAAAGCTCCAAGAGTGTAGGATATTCCATGATATCTCGCATAAGGGAAGGACATACTCCTACCTCATTGAAAAGTACAAAGATTCGATCACCCAACTCCAACCTGAATCTGGTATCGGGCCTACGACACATGACGCCAGGTATCTGCACCCGATGACCTTGACCCACCGTGGCCTTAGGAATCATATCCTCATATTCATATACTGGGAGAGGAGGCACATCCCCAATGAAGGTGCCAATATATGCAATATATATAGTACAAAACAATAATTACACAGTTAATTCATTAAACAATTTAATAAAAGAAGTTAAAGAATGTGTTAGAATTAATTTTATTCTAATTAAGTAAGACAATAAAATGAAACTATATTAATTTAAAAAAAACACTGATATTAACTCTATAATCTAGTGGCTCATTTGTTGTGAAGATAATGTTTTACATCCTTGCCAATCCAAACCCGCATAAGGACATGACACTATCACAACAATAAAATGAAATCATTTTAATTTAAACAAAACACTAATATTACCTCTATCATCTGGTGTCTCATCTATTGTGAAGATGATGTTTATAAATCCTCTCCAATACAAACCCACATAAGGACACAACACCATGATGAACATGTGATCCACCACATTGCCTAGTAGCCCTAGTGTGCCTGGTGCAATCCTGGCTAGAAACTCCGCCTGGCCCCTTTTGGGCATCATCTCCCCCCACATGCGCATCCGCACATCAGTCGTCGACCTAGGAGGCTAAAGGAAAAAATTTGGTCTTGTCTCTGGAAACCTCTCAAAAAATAAGAAAAACAACTTTGAGGCAAATGGGAAGTTCGTCCTCCCACGTATCATAGCCTGACATTTGTCAAGCACTATACAAAACTGCTACAAAAAAATGGCAGAACATCTGATACAGAGTGGTCATTATACCAACGAATCAACATAATACAAAAGAGGGAAGCTATTGTGCTGCCCATCATTGGTAACATGGGATATGGTGGTCACTAAGAGTGGGAGGCACCTAACCTCCTCTGCACCGAAAGAGGCAATTTTCAGCTATCCACCAGACACCTGAAAATCAACGGGGGATAGTACCTCAACCCCAATATATCGCTGAGAGTACATGAGATGACTCTCAACAGAAACACCTACTAGGACATCTAGGAATTGGGGAAAATCCCCCCCTCTCCTGGATAGCCCAGTGATAAAGTAAATATCATCCTTAGTGGGATGGTACCACTGATCTAGACCCACACAAAAATATTGTCGATGGACATCCCATTGACGGATCAGATGCACCAACAACCCATAGTGCCCCTTAAGGGATGTAGCTTCCTCATAATACTTAAGGAGGCCTACATCCCTTAAGAGAGAATGATTTGTTGTAGTAATAGGATGAGGGTACAAATCCCTCTCCCTCTCCCTCCCCTCCCATTCCCATACAACATTGTATAGGTCCACCCTCTGCTCCAATTACTGTTGTTTCTCTCTCCACTCACGTATCTGCATGATTAACATATGAAATACATCAGCCTCACTCATACATAAAACATAAAAAAAAAATATTGAATGGTAAATTTATCTATAAATACAGAAAAATAATTTCCTTCAAAAAATAAGATAATTGTATTAATGGTGTGCCCAAAAAATAGTCACAATGTTGGGTGTAGGCACAATTTTGGGGAAAATCACAACATGTAAGGTAGACACACATGCAATAAAAGTAGCATGTGCAAGACATACATGCATGTAGGAAAAGCATGACGTGCAAGGAAGACACATATGAAGAAGAGGAAATCATGTGAGGCACGCATGCAAGAAGACCTAGCCATGTTAGGGTTAGGGTTTTGGTAAGAGAATGTAATTGATGGTAAGTTGAAAACATGTATAAGTAGGTACCTAGGAGGTCTAGGTCGAGGTGGTTTTTTGTTCGAATACGGTTCAGTTGTTGGTTGGTCATGGTTACTATGTAGTTTGAAGATAGAATAACTATAAATCCAATATGTTTTGTAAGTTGTTGAGATGAGGAGAGGAAATAAGGTAGATCTCGAGGGTTATATCATAGGCTGAGGAGCCTAGTGTGATCTAGTCCACCTCATTATAGATCTCAACATGGTTGATGGAAAATTGTAATGCGCGTTGCGCTATAGTTTTGGAAACACCATAAGAAAAGAGCATAGCAACCAAATCTTTATGGACGTAGCCCAGGAGGGGTGAACCATGGTAGATCATGTGTTATGTGATTGAATATTGCGTATTTCCTTTACTGTCAATGATTAGATGTTAGACAAATGCGTGAATGACTAGTTAGATCTACTATTTTACATGTATGAATAAGAATGATAGGGTATTCAATATAAGATGAATGTTAAAGTAACAAATGAACATTGTAGAGTTTAATCCAATATCCCCACCCATTCCTAGGATGTAAGCACATGAGCGTTGCAACAAACAATTGAATTATCTCAGGTGAGACTGTGCAGTGCACTCTGTGTACTGCGTTGCCTTCTAGTTTACCAGAGGGACCGATAGTTTTAAATGGGTTTTGTTGGAAACCATGATAGAACTGAACTTGGGCCAACCCAATAAAGGTAGCAAGAGAGAAGTACAACAAATAAATGGTTTTGTTACTGGCTGGAACAAAATGGGATTGAGTGAATGTGATTTTTTGAAGAATTGTGAAAATAATGTCAGATCTGGTGAGGAAATGTTAAAAGAATGAGAATATAAAACAGGATGTTTAGACCATGGAACCCAACAAAGGTGAATATCGAGAGCTGGTTGAAAACAAAGGAGTTGGAGTTTGCACAGAAAGATAACAAAAACCTGAAGTTAACACTGCACAAATATTTGGACAAGTACGCATTTAGCGACTTCCATGAAGTAGTTTCTGTGATTTCCCTCATGTGTTGTAGGAATGGATATTGAGGTTGAAAGACAATGACCCTACAAATTATATTAGACATCTAGAGTGGAATTATATGGATATCGCGTAGTTACAACAAGTTGACAATAAATTTACATGCGTAGTAGATTTCTGGTTAGACAACATTGTTGTAGGATTTATCACAGAATTTGCAGTAGATACTACAAAGTCTTATAGCGAAGCAGAGCAAGAGTTCCTGAAGGGACCTAGAGGTAGGTATATCATATCGTTGTATACTTCCATCAATATTTTACTGTATAACAAATGTGTAATGACAATTGCATCAAACAACTAAACTTCCATGTGTGCATGGGGGAAGGGGGGAAGCACTGACAAGAGGTAAAGACATGGAGGAAGAGATGGATAAAGGAAAGAATGAGGAGGCCTTGGATCCAATGATGATGGAGGAATACCAGATCAAGAAGATCATGGAAACAGCTGGAAGAATGCTCAGTGGAGCACCCTACCAATACAAGTTGAATAATAATAAGAGAGTCATAGCCACGAGGGAAGGCTTGGAAAGTGATGAAGAAGAGGTAGAGGATCTCTAGGTTGTGGAGTAGATTGAGGAAATCCTATGCGCGACATATGAAAGGAAGACAAGAGGTCCAAGGGCATGAACCAAAGGAAAAACTCCTATCCATATCAGTTTCAGTGTGAAACCCATAAATCCATGTGCGACCAATACACCAGAAAGAACACCATTGTTTAGACAACCGAATTTCAAGGGAAGAAATGCATCAGGAAGTACATCTACACAGGGAGAAACAAATGGGGGAGACAGTTTAAGAAACATTAGTCAAGGATCTACACCAGACGGAGGTAGTAGTTCATCATGCAGGATGGTAGGACATGATCCCACCATCAGGTTACCAGAATTCAAGGGAGAGGCATCGAAGGGCCCTAAGAAGCACTTGTTTATCTGTGAAAATATATGGGAAGCAAAGAAGATCACATATGAGGATAAAAAACTTTCATAGTTAGCTATCACACCAAGAGACTGCACAATGGACTGGTACATGAGATTAGCTGCAAACAGTCCACCAGGAACAACCAGAACGATTGTGGATATCAAGAAGCTGATGATAAATGAATTCCAAAATCCTATATTAGAGGATTAGTACATGAATGAGATGATAGAGATTAGACAAAAACCAAGAGAATCTTTCTAGGAGATTTAACAGAGATTCAAACGATTGGAGGGGAAGAAGAAATATGTCATGACATATATGAAACATAGACATCTATTTGTGATGCTACCACACCTGAAATACCCTTTGAGACAAAAAAAGTTTCAAAATCAGGCAGAGGCTTTGTAGGAAGCCTTACAACTAGAAGAGAACCAATATCAGAAGACAGATATAGCAATAGAGGAGCTGAAGGAAGATATGAAGAATTTAACATTTCAACTAAACCAGAACAAGAGTAAGGACAAAAGAGAATCTTTTTGGTGTACCACATGTAGGACATAAGGACATCACAAGAATGAGTTCCCAACATTCGCGCAGTACATGGAAATAGGACTACCAAACCCTTTGTCGACATGAGGACTATGGTTTGATATCTGTAAGACACATGGGCATGATCCATATCATTTTCCAATGATGAAAAAATACCAGACAATGCCTAAGAGTTCATATTGCAACTTTTGCAAGTCAGTAGGCCATGATGACAAAGATTGCAGGACAATGGATCTTATGAGGGAAATAACATAAAAAACCTATAGGGTGCAGGAAGAAATGATGACAGGGAAATATGCACCATAGTTTAACCAAGTACCAACCCCATATAACACTGCGCAACCACAATACAATACCGTGCAACCATAGTATAATCTTGCATAGTATAATCAGGTGCCTCAGTACAACGCCCTACAAGGAGATCGAGCTGTCTACAAAGGTGGAGGATGAGGTAGAGGAGGATTTGGAAGAGGCAGAGGGATGATAGTATGCCATAATTGTCAACAACCAGGACAATATGCAAGAGAATGTCCACTTCCACCCATGACATGTATGTATTGTCGCGCATCAGGTCATGACACAAAAGACTGTCCGACACTATTAGGGATGATCCAGGAAAAGGGGAATTATAACAATCAAAATGTTCAATGTCTTTTTCTCAAATCAAGGGATGATGGAAGAAATGTCAACATAGTTACATGTGGAGGAGTTAAAATAGGAGATGACATAGTAAGATCATATCCAACACAACACCAATGGGTGAATATGAATGCAGAACCACATAAGTAGTTTTATTCCCAGAATGAAAAGGATCTATTCAAGCAAGACAAACAATAATTCTTAAATCCATACATTGCATCTACATCAAATGCGCAACATACTCAGGACGTACCAATGTACGAGATGCCTTCATCGCCGGATCACACTAATGAAGCGCAACCCTTAGGACAAGTAAGTACCATAAAGGCTTTTCTGCAATCCTATGTTAAACTACTAAATTATCCATCATCTGTTAAAGTATTACAAAATATGTTAGAAAGATGTAACACAGATGTAGAGGGAAAGCTAGAGCAGAAAACAGTTAATCACTTGCATACAAGGAGGAGGACAAGTAGAGAGTTCATACTGAATGCCAACATTGGAGATTTCAACATGGGGGATATTATATTGGATTTAGGCTCCAAAGTAAATGTGTTACCCAAGAAGACATGAAAATGTATGTGAGATCCCACATTAGGATATTCACCTGTTAAGTTGAAACTAGAAAATCAACACAGGGTTCTGCCAATTGGAAGACTAAAAGGTGTGACAATAGATTTGGATTGAGTGCACACTAAAGCTGATTTTGAAGTGATAGAAATAGTGGATGGCACAACACCTTATCCAACATTACTTGGCTTGGAATGGGTGTTTGAAAACCAAGCCATAATCAATTTAAAGACAAGGAAGATGATATTTGGTTCAGGAGAGTACAGAGTCATTGCACCACTATACTCATCAGAAGAAGAAAGGTTTGTAGAAACCACTTTCTTATACTTGGAGGAAATCAACCAGTTATATAGAACCACCGTGCGAGAGGAATATTATGTAAATCCAACTGCATATGGAGTAATTAGCTGGAGAAGCATCACATCATGCGCTTCAGACTCAGATACATGGTTGGAGAATTGGTAGCAAAGATTACATGAAGTATCCACAAGAAGGTGTGTAAGAATAGACCACACAGTAAGATGAGGAGGTACAGAGATAAGAGAATCTCCCATTTTTCATGGGGTGAATGACTTAGAATAATTCCTAACAAGATATGAAAACGAAGTGTTAGAAAATTAGAGTCTCTTAGCTTTGGACATAACACTCAAGGAAACACTTGCAAGATGGTGGGGTGCACACAAAGAGATAGTTAAGGACTGGTACTAATGTAAGTGATTACTATGCATTAGATTCAACGCAAAATAGGGAAACAATGAACTGCAGAGATATGATGGACAAGCGACACCAGGAGAACACTTGGAGAAGTGCAGAACACTATGGAAAATGAAATCACCAGAAGAATTTCCTCATCACTTTATTCATACACTAGAAGGAATTCCAGAAAATTGGGATGTAGACCAAGAACTGCGTAGAAGCACTGTAGAATGAACAACATTACAACATAATTTTATAGTCACTTTATCATTTGAACATGAGAACCCCAACATTGATTCAACACTCAAACAAATAAGAGGGGTGATATTTATTAAGGAACCATAGGTTGAACTTATAACAAAGTATCAACAGTAGAATACACATATGGTGAAAGAAATATTATCATGCTATCATGTGCAAGAATAAGCACCAGATGAAGATGACCCACTCAATAGTCAAATTACAGAAATTGAAGGAGAAAGAGAGGTAGAAGGTCTACCTCTAGCATCAGAAGTATTGGCTACACCAATCAAGGTGAAGAAAGTAAATATTGGAACAAATGATAATCCTAAAATTGCCAGTATTGGATATTACTGGGATGAACAAACAATAGAAATAATAATAGAGTTATTGCGTGAGTACAGTGACCTGTTCCCAAAAACCTTTAAATAGATGAAAGACATAGTAGGAGAACTCAGAGAGATGAACATACCTCTCAAACCTGAAGCTAGATCAGTCAGACAACGACCCTATAGAATGAACCCAATATATAAGTAGAAATTAAAAGAAGAGATTGATAGAATGTCGGAAGTTGGAATCATAGAACCAATAGAAGAATCAAAATGGATAATCCCTATGGTAGTCCAGGAGAAGAAGCAAGGAGGCATAAGGATATGTATCGATCTGAGAAATTTGAATGATGTTTTCCTACATGACCCTTTTCCCACCCCTTTCACATATGAGGTATTAGAGAATGTGGGAGGCTAGGAAGCATACTCATTCATAGAAGGTTTCTCAGGCTACCATCAGATCAAGATAGCTCCAGAAGATAGGTACAAGACCACTTTTTCCACAGAATGGGGATCCTTCCAGTACAAAGTCATGCCTTTTGGGATGAAGAATGCATCATATATATTCTCAAGGGTAGTCATAGCTACCTTCAAATAATTCATCCATTAGTTTTTAGAAGTATATCTAGATGATTGGATAGTCTATAGTCTATTGAAATATCATGTAGAGGTGTTAAGGCTGATGTTGGAAAGATTCAGGCAGTGTCAGATATCATTAAATATCAATAAGTGCATCTTTGGGGCACATTTTGGAATACCATTGGGACATATAGTCTATAAACAAGGGCTATTGGTGGATCTTGCAAAGGTTGCAGTCATTGTTAACTTACCACCACCCAAATTAGTATGCCAGTTGAGAGAAACACTGGGACACACAGGATAATACATGGAATTCATAAAAGGGTATGTGCAAATAATTGGGCCGATGGAGAAACTATTGAAGAAGGATAGTAAATTCCAGTGGAACAAGAACTGTCAACGAGGTTTGGACACTCAAAAAGAAAAAAAATGGTCACATCATCTATACTAGTATTCCCAGACTAGGAAAATACATTTCATGTGCATGTAGATGCATCAACCATAACACTTGGGCCTATTCTGGTGAAATCAATAGCATGAGATTTAGAACATCCTATATGATTTGGAAGTAGAAAACTATTAGAGTTAGAGAAAAACTACAATACGATAGAGAGAGAAGGCCTAGCAATGGTATATTCACTACAAAAATTCAGACACTATCTACTCGAGAAACACTTTAAAATGTTCACAGATCATTCTTCCCTCAAATATCTAGTTAGTAAGCGAGTGTTGGGGGGGAGAATATGCATATGGTTACTGTTGTTTCACAAATTTGAGTTTGAAGTGATATTCAAATTAGGTAAGTTGAATACAGGACCTGATCACCTGTCGAGGATCACCAATGGAGAGGAACCTACAAATTTAGAGGACAACTTCCATGATGCATAATTAGTTTTAGTCCAAGAAGCTGATGAATATTTTGCTGACATCATTGAATACTTGAGTATAGGGACTGTGCCACAAGAATTCAACATTGCGTAGATGAAAAATATGGTATTCAGAGTTGCAGACTATCAATTGATTGCAGGACACTTATACAAGATGGGCACAAAAAACATCTTGAGAATATGTGTACTAGAACATGAAAGGCCTAGGATTTTAGCAGAGGCTCATGAGGGCATAGTTGGAGGACATTATGCAGTAAAATATACCTTCCAGAAGGTATTGCACGCAGGACTATGGTGGACGACCATTCACAGAGATGCAAAGGACTATTACCAGAGATGTGATGTATGTCAAAGGGTTGGAAAACCTAATAGATGGGATGAAATGCCCCTAAGACCACAAGTAACCTTGCAAGTATTTGACAAATGGGAAATAGACTTTGTGGGACCAAACAACCTACTAGCAAAGAGCTCAGGAGAAAGGCATATCATTACCGCGACAGAGTACTTAATGAGATGGGAAAAAGCAACACCATTAAAATATTGCAGGACAAAGATAGTAGCACACTTCCTGTTTGAGAAAGTGATCACTAGATTTGGATGCCCAATGATTTTGATGAGTGACCAAGGAAATCACTTCATCAACAGTACTGTCAAGGCTATGACTGAGGAGTTTGAGGTCTATCATCAAAAGAGTACACCATATCACCCTCAAGAAAATGGAATAGTGGAAGCCTTTAATAAGATCCTAAAGAATGCTTTGGTAAAGATATGCAATGTCAACATGGATGATTGGGATTTGAAGATACCAGCAGTATTATGGGCATACAGGACTACATGCAAAAAATTGACAGGATAGACACCATTCATATTGGTGTATGGACAAGAAGGAAGGGTGTCATTAGAATTATTGGTACCTAGTTTGCATGTAGCAACAATCACCAACATGGAAGAATGAGGTGCAGTACAAGAAAGGATAAGTCAATTGATGGATATGAAAGAAGATAATATTCTAGCAGGATTTCACCAAGAAGTACATAAATCAAGGGACAAAGCTTGGCATGAAAGACATATTAAAAGGAAGAGTTTCAAGGAGGGAGACCTAGTCTTGGTGTATGATAGTAAATTTCTTCAACATCGAGGAAAATTCAGAATGCATTGGTTGGGACCATATGAAGTGAAGACTGTCACAGTGTGGGGAGTTGTACAGTTGCAAGATTTAGGAGGTACAAAACTCAGAGGAATAATCAATGGGATTTGACTGAAACTGTATAGGGATAATCGACCTCCTAGTACTTAGAAAGTTACCATGCAGTAAGAAGATATGTATATAATGCATTATAGTAGAAGTAAGGGAGAGAAAATGAGAAAAATAAGTAAAAAGAAGAAAAATAAGAAAAAGAAGGAAATCCATAGAAATTAAAAAGGGGATAAAAATAAAAATAGATCAGTGCACATGGAGGGACTTGATAGAATAGAACTGGTGGAACAGAACAATGCGCTGTAAGAAAACTAGGGTTTGAAAACACTGCATGCAGAAGAGAAGTTAACACGTAGAAAGGTACAATGTGCAGGAAACACCACAAAAAGTGAAAAAGAGACAACTGTCAGTGCGACACAACTGCCACTTCTTTGTCTTGCTATAAAGCCAGAAAAAGGTGGGGGAAGTGAACCGTTGTTTTATTTTATAAGGAGAAGAATGAAGAGTCAAGTGGAAGAGTGATAAAGTGAGAATTTGAACTACCATCTATTGATTTGGAATCTTTTAGTTCATATTTCGTCGCCATGTCACCACCAAGGGTTGGAGCTTCGAGCAGAACCAGACAAAACACACGGAGTAGCACTCAGGTGCCACAAATCGGAATAAACGAGATGCCCACAATGGTGGATATGGAATAAATACACACACTGGAGTATGATCATACCACATTTCCTGTCGAAGAGGAGAAGGAACCCACACAGGAGCCCGAGCAGTTGAAAGAGGACGCCAGACAGACATAATCTGATAGGTCCAGGGGAAAAGGGTCGCAGCAAGAAGAACCAACCATGGGTTCCATGCAGTAGGGACGAGAGCCAGAACCATAACATGAAACATAGCAAGAGGCTGTACCAGAGGGTGGGGTATCATCCCCATAAGGGCAGAAGAAGGAACGAGAAGAGAGTAGTGTGCAGGGTGTACATCGCGTATAGGCAGAATTGGCTATAGTGATGCCAAAAATTCCCAAGGGAGTGAAGACTAAAGATAAAATGGTAGGAGGAGTCAATAGACTTAAATAATCCGACCATGATGTCTCTGATGCCATAAAGTTCCCAAATTCGGCACCATAGAGCTACCTAGAGGGCAGAGGAGAAGGCCCATCAGGTGCACCACTGTTGGAGCCTGCGCAGTGGATCATGGGACTGTACAACAATGACATCATGAAATTATTAGACATACCACACTTTAGGCATGTAAAACACATAAATGGATGTGTTAAAAACTATTACCAAGGGTGCACAAAGGCATCTTGTGGATAGATTTTGTAGTGCCTATCAACGTCGACCTCATCGCAACGATTACAGGGCTACCCATAGATGGAGAGAATCCATAATAATACCTAGAAGAAAAAACTAAGGTGAAATCCATCTTAGATGAGATCAAAGCAAAGTTTGATGTAGAGAGGGGTAACAGAGGTACCAGGATCAATGACATCAATGATCCCGCGACACAATTTGCAACAAGATTGCTCGGTTGCAAATTAATGTGCAAGTGCTGAAAATAAGAAGTGCTCGCAGGAGTAGTAGCAACTACAACACAATGCGCAAAGGGGAGCTCGATGAGCTGGGCCCCTTATCTACTAAACTCATTCCTTTAAGACTGCAAGGACATGCAAGACTGGGGCTCTGAGTTCCACTATTTGTGGTTACTCATCCTCATTGCACTTATGGGGTGGCAGGAACCCACATACAACATGTTCTTTCCAAGGACGGGAAAATGTGTCGCAACGTGCTACACATCCCTTCGCAGTACACCTAATCCCAAAAAGAAGAAACTTAACAGTGACATGTTCACGATGTATTTGAAGGATATCCAAGATAGATTCCTAGAGACATGGAGGATTCCCATAGAAACTTTTCAGGAGTTTGGGCAGATAGTGAACTTCCAGGCATCATGCCATAGTATGTGGCTACAAGGAAAGAGGGATCCAACTAAGGAGTGGTTGCAGTTGAAGTATTGTGTAACAATGGAGGAAATCCAGATGGAGGTCCAGGAATGGATTGAGGAATGGAGAGTGCCAACAATACCAAAGATGGTTCCAGGAGCACGAATGAGGATGTAGGACAGAACAGTCCCTACGCAACAGGCATGCACAAACGGAGGAAGCACCAAGAAAAATACGACACATGGCCAGGAAGGGGAAAACACTCCCATAAAAAATAAAACCAGAATGAATAAGACATCCCAACGTGGTTCTACACAGGGATCATCACACACAGAGTGAACAATAAGAGAAACAACAGAACACGTGCATCTAGAGGAAAATAAGAAGGAGACACACAAAGTCTCAATGGAGGAAGGAGAAGGGCAGTATATCAACTGGATACACAGATTCCAGAGGTATTTAAGCCATTCGATGCCCAAAGGAAAAGGACAAGGGAGAAAGCTAGTGGTGCTAGGAATAAGGAAAAGGCCCACAAGAAGCCCATGGAAACATAATTGATGCAAGACGATGTGGAGTTGATAACCATGACAATAGAGGATCGACTACCAAACATGTGGGGAATGTCGAGAACCACAAAGATTCAATTTTGGAGAAACTCCAAGAGGTGAAAATTGCATTGGAGCAGTTAAAGGTCAAAAAATATAAGCAACAACAAAAGACAACAACACCAACGAAAGAAGGGGTATTGATGGGAAAGACAATGCATATCATGATGTAGGGGAATGTAAACATCAAGATTACTCCTGACATGTTTTTCATGGATGCGGAGACAATGTAGAGGCCGTTGGGAGAGATTGAGATGATGGAATTGGTGTTGCCCAAGATTCCAACTAAAGCGTTGTATAAATTAAAAGTGAGCGTCACGTAGGAGATTTAGTCCAGAGCAAGGTTGGATGCAACGAAATTACAATTGGTGCAAGAAGACAACACTTCACTGAAGGAGGCCCTTAGTTAGGAAGGGAAGGAGAGAAATATAGCACAATAAAAAGTGGAGGAGATGGATAAACAGATAAGTGGAGTATTTCAAGCCATCCCTGACATCTTAGAATCAGAAGAAGCATATGCTGAAGAGAAGATGAGGAAAATAGCACAGGCCCCGACGCAATATAAAGAGAAGATCAAGGAACTGTAGGAGCATACAGTACCTATGACTCCTTCAATAGTCTGAGCGCAAAGAGAGAAAGACATGACAACAACTACAGAAAAAATTGCGTAGAACATACATAGAGTGGCAAAACTGTTGGAAAAGAGCGACCAACTATGGACACAACTATTAGAGGATGGGATCCTACAAGAGATGTAAGGAAAGGAAGATAAATTGAATGCAACAATGATAGATGTCAAGCAACGACAGAGGACAATGTCACTTCTAAAGAATATCAAGACTGTCATAGAAATGAAGAACCTTCATGCAGAAGAAAAAGTGGTGCAGGCACAAAAGATCGCATGATAGACTTAATTGGAGCCCTTACAAGAAAAGGCAAAAAATTGGTCGTGGAAATCGATGCAGTGAAAGTGCACCTTGAATAGATAGTCTTGGAGGGGGGTGATATCTTACGAACACCAGTCACCGGGTAGGTGGTTGAAGCCATCTTAGCAAGAAGCATCCAAACTTAGGAGCAATGCCAACAAATAGAAAATATGTACGAATCACTGGCCCAAGAAATGACAAAAGATAGAGTTAGGAAGTGACTCGGGATGAGTCACAGTGTCCGTTTTGGGGGCATGTTGGGTGCATGCCTAGTTTTGGGGAAAATAATGATGTGTAAGGAATACATTCATGAATGAAAAGCAACACGTGCAAGACAAACACACATGTAGGAAAAGTAGCACGTGCAAGACAAATGCGCATGCAGAAGAGGAAAAAATGTGAGGCACATGTGCAAGAAGACCTAGCCATGTCAGGGTTAGGGTTTTGGTAAGAGAATGTAATGGATGGTAAGTCGAAAACATGTATAAGTAGGTACCTAGGAGGTCTAGGTCGAGGTGGGTTTTTTTTCGAATACGGTTCAGTTGTTGGTTGGTCATGGTTACTATGTCATTCAAAGACAAAATGAATGTAAATATGATATGTTTTGTAGGCTGTTGAGATGAGGAGAGAAAATAAGGTATATATTGAGGGTTAGATCACATGATGAAGATCCTGGTGTGATCTAGTCCGCCTCATTATAGATCTCGACCTGGTTGATGGATAATTGTAATGTGCATGGCGCTATGGTTTTGGAAACACCATAAGAAAAGAGTAGAGCAGCCAAATCTTTGTGGACGTAGCCCAGGAGGGGTGAACCATGATATATCATGTGTTATGTGATTGAATATTGTGTATTTTCTTTACTGTCAATGATTATATGTTAGACAAATGCATGAATGACTAGTTAGATATGATATTTTACATGCATGAATAAGAATGAAAGGGTATTCAATATAAGTTGAATGTTAATGTAACAAATGAAGATCTCAGAGTTTAATCCTATATCCCCATTCATTCCCAGGATGCAAGCACCTGAGCGTTGTAGCCACCAATAGAAATATCTCAGGTGAGATTGTGCAGTGCACTCTGTGTACTGCGTTTCCTTCTAGTTTACCAGAGGGGCCGATAGTCTTAAAGGGGTTTTGTTGGAAACCATGATAGACCTGAACCTGGGTCAACCCAATATAGGTAGAAAGAGAGAAGTAAAACCAACACACGCACCGCCAGTTGTGCGACCATAGATATTGTGAGCACCATGACCAGTGTGTCAGTGTAAATTAACGCACCGAACAAAATATGTTTTATTGTGTTATGCGGTGTGTTGGAAAATGGTATCGCACTGGGGCGCTGCACTACAACACATACGCCCTGGTGCGTTACATTTATCATACGTGCTACTTAAACCAAAAAATAATTAAAATATTAATGAAGGTAAACTTATTTAAAATTAGAAAAAAATGTGGTGCAGATACGTTCACTACATGCATCGGTGCGTGCAACTAACATAGCCACATAGTCACATAAACTTTAAATTTTTTTGGAATATGGAACTTATTATGGTGTGTTCTGATCGTTACTATTGCATCGTGCATGGTGCCACCAAAAACATTACTGAGTGCATTTGGTAAACATGAATGGCCTGGTGTGCATGTTTACCAATGCACCGTGTAAAAATACATCTGATGAGGGCGGTGCGCTATGTGCTTTAACGTCCCGATGCATTATATGTACTTTGATGCACCTCCCCACTAGTTATATGATTTTCTTCAGTGTGTCATTAAACGAACATGCCTGTGTGTTTATGTTTACTAATTCACCGCCAAGAAATGTAACAAGGTGCGCGGTGCACCCTGTAAATTTACAGGTTGCATTGTATGTGGTGTGAGTCGAGAGCCTTGAACACACTACACAATTTTTTTTGTTTTATTTTTTTTACACTTAAAATTTCACTCAATTTTAAATTTTAATCCAATGAAAACTTAACTTATGAATAAACAAGAACATTACCTGGACATTTTTTCGTCAGGGAGGCATGGTTGCGATGTACTAAAAAAAGATAAATTTTCCCACCATTTGGAAAAATTCGAAATTTACGCACTGATAAACAGATGAAAGGAACATAACCAAGGAAAGCACCGATGGAAGGGCGCTTCAAATAGGCAAAGGTTGCACCAGTTATTTTGAGCTCTACATCACTGAAAATGGTAAAAATGATTTTTACTGTCGGTAATTATTTATTAATAAAACCCTGTTCTAGTGCCCCCAATGCACAACTGCACTGGGCCATACATGTTTACTCAGTGCACTGGTTATATTTAAAAAAAAACATCCCTATCATGGTGCATGTGTTTTTGGATGCGCATCGATGTCTATACTACTACATAGCACACCACCGTTTATTTTTTGAAAAACTACAATCGTGATTTTTTTGTTTGTTTAAGCATGGCACAATGTGGTATAATAATAGACTCCCCGGTGTGCTTGGGTACCGCCTAAATTTGAAAATTAACCCTAACATGGTGCTCCATATTGGAGCACTCATGCGTATGATACAATGGAGTGAACAAGTATATATTTTTTGACACAATCCTACATTGTTGTGTAAAATTTGTTTATTTAACCATATGATGGTGCACTCTACTAATAGTGCACTGGTGCTTCCAGTGTTACGTTGTGCACCATATATTTTTAAACGAATGTTATTATGGTGTGTCATTATTTCCCAGTGCGTCCTTATTTCTGTAGCGCAACGGATAATATTTTTATTTATTTGAAATAACCTTTCTACGGTGCGCTAGTTTTGAGGGCACCTATGGACCTGTTGTAGAAAACGCACCGGTGGGTTATGTACTTATAAAAGTACCGATGTAAAAAGATTTTCTAAAAACTTCACCCTCTCACCTCTGTTAGTATCATCCGCTATAAATGGATTTTTGAGATATTTTTATAGGGGTGTCTGCAAAAACCTCCACTAGAGGGTCTTTTCCTTGTTGTGTAAGGGTTATCATACATTTTTTGTTCCCCATTTTATTCATAATGCTAATTTCACATGGTTGGAAAATCCATCAAATTTATGTTGTAATAAGGGCTTCATTTTAGAATAGTTTTTCATTGGAGAATGGTTTTGGTTGAGGTGATTCCTAGCCATTTTATTTGTTGTTTTTAATATTAAGTTGAATAATCTTGTTTCTATCATTTATTTGAGAGGTAGGGTAGATTTTCAACTCTCATTAGAATCACTCTTTATTAGTAATGCATGTCCAAAAGTAGAGCATCTTTGGAAATGCCTACATATTTTCATTTTCTAGCAATATATAATAGCATTCATAGGTGAGTTTTTTCATGTATAAAAACACTTCTCATCATCTCCATTCACCTTATTTGAACCCTCTTAGTATCCTTTAGACTCCATTTTCCCATGTTCGATAGGCACTATTCTCAGTCCACTATCCATTCTATTTATAAATTTAATCTTGTACTTTACTTAGGGATAACCCCTTTGTGCAAGAGGAGAGTTGACCTAAAGTGATAAAAGGTGCTATTATGGTGACAATCACATCCCTCTTGAGTTACCTTTAAGGTTGCACCCATTATTAATACTTCATAAAATAAGTGCAACTTTGGACCATAACAATTTTAGCATCATCACTATAATGTGAATAATTTATTGGAGCAAATGTTTGGTTGGAAAAGGTAGATTTGGATGCATAGTCAAATGCAATATAAGATTTGAGATTATTAGAATATTTTTCTTTCGTTGATGGACATACTAGCTGGGAGATGATGTTGAATAGGGAAAAGAGGATTCAAAATACATTGAGTGAGAATTTAAAATGCATGACAAGATTTAATTGTACAATTCACATTTCAATGACATCATGAAAGATTGGTTAATTGAAGAACAACTAGATAAAAGACAAGTTTTGAAACCAAAATGTTGTTTTTGAAGTAAGGAGGTGTGCACTCTTTTAAAGGAAACACTTTGCAGTTGAAAGGGATTCAAATAACCAATATTTGAGTACGTTGAACATTGTTCATAGACAACAAGCACTCAAAAAATGCAAATTGGGGATAGAGACTATAGTGAGATGATGTACCCACACTTTGAGGAAGAAGTTGATCAAATAATACTTTGTCAAAAGGAAATGTGCAACTCATGTTTGTGGATCTCAAGGCACTAGGAACCCTATCCTCCAATGATGTGACTTAATGAACCTTTGTGGTTTTCTAGACCATTTCTAATGTAGTGGTCATGTTCCACTCAATATAAATTTTAAGTAGTAGAAAATACCTAGGAGAATACAAAGAATTAATGAGGTCCCAAGGTGAGAAGACATGTTCCTGTTTCAGGGGGACAAGCCCAAATCAAAGTTGAATATATCAAAGAGTAAAAGGTATATATTTCATGGTCTAATTTCAAGGAACAAGAAATCCCCATCCTTAAGCATTGGGTTGAATGATTATCAACACAATTTTAGATCATGGTAAGTAAAGAGGCTATATGCCCCTCAACACTAGTCTTAAGGAGCATGTTCTAAGGAGTAAATTTGATGGAGAAATGGATCAACTTAATTAACCAGGACTTAATGGAAATGATTCTATGTTTATGCCCAAATTGAATCAAAATTCTAGAAACTCATGGATTTCCTATTTTATGATGAATAATAATATATGACTAGGTCATACATTATTTGATTTACTTATAAATAAGAGAGAATGATTTTGTTTAAGTCGTGGATTCTTGGAGAGAAGATCCCAGGGCTAGTATGTATTATATTTGTACGGTATTCCATATTAGTATTAACATATGGATTTGGTTATTCTCTAGGGATTCAATGTGTTTGTCATTATTATTATTGCTCTCTTTATCTGTTTTCTACTTGGAAAAAATGCGTTTTTATTTTCTTTCATTTGTGGCATGTCTTGAAGATCTACATCTTTTAGAATATACTAAACTTTCTTTATGTTTTCTTTGAAAATCCTTATTGGTATTTAGAAATGAAAAAGAGTTCTTCTTAGATTAGTGAATAGAAAAATGATATATGCATTAGGTTCATATGCAATGATCATAGGACACTTATTGGCATATGAATAACATTCCTCTAGTTTCACCATAATATTGTAGCATGCATTGCAATGATTGTTGGATATGCATAGAATGGATATGTTGATAAGAATCTATGCCAAAATTTGATCTCCGATAAACCTTTTAGTGTGAATGGTGGGAATTTTGGTGAAGACTAAAAAGGTGTAAAAATCCTCTTATATTTCTTATTAGTAGGCTAAATCTTGTAGCTGAGAAATCATTCAAGTTTTGGGTATGTTTTTCAAATCATTATAGAAAAATGTTTTTTTCCATGTTTGATCAATTATAGTGATCTTGCAAGTTTATATGACCAAACTCATTGTAGTGATTGTACATTTCTTCCATTTGATGAGAAGTTTCATTTGTTTCCAATAAGTGTCTAGTCTTTAATTTGTTGATTATGCTTCCTTATGTATGAATATTTAATGTATATTCTAGCTCAATGCAAGATTAACATTTACTTGATGTTGATGTTCAACTTAATTTTGTATTGTGCCTTTGGAAAACCCTAGATGGAAAATGTAATGTCCCTTTCCAAATTATTCTTCTAGAAGAATGGCGAAATAGCCTAAGTAATTCTTGTAGGCTATAGTCAGTGGAAAAAAAGAGAATTAATTATTTATCTAATGTCAACGGAGAAGGAATTAATTAATTTTAAAAGGTGAGATTGACTAAGTGGTAAAAAGGAGCGTAAGTGTCTATTGATAATATGAAAAGTCACTTAAACCTATTAAAGGGTAAAATGGTCGCATTTAAAGAGTCAACCAAAGAATAAAAAGGGAAAAGGACAGTACCCTCTCTCATTCTTAACTTGTTATTTTATAAATTTTCTTTGAGAGAGATCTTTGTGGTTTTGTGAACTCTTGGGATGATAACTGTTGGACTTATGGATTGAACCGAGTTCTACCTTAGTTCTCCAACAAAACCATTATCACCATTTCACCTTCTGGTAAACCATAAGGATACACTATGCATAGAGTGCACAACACAGTCTCACCCAAGATGGTTTATGTGGGACTGCACGACGCAAATATTTGCAGTCATGGAAGTGATTGGGGGGATGCTATTTCTTTTTACTTCTTCTTATTTCTACTTAAACCATGTGTTCTATTCTACTATTCGTCAGATCCATTCATTCATTCATTCATTTTCATATTTAATCTAGTGCACGTTGTAAATAAATCATCTATTCATCTATCCAACCATTCAATGATAACTGCAGAATTAATAACACATTAAAACATGTTGCACACATGGTTTTATTTTGGTTCACCACCCTTGGGGTATGACCACAAAGATCTTCTGCTTCTTTTTCGTATTCATCAAAATGGCATGGTGAGAATTACATCATAGTAAAGAGTAGTGAGGCAAACCATGATCACACCAAGCTCCATAGCTTGCAACCTGACCCTCAGATACTTCAACTTTATTCGAGCTCCACAACTCTCAACACTACCAAGACTCATAACCTCCAAAAGACTCTCCACAAAATACTTATAGCACACACTCTAACTATTGGATTTTTGTCATCTCTTGTTATCCCCTACCTCATACCCATTATTTATATTACAAAAATGGGTTAGAAACCCATGCAACACATCCCAAATACCTAACCCTAACTAGGCTAGGTTTGTTCACATTTATGTCGGATTTCCTTAATTCCTGCCGCGCGTGCTAATTTTCTCCAAAATGTGGAGCATTGTTCTTCCTTGCTTGTTGCGCTATTATCCAAACATTCCTGCTCCAACAGGCCCCCAACACTAACATTTGGCTCATCCTGAACCACTTAGCCTCAATGCATCTTCTGTAGTGCTACCTCCAACACATGAAACTTCTTTTCTAATGTTGTTGTTTTCTCTTTAGCCTCTACACTCTTCCCTAATAGTGTCTTTAAACCTTGCATTGTTATGTTATCTGTCAGCACTTATCTTCTTTCTATGAGTACCTTCTCCCATTTTCCCTTCTATGTTTGGAGCTCATCAATCATTCCTTCGGCTTGTTGCTAGAATGGGTCCAACTGAGCCTACCTTACTTGTTTCTGCTCCTCCACACTCTTTACTTTTTCTTGCAAGTTCTTCAGTTCCTGCATGGAATTCATTTTAAGGGATATATCCATGGTTTTTTGTATCTTATTCAAGTATTTAACTTCCATGTTCAAGTTTTCCTCCCTCTGCTCAAACTATTGGATCTTTTCATCCTCTTCTAGGCTTGTCCAAATATGTGCAGTCCCGTTGTACATTTATACTACTTCTTTAACCTCCCACGTTGCGCTCTCTATGTGCGAAGTAACCTCCTGCTCTCTCTTCTCTCTCACTTTTGAAGGTGTGCTCTGAGTTAGCTTCTTTTTTAACTCCACTATTTCTTGCTTGTATCTCTCCATGGTCTGCACAATTTTTTGTATCTTCTCTTCTGTTGGAACTTCCTGTGCTTGTGCACAGTCGGGTATACTCATATATACCTCTTTGATATTCTTCTCCAAATTGTCTACAAGCTACTTCTCTTCCTCCTTTTCTAGCTTCATTTTCTCACATGTCACTTGTAGAATATCCTTCACCTCGTAGTCGATCTCAAGGTTGGTGGCATCTGCCCTAGCTCTGGACTGTACTTCCCACATTACACTCGCTTGTAGTCCATATAGCACCTTTTTGGGTATTTTCGCCAGGACCAACTCCATATGATCCACATCCTTTACTGGTATCTGCATTGTATGTTCATCCATCTCCAACAATTCTGGTGTGACTTTGAATCTGTCACTACTTTCTAATACTTTCTCCACAATTTCTTCTTGCTCTTTCTACATTGATGTTTTTTGTTCTTTTTATGTTTGTTGCACTGTTGTATGATGCGCTGCATTTATTTGTAGTCTCTATAAGATTTCGTGTACTTCTACCAATTCTTCCATGATCTCCTCCCTTTACGCCTTTGCTGCGCGTACTATATCCTCTCCTCTTTCTTGGAATTTTTTTTCTACCAAATCAACATCGTCCTTTGTAATAGTGATAGTTGGAGGATTTTTATGATACTTCATATTTTTCCTTATTTTTTCCTTCTATACTCCAATTATCTTCTTTGTCAGGGTTGAGGTCTTCACCCCATTTTCTTCTTTATTGCTTCCCCATCATTGGAATCCTTTGGGAGAGAGCTATCTCCCTTCTCGCCATCCCATTTTACCTTTGTCTGTGACATTGTCTCTTTCTTTCTTGGCTTTTTTTTTTCCTGCACTGCTTCCTGAAGCTTAGTCGTGTGCTGCATCCTTCCTTGTATTATCTATTGGAATGCTTGTTTTCTTGGATGTTCCTACTTCTGCTAGCTCCTTAGGATTTGTTCCTTTCTTTTGTGTTGCTAGAACCTTTCATTGCGCATGCCATTCTTTCACGATCCATTCCACTTCTCTGTGTGTTGTACAATATATCATTTTGAGCCACTTCTTCTTTAGGTCTCTTGTGGCCTGGATCCACAAATGATGTGTTGAAGCCTTGAAATTGATAATCCATTCATTTCCTTGAACCACTTCAATAGGGATTATCTAGACATTGGTTGTATTATGTTTCATATCCCCCAAGAACATGGAGAATACTACATTGTTATCCTGTTGGTTCTTGAGGTTCTTTTCCTGCCACAAAGTTTCATAGCGCACTGCATAAAATTTCCCCTTCCTATCTAGAAAATATGAAAACTTGGTCTCCTCCCAGTCCACCAATGCTATCCGTATTAGATGCACAATATAATGGAATTTCATTCCATTATATTGTGCATATAGAAAATATACTAGAAATTGATTCAACAAGTATGGTGCCCAGCTGAATACTATGCCCTTTGCGCACTACGCAACTATTGCTATCACTCCTACTGGGGCTTCTTCCTTTATGCACTTTCTCAACATTTTGGAGGCCATCAGTTTTGTAGTAAAATTGGTTGCATGATCGTTAATATCCTTGATGATTAGTCCTTGGGTTCCCCTATTTGTCCCGAACTATGTTTTTACTTCTTCTACAATCTCTTTATCTCTGGTATTATTATCCAAATAATCTTATGTTTGTGCCCCATTGGTAGGTAAACTTGTGATATTTAGATATGAGATTCACATCTATGGGAACTGACTTGTCCATCCATATGATACCTCCATGTACCCTAGACAATGGTTGTTTCACACAAAGTCCCACATTTTTACTGTGCCCAAAATGTGTGTCAGAAAGTTGGCTTAGGTTGATGGACAATTAGTATGGATTGTTGATTTTCATTGATGTCAACCATTGGAGAGTTATATTGTATATTGATTTCAACCCTTAGTGATTGATGTCAACCCTTGGAGAAAGTCTGGTAGTGAATTATGGTAGCACAAAGGTGTGGGTAATGGACCCAAGTTTGTTTGATGTATAATGGTATGAGTTTTAATATATTTGAATTTAAGACTATTCTAAATGGGTAATACATGTCATGCCATTTCCTGTGGTATGTGAAACGTCAGATAACTCATCACGGTTAGAGAGTTATGGCCATGTGAAGTTGGAGAACCCAGGTTTGGGTAATGGACCCAAGTTTGTTTGATGGATAATGGTATGAGTTTTGATATATTTTCAGGAAAGACTATTCTATATGGATAGTACATGTCATTCCATTTTCAGTGGTATGTGGAACGCCACATAACTCCTCATGGTTAGAGAGTTATGGCCATGTGAAGTTGGAGAACCCTCATGAATCATCTAGAAGCCCCAAAAGGTCAAATTAGTCAAAGTGGTTTAATAGATTTTAGAAGGTAAATAATAAAGTGAAGTTATGAATATACTATAAGTCAAAGTGAATAAAAAAAAAAAGAAATTATTTAAATAATAAAGTTAATGGAGAAATTACTAAGTGGACAAGTGGTCAGAAGTGGGTTAGCCCCAAAATAAGGAAAGTGGTTTAAGATGGTTAGAAGGTAACCCCTTGAGGTAAAGTGAAGTTATGAGTGTACTATAAGTCAAAGTGGATACAAAATAAATTATTTAAATAATAAATTTAATGGATAAATTACTAATTGGACAAGTGGTTAGAAGTTGGTTAACCCTAAAATAAGGAAAGTGGGTTAAGATGGTTAAAAGGTAACCCCTTGAAGAAGCTACATGAAAGTATAAATAAGAGGCAAGGATCTCTAATTTTAATCACACTTGAGCATATTGAATATCTACAGGTGACTGAGGTAACTAAAGGATATCTAAGCCGAATTTCAGAGGGAAGGTGAAGTAAAGAAGGCCGAAATTCAAGGGAGGATAAATTATTTTGATGATGCTTTCTAAGATATGGTATTTACTGGTCATCTCACCATTTTCGCAATAATTTTTTTTCTAGAATGATTCAGACCGTGAAATTGGGAGGTCATCGAGGAAACATATCCAAGTAGTTTTGGTACAAATTTAAGCTTGTGGTTCATTGTATTTTGGAGTTACACTCTGTGGAAAATAGGGTTTGTGGCTAGTCCTGAAACTAGTCTAAAACAAGTGTTTTGGGTAAAAACATCATAACTTCTTCATAACAGATCCAAATTCGTAATACCAAATGTGCTGGTTAGAGTATAGTATTTATTACTCTGCGTACTATTTTCAGATCCATACCACAAATATTCCATGTGGGGCATGCTCTACGAGTTCTCTCTCTAGAATAAGCCAAAATTCAACAAGGTATGCCATTTTTTCTATAACTCCTTTTCTGAGAGGTTCCAAGTAGTGACACTTGGAGGAATTGCATAAAAGACACTGAAGAACATTGTGTACTATTTTAATATCTTTATTCATTACAGATACATAGTTATGAATATTTCAAGTTAGGGTTGTTGACTAATCTAAAACTAGTCATGTGAGACTAAAGTAAAGTTTGATGAAAATGCTAGTCTCTTGTTGTTAAAGTTAAGGAAGGTTTGCAAGTATGTGATCATATACACAAGGTCTATTACAGAGTTACAAATCATATTTGGATGATGAAATTGATGAGGGATTTTGGTTGAGGTACATGTTGGGTACATGGTTGAGACAAGTAGTTGATGAGTTGGAACATACATGAGGTGTATAGTTGATGATGTTGGTGCATCTTGATGAGTCATAGTTGATGAGTATTTGATACATGATTGGTACATACTTGGTACATGGTTGGAGGCACTTGTTAGTAGTATTGTTGACACATGGTTTATGGATGGTGTAGCATACTTGTATTGGTATATTATTAGAAGCACATATTGATCTTGGTGATGATTATGAGTTGTTGTGTTATGCTTGGTTGATGCACATATTTGAGAGTTGTCTTGGTGATTGATCTTGGTGAGTAGATCTGATTTGGTTGATAATATTGATGAGAAACGTTTTTGTGATAGGTTTTTTGGACAGGTTGTTGTGACAAGTTATTCATGGTTGATGCAATTATTCATGGTACAAGTTGAGGTACAGGTTGGTGCACTTTTTTATGGTACAAGCTGATTACAGGTTGTTTGGTACAAGATGGTGCATGGTTGATGCACTTGTTTATGGACAGGTTGATTATAGTTTGAGGTACAAGTTGATGAATGGTTCAAATTATTGGTACAGATTGTTTGGTGCAGGTTGATTGGTACAAGTTTACAACAATATACGTGTGACAGTGATAATGTGACAATGGTTCCATCATTCTACTTATACGCTAGGGCGGTTGGACGGGGTAAGGACAAGTGGTTGTAGCCACCTTCTGGTTGTATCTAGAGAACTTAGGGGGTTGTAGTGTCCTTCTAGTTGTAGCTAGAGAATTGGGGAGTTGGAGCTTCCCTCAGGTTGAATCCTGAGAAACTAGGGGGTTGGAGTCTCCTTCCAGTTGCAGCTAGAAAAAAAAGGAAGTTGGTGCTTCCAATGAATGTAATTATTAAATAAATATAAGAAAAAACATTATGTGGTTTTTTCCCTCTTTGGGTTTCCATTTAAAACACTGGTGTACTGTGTATGTGTGTGATTTCTCATTTGTTCATTGTTTATTTACTTTGTAACTATTGGATGATAATTCTACGTTGATATAACACTTGAATTTTGTGGTGAAAAAGGATTAAATTTCTCTATTACTGATTCACCCCCCTCTCAGTAATCCAACAATGTGGTATGTCCAATAGATTCATCATGCCTGAATTATAGAGACCTGTAACCCACTATAGGGGCTCTAAAATAGGCTTCCCTAGGGGTCCTACCTCCTCCCTGTTCTCCAAGTACACTTCCCACGTGAAGTTTGGAAACTTCGTTGTGTCAGTTATGTCATGCTCCACGTACTTTATCTTTGGAACCTTCCCTAACATGTCCTTCACTATGACTACAACATATGGAATATGGGGTAATGTAATTTCCACTGCACTTGGTGGTTTCCTCTTTTGACCCACAACTAGGTTTTTTCCAGTGGATTCATCCTCGGGTTATTCTTATTCTTCTCCCTTCATTTCCTATTGGCCTTCAACTTTTTCCTTGACTTGTTCTTTCTGTATGTCCTTTTCTGTAGGTTTTTGGAACTAGGGTTCACATTGTCGTTAGGGTTTTCTATGATTTGACTTTCTTGCACCTATTCTGTAGTTGATATTTCTTCCTCTACTCTGGTGGGACTGATCAATTCAGTCTCAAATGTTGTTACATCCTCCATCTCCACAAAATTCTCTGGTTCTTCCATTCATTCTTTCTTCCTACCAGATTGGCGGGTTACTCGCACAAATCAACTAGGAGCGCCAAATTTCGGTGGTGCCATCTAAATATTCTTGCACTCAATCGACTGAATTATCCTCTTTCTATATCACCCTTTTCTCGGGTTATCAAGTGCTCGGTTTCTCAAAATTCTCTAAGTGTCAAAATTTCTTGTTCTTTTCCCTTTTTATAAACCTGATCATTAATGTTCTGTCTTATTTTTCACCTTTTTTGGTCATTTACGCACTGTCTAATTTTCATGCACACAATCTTCCAAATTATGTCGCAATAATTGTTGCACGATGTCATTCTTGAATCACTTCTTCCTCCTAATTACTTATTTTTGTATTTTTATTCATTTTTATGTTTTTATCTTCCTTTATCTTCTTTTGGCTCATACTATTTACAATATGTACAAGTCTACTTGCTGCACTGCAATTTTTGAGAGTAGGTAGGTCAACTGTCCCTATATAGTTTCAGTCGACCACCATTTACCATTCCTTGCACTTCCTTTCCTGTTAACTCTTGTAGTTGTACAACACCTCCATTTGTGATAGACTTTATTTGATATGGCCCTAGACAATGCATTTTGAGCTTCCCTAGGTGTTGTAAATATTTACTGTCATAGAGGAGAACCAAGTATCCTTCCTTAAAATTATTCTTCTTGATATGTCTACCATGCAATGATTTATCCTTTGCCTTCTGTACCTATTTATGGAAGCATTCCATGATTCTATCTTCTTCTAATTCCATCAGTTGAGCCAATCTTTCCTGTTCTGCACCATTTTCTGTCATATCTATAATTGTTGCAATGCGCAGACTTGGTATCAAATAATCTAAGGGAACTACTTCCTCCTGTCCATATACCAATATAAAGGATGTTTGTCCTGTTAATTTCTTGCAGGTAGTTCTATAGGCCCAAAGTATTGCTGGTACCCTCAAATCCCAATCATTTATGTTTACATTACAAATCTTTGTCAAGTCATTCTCCAAAATCTTGTTGAAGGATTCCACTATTCCATTTTCTTGAGGGTGGTAAGAAGTACTCTTCTGGTGGTATATCTTAAACTCTTCAAGGATAGACTCAATTGTATTGTTGATGAATTGAGTCCCTCGACCACTCATCAATATTCTTGAACATCCAAATCTTGTCATTACATTCTCAAATAAAAAATGTGTTGTTGTTTCTGCACTGCAATCTTTTACTGGTGTTAACTCTTCCCATCTGGTTAAGTATTTTATTTTTGTAATAATGTATCTAGAACCTGATATTCTTACTGGTGGATAAATTGGACCCACAAAATCTATTGCCCATTTATCGAACACTTCTAAAGTAACATGTGGTCTTAGTGGCATCTCATCCCTCCTAGATGGATTCCCTACTCTTTGAAAAACATCACACTTATGACAGTATTCTTTTGAATCCTTATGAACTGTTGGCCACCATAATCCTACATGCAATAACTTCTGCAAGGTATCTTTTCCTACATATTTTCCTCCTGCAATTCCTTCATGGGATTCTACCAAAAATGATGGGTATTTCATGCTCCATCACACATCTCCTCAAGATGATATTTGCTCCAAGTTTGTATAAATGACTTGCAAGCAATTCATAATCTATTGCTTTGACCACCAAATTTTTCTTCTGCACAGTAGTAAATTCTCTTGGCGAAAATCTTGTACTCAAAAACTCAATAATGTCAACAAAACATTCATTTGCAATTTGCACTGAAAAAAAATTGTGCATCTAGAAATTTTTCTTCCAAGTTGTTGGGTTCTTCTCCATTTGTTATCCTGGACAGGTGATCTGGTCCTATATTCAATATTCTAGGCTTCACCACAATTTCAAAGTCAAATTAATGAAATAGTAACAACCATCTACATATCCTTCCCCCCAACACTGGATTATTAACTAAGTATATCAAAGTTGAATGATCTGTAAACATATTAAAGTTCTTTACTAGCAAGTAATGTCTATATTTTTGCAAAGAGTACACCATTTTTAATCCTTCTCTTTCTATAGTGTTGTAGTTCTGCTCTGAATTTGAAAAATTTATGCTTGCAAATGTAATAGGGTGATCTATATCACCTTCTCTTGGATGGCTTAATACTTCTCCTAATGAAATTGCATATGCATCTACATGCATATGAAATTCTTTATCCCAGCCCGAAAATACTAAAATTGGTGCATTAACCATCTCCTTCAAAATATCCAGACTCTTCTTGCATTCATCATTCCATTGGTACTTAGTATCCTTCTTCAACAACTTCTCCATTGGCGTAGTGATCTGTGCATATACCTTGATGAATTTTCTATAATATCCAGTATGTCCCAATGTACTCTTCAACTGGCGTACTGAATTTGGTGGTGGTAAGTTAACTATGATAGTTATTTTGGTAGGATCAACTAGTAGACCATGTTTACACACCACATTACCTAACAAAATGCCAAAAGGTGCGCTGAAAATACACATATTAATATTTAATGAGATCTGACACTGTCTGCATGTATCCAACATTAGCCTTAATACCTCAACATGATCTTTCAACAAACTGACCATTGTCCAATAATCCAAGTAAACCTCTAAAAATTTATGAATAAAGTCCTTGAAAGCTACTACTACTACTCTTGAAAAAATGGTTGGTGCATTATTTAATCCAAATGGCATAACTGTATACTAAAATGAGCCTCACTCCGTAGAAAATTTTGTCTTGTACCTATCTTTTGGTGCAATCCTTATATGA
This sequence comes from Picea engelmannii, assembly GCA_009831015.1. Taxonomy (NCBI): domain Eukaryota; kingdom Viridiplantae; phylum Streptophyta; class Pinopsida; order Pinales; family Pinaceae; genus Picea; species Picea engelmannii. Next base: position 781,029 of record ML786380.1, on the reverse strand, counting down.
TGATAACCTAAAAATCCATTTGTAAAAGATTAATCTTCTCGACCCCCTACATTCTCCAACACTTTTTCTATAAATGGAGTAGGAAAAGGATCATGTAGGAAAGCATCATTCAATTTTCTTATATCTGTAAAATCCTGATCCCTCCTTGCTTCTTTTCTTTCACCACCATGGGAATGATCCATTCTAACTCTTCTATAGGTTCTATAATGCTAGCTTCTAGCATCTTGTCAATTTCTGTCTTCACCTTCTATTTTTATATTGGATTCAATCTGTACGACCTCTGTCTGATAGGTTTTTCTTTTGGATTCAATGTGATCTTCATCTCTCCTATATCTCTTGCTAACCCCTTCATCTCTGAGAATGTTGTTGGGAATAAGTCACTGTATTCATGCAGTAATTCCGTGATCCTCTCTACTGTCTAATGATCCCAATAATCTCCAATACTAGCCATCTTTGGGTTTTCTGCAGTGCCAATATTTACTTCATTGATCTTTAATGGTGCAACATAATATTCCGAGTCTAGTTTGGGACCTTCTACTTCCCTTTCACCTTCTACTTCTAGGATCTGGATATTGTGTAGATTATCTTCTTCAAGTTCTTTTGCTTCTGCTACATGATAACAATTTAGCAATTTTTTGATTGTCTGGATAGCCCACCTCTGAGATGTTGGCATTATTTCAAACTCTAGTTCTTCAAATATCCTTTCTCTTACCACTTTCAACACTATGTCCATATCTGCATTGTCATGCTCAAATGAAAATGTAACTAGAAATTTCTATTGTATTTCTTCCCAGTTGGAAGTTTCTCTGCATTGTTATTGTTCCATATACCAGTTCTTCAAAATTCCTTCTAGTGTGTTAATAAAATGGTGTGGCCATTCTTATGGTGGTACTAATATCCACTGAACTATGCACTTATCTACATGTTCTTGAGGATGTTCAAATCCTTCATATTTGCGCTCCTGTTTTGCACCAAATCTTATGCGCAGTAACCTTTTGCACTGGAACCAATTGTTGATATTTTCCTTGTGTATACCCCACCATATTGCAGGTGTATCTTTTAAAGCAATATCTAATGATGGTAATATTTGATTTTCCATAACTTATACCTCATATTTCATAAAAAATTCTTCTAAATCATTTAATCCAAAAAACGTGGGAGGTTCTCCTACCTATGTACCAACCCATTTTAGCACATGCCTCATTCTGGCACATCTCCTGGTAGATAATTCATGTAACCGCTGTTGAAAGATATCTAGTCCTATGTCAGAGTATGAAGCACAATAGCTAATACTCCTCCAACTGAGCATGCCGTTTTCAGTTGGGTTGATATAATATTATTCACGTGTGGTAGTTTGGTGTAATTGATTCACATCTTCTGTTAGAATATTATCTGTAGGTTCCATATACCTACCTCCTTTTGATGGATCCAATGGTGCAATAACTATGTATTCTCCAGACTCAAATACCATCTTCCTTGTCTTCAAATTAATAATAGCATGGTTATCAAAGGCCCAATCCAAACCTAACAATGTTGGCTATGGAGAAGTATTATCCACTATGTCAATGAATTAAATGTAAGCCATGGTGCACACACCATATAGATCTACTGGAATCCCCTTCAACCTTCCTATTGTCACCATTCTGTACTAATTTTCCATCTTCAACTAAATAGGTGAATACCCCAATTGTGGTTCTCCCATGGATTCCCAAGTTTTCTTTGGCAGAATATTTACTTCAGATCCTAAGTCTAATATAATATCCCCCATATTGAAATATCCTAGTTTAGCATTCACTATGAATTCCCTATTGGTTCTTCTCTTCTTTTGGACCTGATTTACCCTTTTTACCCCTTCTTCCCTGAGATTACACTTTTCTAACAAATTATGCAATACTTTTAAGGAATTTTTATCACTCGTCAATTTGACACAAGCTCCCAAAAATTTTCTTAAGTTACTTACGTGTTCTAAATACTTCTCTTGATTGGTCTGATCAAGCAATGAATGAATGGCATAGACTGGTATCTCATCTACTGGCTTCATTCCTGAAGTGGACACAATGTTTTCCTTCAAGATATCTTGTCTAGCTTCCTTGAATATCTCTTTTTCTTTACGTGCATCAAACTTCTTTTAGGCACAATGTTCTTCCTAATCCACTGGTACTAGTCCTCATCCTTCTTGGCTCTACCTCTAATCACTATGATAATCTTCTTCCCATCTTCTTAATTTTCTTCCACCCTGATCAATTACACATTCTAATTAGTCTGGTTCCCCTTGTACTGTATTTATATCAATGGTGTTGGAAAATCCTTTGTTTCATGGTCTGTTGTGTGACAATACATGCATGTTACAGGTGGTTGTGGGAAATATATTGCATAGTTCCTTGGTTTATGACAGTTATGACACACTATGATCCGGATTATTTTCGGCACGAAATGAGATCGAAGATATAATAAAGAAATGCACAGAGATATCTCAAATATTTAATAATATAATAGAAATGTATCAGAGATGCAACCATAAACAAAGATATATAGTAATACACGATTTCTATTAATGAAAGAAATGTACAGAGACTGTAAAAATATAGAGTGAAAGACTCGCTAGAATGGTGGCAGCTTATCTCTGAGAAGAGATGTGACGGATACTTGCATTCGCAAGAAGATGATTACAATGAGGCTCTAGAGGCCTTTTTACAATAAACAGGAATGCCAAAATTCCTAGACATTCAAAAACCTAACCCTAGGAGTTGAAGCGCCAAAAGTCATGTGGGCCCCGTTTGGGTAAGTTGGTACATCAACTTCCCGGGGTCGTAACTTTTGTATACGATCTCTGTTTTAGGCGTATGATAGCTCGTTGGAAATGTATCATTGAGGAGATTAATTTTGGGGGCTCAATTATGCATTCAACTATCATTGAGAACCTTGATCTCAAAAAACCTTCGTTTAGGCCCTCAAAATGGCCTCGGAAGTTAAAACCTGCTAAAAATAGTAAATTGCCAAAATTGCCAGAAAACTGTTTTGATCCAGTTGAAAAAGGTGGGTAGCCACCGATATCCACCTGGATCAATCCTCCCTCATTAGGAAGCAATGGTATCCATTGCGTTGAGTTCCTGTGGGAGAGGGAAAAGCATTTGCTACATCTGCATCTGGGTGAGCTGCTTGTATTGCTGGAGACGTCACATTGCTTAGTTTGTGGAAGTCTGTCATGAACCTGTTGAAGTTGAGGTTGTTCAACAAGTCGAGCTACATGAGAGGAAGGTGTGCAAAAGGAATATTTGTGCTTTGTTGCAACCTTGTCGGCCTGCTTCTGTTGGATAGAAGGTGCAGGGGGCGAGACTGTAGTGGTTGCAATGTCCTTTTGTTCCCCTTTTGAACAGATTGTGAAGAAGCCAAATTTTGCAGTATGAGATACTACCTTGTGACACTTTTTAGGTGCAACAATAGTTGGAACTACCTCTGGTATTTTGTAGAGATGGCCCCCCAAAGTAACAATGACACTACGGGGTCGAGACTCATAAATAACATGGTGCTTCCATATATATGGCTGGCCCAAGAGAACATCACAGACATCCAGTGGGGCAACATCACATAATACCTTGTCCTTGAAGGGCTCGATGCCGTATGACAATCGACATTGCTGGATGACATGAAGATCTCGTCCTTGGTGAAGCCATCCAATGTTGTATGGTACGGGTGTGGTGTTGTCGACAATCCCAACTTTTTGACGACCTCTGCTGAGATGAGGTTCTTCTGGCTTCCGCTATCAACAATAAAATGCAGCGGGGTCCCCTTCACCCACATCTGTGAATGAAAAAGGCACTCCCCCTCTTTAGGATATGTTGGTTCTTCTGGTTGAATTGCTGCGGTCGTGACAATCGTAGTGGGGTCTGCGTCAATGATCTGTCCTTTACCTATATTTTCAGAATCAGATTCTGAATCAGGGTTCGGCTCCTTGTCTTTGATCTCGGCTACCAATGACTGTTTTGAGTGACATTCATCGGTGTTGTTCCAGGGGATTTTGTGGAAATCACACCATTTTTCAGTGTCCTTCTTTGTCTTCCCATGACCCTTCTTTTCCTGTGTCTTGGACTGTTTTTCAGGAGACTGTTTGTTAGGGCCGTCTTTGTCATAGTTTGGTTGTTGCATATTTGCAGACCCAAATTCCCGTTTGTTCTGGTGCTTAAATTTCTGCTCAATTTTAACAACATATCGATAAGCAGCACTGAGTGATGAGATTTCCAGAAAATCCATTTCATTCTGGATGTATCTATGTAGAGCCCCATGGTATTTCAAAACCAAATGTCGCTCAGACTCTTTGATACCCAACTTGCTGCGCAGGGTATKGAAGGCATTGGTGAACTCTGGAACTGCTTGGCCCCTCTCTTTTCACAGTGTGGTCCATATCATGTACTGGTCTTTGTATTTTCCAATAGGGTAATACTGTTCCTTTACCGCATCCATAAAAAAATCCCAAGTGGGATTGGCCCCATATATTCCAGACTCCTCTGTGGAACTTTGCTCCCAGTAAGTTTCCCACCAATGTTTGACATGAGGGAGAGATTTAAGGAGTGCGAAGGTGATATTTTATTTGTTGGAAAAATTGTGAATAGAGAAATAACCTTCTAGCAGAGTTAACCATTTTTCTAGGGCTTATGCATCTATCTCTCCTTCAAATACAGGAATATCAAAATTAACTTGTATCTTGAAAGGCGAGGTGCCTCCAAAGTGGCCTCTTGATGAAGATGCGCCTGATGCTATCGAAAGGCGTTGAAGGATGTGGGAAAAATTCTCCATCATTTCGTCCCTCTGTCGTGTGAGAGCTTGCTCAAGCAACAAATTGATAAGATCGTCTGCTCTGTCGTTTTTCTTTTCTTTCGCCATTGAGGGTTTCTTGGGTGTGCGAGAGTGATTTTCTTCAAGAGAGACAAGCTCGAGACCCAACTTGCTATACTTGGACCTCGTCGGGGACATGCACTGAAAAAAATGATCAAGAGCAGCCTGCTCTAATACCACCGTACAGAGACTGTAAAAATACAGAGTGAAAGACTCACTTGAATGGTGGTAGCTTATCTCTGAGAAGAGATGTGATGGCTACTTGCATTCACAAGAAGATGATTACAATGAGGCTCTAGAGGCCTTTTTACAATAAACAGGAATGAAAAAATTCCTAGAAATCCAAAAACCTAACCCTAGGAGATGAAGCGCCAAAAGTCATGTGGGCCCCATTTTGGTAAGTTAGTACATCAACTTCCCGGGGTCGTAACTTTTGCATACGATCTCCGTTTTAGGAGTATGATAGCTCGTTGGAAAGGTATCGTTGAGGAGATTCATTTTGGGGGCTCAATTATTCCTTTGGATGTCATTGAGAACCTTTATCTCAAAAAACCTTCATTTAGGCCCTCAAAATGGCCTCGGAAGTTAAAACCTGCTAAAAATAGTAAATTGCCAAAATTGCCAGAAAACTGTTTTGAGCCAGTCGGAAAAGGTGGGTGGCCACCGATATCCACCTATATCACACTACTATTCCTTGAACTCCTCCAATGCCTCTTCCTCCACAACATCCTCCTTTGTTTCCTTGATTGTCTCTGTGTTGTGTGTTATACTAAGGTCCTTGATTATATTGTGGTTTTGGGTTATTGTATTGTTGTGGCGCTGCACACTGGTATGCAGGATTATACTATTGTTTCCCTTGAAACTTATATGCATTATACTATGGTTGTACTGCAAATTGTTGCATGGGGTTGTACTGTGGTTGTTGTGCAGTATTATAGTGTGGTTTTTGCACATATTTTCTTGTTACATGCTCATATTGCACCTTGTATGTATATGCAATCCTTTCTTTCATCATCTCCAAGGTTCTACAGTCCTTGTCTTCATGTCCAACTGGCTTACAAAGTTTACAAAATGTACTCTTTGGAACTGTCTGATATTTCTGCATTAGGGGGAAATGATAGGGATCATGCCCATGTGTTTTTCAAATATCACACCTTGGTCCTCCTGAAGCCAAAGAGTTTGGAATAACCACTTGTTACGAGGAAAATCTCTCTATGGCTAGGGTAAACCACAACAGACGGAAATGACTGCAGAAATCAACTCTCTTCTCAAGTATGCTATGAAAACAAATATGTTAGCAAGACAAGATAAAATGCCTACCTCGTCTAGACATTCGATGAAGTCCACCATTGAGCACTCGAACCAAAGGAATATACCTACAACTAGTCCTCAACAACCAAGAAAAGCAAGCATATGGTGATAATAAATGATGTTAGCACATTCAATAGCATAATTCATTAATAAACATGACAAATACGCCCATGGAATAATAATCCAAATATTTGCAAGATATCAATTGGATGGGAAAAGAGTATTTCTATTAATATATGATGAACATAAGTGAAAATGTTACAGACTTCTATGTTGGCATGGTTCAGAACCAAGAAACCAAGTTCCTTCAAGCTGGGCCTCCACCACTTCAATTATCCACCAAAGGCAAGCTCATAAGAGAGAAACAATGAGGTTCTCAATCAACAAGGGAAGAGCTTGGGGGCTGAACATTGTGTTCAAACTTAAAGGACAAAGGGATGAAAACTCAATATGAAGTAAATAATTTATCCAGAGTAAATTTTTTCTCACAGTTGAATTCTTTCTCCTTTTTCCATAGCTCAGAATTAGCCTATTTATAGCCTTCAAAATGGAACTGAAGGGATGAGTCATAATGTTTCCAGTATATGGAAGGACAAGGATCATAGATCTGCTGTCGTGACATGGAAACCCGACATTAATTTTCATTTTCTAGAACAAATCCTGATGTACATGAGCTTTAGTGGAGAAGCTTGCATATACTCATGTTGTATAGTAGGCAAGATGCGTACATGTGAAAAAATATGTATATTTAGCTCTGGATTTTATAAACATGGATTATAAGTTTTCATAGGAAAATGGAAAAAGGCCTTATGTGCAAGATTCCATAGGGTGAGTAAAATCTTGCTATAACAGATGCTCCCTAATGTGTGAGGTCAGAGGAGTATCTGCGATGGCCGAAATACATTATAAACAACCCATAAGTGGAATGATGGGGAACAAGCTGGAAGAACTAGTTGCTCATTACATTCTGCATTGACTTTGCATACATGGTTTAAAATAGGATTACACTACATATCCATGTGATAATATACCAAAAAAGTGTCTGTGGCCATGAATAGGAAAATACAAATGATATTACATGCCAATGACTGTCATAGTCACGAACAAATCCCAATAGAACCGGTCTCAAAACCAATCTGAAGATATTTGTATACAATGGAGTACAATCTGATCTCCCATGATCACTAAAGTCAAATAGGTACTAGTCCAATGAAAAAGAAGCAAAAACTCAGGAAAGCTATGGCCACATACTAGTGTCTTCAAGTCTTCTACAAAATCTGCCAAGGGTGCAAGTCTACATCATGTGAATAAAGGCGTTGAGGTCAAACACAATGAGACATCGTTTGATTACTGGTCATTAAGGTATACCGTTAACAAACTTCAAACATCCTAACGATAATGAAAGTAGGTATCAAGGCACTGAGTACATTCTTACAAGTGTGAATAAAGGAGTCAGTGTCAAACACCTAAATAATCCATCAACTAGGAGACATTGATGTATTCCCAACTATCGATGGTGAGAGAGCTTGCCAATAATGACTGCAAGCGTCAAGGTAATCATAAGAGTCTAGGTCCCATTTCTAGAATAGATGGGCTGAAGTCGATGGAAAGGGACCCATTGAAAGGAGATAATTAAGGAATGTGTCATCAATAAACATGAGATACAAAGCAGGAGATTCATGATTTGGTGGAAATCAGACGAAGAACATGTTCACGAACCAACGACCCTGTGTGTCTTTTGCATGTGCCAAGTGCAAGCGGTACACGAAAAGACCCTCTGAATAAAATCCAATGATGAAAACTGCTGACAAAGGCGAGGAAACCACTAATAAGGCTAATGGAATCCAAGACACTACACAAATCCCAATGTGTGAGAAGATGTCTTGTCGTCGAACACAAGGGAAACCACCTAGTCAACGAAAATGATGAAGTGTCAACTGTTGGGTTCAAGGTTACCTACCAATCATGAAAGTAGGACCAGGGTGCATGATAGGACTATAATATCATGTGATTTTGAGACAAACTGAGGGTATGGATGACATGCAAGGTCAATATTTCTGAGAAGTGGCTGACACAGGTTGATAGACTTCCTTTGAACAAGAGCATGAGACATATGGAGGACTCTGGAAACATAGACCCATTGATGAAACCATGAGATGCAAGAGGCATCGATAAAAATATCTATAGGGACTGGAAGAGTAACCAGTCGGTAGAGAAGAATTTGTAACGAGCTCAGCTTCCTAAGGCCATGCTAATCCCAAAATTATGATCACAAATGGAATTAATAACTTTGTGCTCTGTTCAAAGGCGACACGACTGCTGGAAACATAAGATAATACTTCCTTCCTGCCCATATTTTTTCGTTTTTTCATAGACAAATGAATGCTATGATACAGAGGAGGAAACAAGTGTCGGAAGTAAGCAAAAATAGTTTTAGCAGTGGAACATACCTAAGCTCAATGCAAGGAGATGCATGCGGGAGATGGACACTTGAGGGAATGTTCCCTCCTAGGTATAGGGTGTCAAATTGCGAAGGATATTAATGAGGCTCTACTTGGTTGAGGATGCAAAAACTGCTGAGTCAAATAGTTTATAATGCAAATCAAGAACCGGCTATAGGCTCAATACTGCAAGCAAGGGCATGAGATGCAATGACAAGTTAACGCCAAAAAATGTCCTTTTTAATGTCATTTAGTGTACTTGGTGTGAAAAAGGGATAAAATTGTGCCAAATAGATGTCCTTTTAGATCCACTTTATGAGTGTGACAGAGACAGGTTCACTCGACAATCTTTTCACTTTTTGAAAACGAGTCGGAAAAGAGCTTAACTGAGACTCACAACCTTTCAAGTCCAATTTAATGAGTGTGAAAGGGAAAAATCGCTCGACAATATTTTTTCTTTTTAGACGAGTCAGAAAAGAGATTAACTCAGACTTGTTTGGGAGATTCTAGGCAGCAAGTCATGGGGGAGGCCAAGGCTCCCGTGCTGGTCTTCTGTGGAATTTTAGTATCTTACGAATAGCTGACATAAGCTTGGGAAAACCCAAAGATCTCCAAGTCGAGGGGGATAAAGCATTGGCGGAGGTTATCATCTTTGTGATATAACATATAATGTCTCTTACATGAAAATACATAGGAGGGGGCATTGGATACCCCACAAGACCATCCCAATCAAAGGGGATTTCCTCAATACTCAGAGGGAGAGAAATCAGGGAGAGTAGAAGTCTCTCTCATTCAAAAGGTGTAGGATCAGGAATGTAGACAATATGTTTGAAAGATGCATCACCCTCTATAAGGGGGATATGATTGACTAGATATTTCACTGGTACTAGAACTTCTTCAATTCTAGGTTGAAGATGATGCATGATAATAGGGAGAGGGAACACATCACCCTCGAGCATGGGGGTGTGGTCAAGAGAATATGGCATTGATATTACCACCATTTCAATTAATGAAGGAACAAGGTGTGGGTAAACCAAATATGACTAAGAATCTAAAGGGCCCTTAGGTGAGCCCCACACTTATGGTATCCCAGTGGTATCCAGACATAAACGAGTAAGGTGATCTCCTTCGCAAGTCCTACAAAGGAATTTAGGCTTACGTCTGAGACGTCTAGGCTTCTCGATGTCCCCAACGTCATTTACAATGGCTGGCGACATGCTCTCAACATGAATGACAGAGGTGAGAGAGTCATATCCTACATGTTGTATAAAGGTTGGAGATGTGACATTGATAAGACTCATGGATACTAGAGTGATGCCCCCAACATGACTAGTAGTGGCTTGGTGTGGGTTTTCAACATGAATTGTAGAGGTCGTCAACCCATTTCCACCATGATTGGTAGAGGTTGGTGATGGAGTTCCAGTATAACTGGTAGTTACTAGACTAGTAGTGGGTTGTGGCATTTGATACCAAGGTCCAGGGAAAGATTGGATTTGGAAGATTGCAGGGCAGAAAATATCCTAGTTTACCCCATGTCCCTGTCTAGAAAGGTAGTATCCTCCGCCTAACTGATCTGAAGAGGTATGTATGGGAATAATCACTGAATTTTTATAAGAGACAAAAGTATGATAAGTATTATTCAAGTGAGGATATATGTTGCCCCCTGGTGAAGGGGTTCAGTGAAGAGGGTAGCCCGAACTGTAAAAATGATTCATCCCGTATGAAATACTTGAGGAAACACGAGGACCTGTCATGGAAAAAGTGTTCAAAGGAACCGACATGGTGGACGAAGGATATGTGGATAGGGTGTAATTAGTATAATAATCACCCACCTAAGTATTGGCTTCTAAAAGAGTATAGCTAGGATTGGATCCGTAAGAGGGGAGGTTCCAACCTCCCACCATGAAAACTGATTGAGGGGCATGACTCAAATCAAATGAAGACATAAACATTGGGACCATGGTGCCCTCAGATCCAATGCCAAGATTAATATAAGTGGACCAAGGAGAGGATTGAAAATGCGAATACATATCAATAGGAAAATGACTAGAGACCCAAGGCACAGACTGAGTGTCATAGTTATGCATAACATTATGAAAAGAGGAAGGGTTTTCCCCCATGAAATGAGTAAACGTCATTGGGGGGGTAGCAACAAATGAGGGATCCGAAGGAACTCCACTATACATGATAACAAAAACTCTGTAAAAAAATCCTAAGGCCAACTAGTAATCAAAGAGCATACCAAAATTCAAATGGCCAATATGCACAAAAACGGGGTAAAGTGGCCTCCCTCCCTAAAGAATTTATGTCTCACCCAAGAGGGGCCTGAGACTCCCTGCTAAAGATCAGAGGTAACAAAGTCAATTATAAGGGCCCTTGTGGGCTTAAAATCCAGTTGGTCAGATCGCCCCTTATCTGACCCTTATCAGATCGCCCTTGTGCGTTGTACGACCCTTATCTGACCCAAGGTATCTGCAGAATAACCCATGCAAGTAACCTATGTGGCACCTAATTCAAGAAACTAATAAACCAATGTATAACCGATGCACAAATGAGCAGTTGTAAGTCTGGTCCACTGTATGGGTAGGGTAGCAAAGCTCTAAACCTTGAAAGCACAGCCTCTCATGGAGGTAAAGGCACTAGCAAGATCCCTAGATATGAATAGATCCTCAAAAATATCTTTGACGCTAAGAAGGTATCGGGGGGATATCCCTTCAACCAACCTTGCGCAACTTCATGATTAACTCTGGTGTGAGCGGAGCCTCCTGATATTACCAATTATACAATGGATTTCTCCACTCCCTTTCTGGGAAACATACATTGATTTAATTTCCTTGGAGAAGTTTACTCACAAAATCCTATTCCAAGGCACTAAATCCTAAGCTAGTTCGGGCACCCTAGAAAATAAAATCGTGACTAATCAATTTTAAATTATAGCATTAATTTTAGTGGTCGTGATTACTCAAAAAGGTATGGTAGTGAAACTTATGATGTTATGACTCAACAAGAAATGTAAATATGAATATAATGCAAAGTCCTAACTTCAACTTTCAATGAATGATATGCTTCTAATAACAAATACAATTTTCAATTTCAACTCTTCAATTCTGAAGTAAAAATGCAATATTTCATTACATGCACTATGCTAATGACGAGGATTCCAAAGACCAAAATGCCAAGCAATGAAAAATGCCTAATATTTTTGTATTTTCAATATAATGAAAAAGAAAATGCATGGGCTGAAAAGAAACTTGATATATAAAACTCTACTGTGTATAGAAAAAAAAAATCAAGTAGGATACCATGCAACAAGATACCCATCTCAATGTGCAAGGACAATCAAAATGAAAAGATGATGAGAAAGACTCCGCCCAAAAATTCAACCACAGATAGGTTTCCTGTCATCCCACAAGCACTTAACAGGCACTGCAAAGACCTAAGAAGACTCAACAAACATCAAACCCCACCCAACAACCACCATACCCAACAAACAAGTAAGGAAATATGATGTACACGATTATTTGAGGAAACATAGTGTATGTACGTAGCTTGCAGAGGGAAAACCTACGTATATACTCGACTGTCAAGCCAAAAAGAATGTATATGTTTCAAAAAACAAGGCCAGGCAAGGGAGAAGGCTAAAAACTTAGACCCAGAGTGAATAGGAGCCACCAAGAAATGATACGAAAAGAAATGAAATAGGAACGAGAGCAATATAAGGAGAAAAGTACTTCAAACCCTAAGAAAGAAGATTCAATCCCCAATATGGTCGCCAATTCTGTTACGAGCAAAACCTCTTTATGGCTAGGGTTGTTGATACTGGGAGGGGAGTGAATCAGTATCAAGTACAATTTAAAACCTTTTTCAACTTATACTTAAACCATTCAATTATATCCAATGAGAAATGAACAATAGTATAAGAGTTACTCAAATACATCACAATACACCATGCACAATATATGAGAAATAATCAATAGTTATTGTTCAAGGGAAGTAATGACTTCCAAAGGTAGCTAGAGATTCCAAATGTAAAGGGAGGGATAAACCTCCAAGAGGAAGATACAATCCTCCAATATCAAGAGAGAGTTGGAATCTCCATCCTTGTCCCTTCCTTCCACCCAAGAATATATGAGAGATAATAAAACTTTACATTAAATCATCACCATCAACCAACCATCACATAGAGCCTGATAATGCTTCCTGAGACTTCTTAAACTTCTGTAATTCTTCAATTATTGGAACAATCTGATCCTGTAGATAATATTACACAATGTATTCTCTGAAACTCCTCCAAGTTTCACTCCTTGAATCCTCCCCAAAAGGAAGTTATAGAAAGAATGATAGACTTTATTCAATTCTGGTTTATTCATAAGACCCAACTTGTACAGCGTGCTACGTGCTCAATATTTAACATCCGATTCTGAAACTCACACAAAAGAAACTACAGCCCGTAATATTTCCAATGGAAGTGGTCCCACTTCATTTTGATTATGTATGAAGAAGTTATGTCTGTTTTACCCAAAACACATGTTTATTGACTAGCTTCAGGACTGGTCACAAACCCTATCTTCCACAGAGTGTATCTCCATAATTATAGCGAATCAAGAGATGAAATTTTTACCAAAGGTACCTTGATACGTCTTCTCAATACCATAGCGATTTCACCATCTGAATCATTCTAGAAAAAAATTTATAGCAAAAATGTAAGATGACCTGAAAATAACATACCTTAGAACACATCACCAAAAGACTTCATCCTCCCTTGAAATCCAGCCTTCTTTATTTCTGATTTCCTCCGAAATTCAACTTGTGTCAAATGAATGTATAATGATGTTTATTTATACCATTTATGTCACTTCCTTTTAACATTAGGGCCGACCTGACACTTTCTTATTTTGTAATTCTTTTCTTTAATTATCTTCAGGGCCTACATGTACTTCCTTCTTCAATTCACTTTGTCATCTTCAAAAATTCATTTCTCCTCAACCATGAGGATCCACGTGACATGACACATACCATCGGAAACAAAATGATGTATACTATCCATTCATGGGTGTTGTATATGCATGTGCATTGTGCTTCATGTCCAAATACCTTTATCAGTCTTGCAGTCCAAAACCCATGACTAGGGTTGACATCAATGACAACAACCAATATTCCAACAAGGGTAAACCACAACAAATGGAAATGAATACATAAATCAACTCTCTTCTCAAGTATGCTATGAAAACAAATATTCTAGCAAGACAAGATAAAAGGCTTACCTCGTCCAAACGTTTGATGAAGTCCACCGTTGGGCACTCGACCCAAAGCAATATACCTGCAACTAGTCCTCAACAACCAAGCAAAGCAAGAATATGGTGATAATGAATGATGCTAGCACATTCAATAGCATAATCCATTAATAAACATGAAAATATGCCCATGGAATAATAATTCAAATATTTGCAAGATATCAATTGGATGGAAAAATATTATTTCTACTAATATATGATCAGTAGAAGTGAATGTTACAGACTTTCGTGTCGTCACAGTTCAAAACCGAGAAACTAAGTTCCTTCCAGTTGGGCCTCCACCACTTCAATCCTCCACCAAGGCAATATCATAAGAGAGAAACAATGAGGTTCTCAATCAACAAGGGAAGTGCTTGGGGGCTAAACATTGTGTTCAGACTTAAAGGACAAAGGGATGCAGACTCAATATGAAGTAAATAATTTCTCCAGAGTAACTTTTCTCTCAAAATTGAATTGTTTATTCTTTTTCCATAGCTCAGAATTGACCCATTTATAGCCTTCAAAATGGAACTGAAGAGCCAAGTTGGAATATTTCCAGTATATGGAAGGCCAAGAATCATAGATCTCCTGTCGTGACATGGAAACCCGACATTAATTTTCATTTTCTGGTACAAATCCCAATGTACATGGGCTGTAGTGGAGCAACTTGCATATATGCATGTTGTATATTAGGTAAGATGCATACATGTGGAAAAATATGAATTTTTAGCTCTGGATTTTATAAACAGGGATGATAAGTCTGCATAGGGAAATGGAAAAAGGCCTTTTGTGCAAGATTGCATAAGGTGAGGCAAATCTTGCTATAACACCACTCCAATATATTGTGAAAATAATGGACACTCATTCTTGGGATGACCTTCTATCCTACACATTGTATACCAAAAATATTCTCTTTTATCCTTTCCTTTGTTCTGATTTAACTGGAATGTTAATTTCTTCAGATCTTGCTTCATCTCTTCCACAACTAGATCTGTGTGCTTTTACTGGTTTTCCTCTAGCTGTAAGGTTTCCTGCAGGGCCTCAACTTGACTTTGAAATTTTTGTTGTCTCAAAAGCTACTTCAAGTGTGGAAACACAGAATTAACAAACAAATGCCTATGTTGTGTATCATTAATAATGTACTTTAAATTACCTTTTAACCTCTTGAATTTTTGGTCCACCTCCCAGATTGATTCTCTAGGTTTCTATTTGATCTCTATCATTTCATTCATAAACTGGTCTTCTGAACTTGGCTTTTAAAATTCATTTGTTAACTGGTTCTTCACATCTGCTACAGGTGTAGGTGTTCCTGTTGGGTTATTTGTTGAGAGACCCATGTACCAATCTAATGCACGGTCTCAAAAAGTGTTTTCTAGCCACACAACCTTTGTATCTTCATCTGTAATCTTCTTTGTTTCCCACATCTTCTCACAGTTAAACAAATTTTTTTCTAGATCATCTGACCTGTCCCCTCAGAACTCTGGTAATATTATGGTTGGATATTTTCCTTCCATGGTGAAATTGGCTAAACTACCACCTCTACATGGTGTAGATACTTTCCTACTACTCACACTTCTGCTATTGGAACCATGTCCTGAAAAAAATTCTTCTACCACTAATCAATTTTTGGTTAACTGCTTTTTCTTCTTCAGTTGTGTTAGTCGCACATGGGGCTGTGGGTTCCAAAATAATTCATATATGAAATGGAGAGCCTTCTTTTACGCCAAACCCATGAACTCTAGTTTTCCTCTCATATGTGGCACACAATATATCCTCAATATTCCCTGTGGTGCGAAGATCCTCTACCTCTTCCTCATCGTTTTCCAAGCCCTCTCGCTCCACTATAGTCATCTTCTTAATATTCATCCTATACTTGTAGGGTCATTTGTTACATGTCACACCTTCATTTCTTATTATTTCCTAGTTCTGTTCATCATCCATCATGATGGGGTCCATTGCCTCTTTCTTTTGGCTACTCTCCGGAGCCTTCTCCATTTCTTAGATCCTCCTTAGTGCTTCCCCCAACTCCCCCATGTGCGCAGAGTGATTTAACTATATGATTCCATGGTAGTCACACCTTTATCATGTAATAATATATTGATCGATGTGTAAAGAGACCTAATATACCTCCCTCTGGTTCCCTTCAAGAAATCTTGCTCCACGACAATGCATGAATTCACTGTATCTACTACAAACTGTGAAGAACCAAATATCAATATAGCCTACAAAAACCTCAGAAAAAATACTCAATGCCTTGAAAAAGAGATAATTTCAGATAATAAGCCTCTTCGAGGGGGAAACCTCCTTTTACCCCACTTAAATGTTCAAGTACAAGATGATTCAAAATGAAAATGTCTCCTTGGTATATATAGGATACTAGGAGGTATAATTACAACTAATGGCCTAAAGCCGACATAAATAAAATAACATTATTAATATAATATGCCCCAATTAAGGGGTAATGAGCCAATATTACGGCTTAACATGCCCCTCCCCTTGAGACAAGTGTTGTCCGCAATGCTCGAGTAACTCTGGATGCTTCTGTATAAAAGACTCATTTTCCCAAGTGGAATCTTCAGTCGGTAGTTTCCTCCATTTAATGAGATACTCTGAAATGGATCTATTCCTCAGCTGGAAAATTCTTGTGTCAATGATGGCTTCAGGATCCAATATGATTTTTCCTTCCTCGTCAAGTTCTGGAAATATGGTTTGAACTAGGATCTTGTTGC